>WAAE01006234.1:90290-124934 GCA_013400495.1 Nicator chloris | reverse complement strand
CCCGTGTGTCCCCTCTGTCCCCCCCGCCCCCGCCACTCCTTTCTGCCACTCCCCCCGGGAATTTTGGGCGCTCCTCCTGCACAGGGAATGCTGGAAAACACACTCCGGATCCCCTCACCGCGCCGCAACCGGCCTGCGGAGCTCCCGCTGGAGGAAACCACCCTCTAGTGGGCTGCGGGGTAATGGCAGGGGGAGGTATTTTTGGGGGGGGAAAAGCGCCGGTTTGGGGCTCTGGTAAATGTGGCCTCGTCTCCAAATGGTAATTTTTAAAAGCTTTTTTTTTTTTTTTCCCCAGAGTTTTGCATATTACATATACGTGTTAAATATACATGGATTTAACCCCGTCAAGCACCAAGTGTGCAGAGACTGGATTTGTGTTTGGGTTATCATTTCCTGTGCAGATTTTATTTCCCTTTCCCATTTCTCATTTATTTCCTTTCTTTTTTCCTTTTTTAAAAAATTTATTTCCATTCCATTGCAAGAGGTGAGTGATACAGATATATATAAGAAGGGAAATGGGAGATAAAAAACCCTAAGCACAAGTGTTCACAAGAAGGCATCAAATACTGAATATAATCAAACATTTTAGAAAGCAAAAATAAAAGTGTAAAGTGCTTTTATCTGTGGGCTTTTTATTTGTGGGAATATCTGTCAGTTTTAAGCCATTTCTTCTTGTCTTGTCACTCCAGGCTGTTGTCCAAAGTGTCTCTCCAGCTCTCTCAGAGCCCCTTTAGGAATCCCTTCCCCAAAATACCTGATCCATGCTCAGGAACAAGTGACACTGGTACCTCTGCTCAGGGCAGTGCTGGAGTCCCCATTCCTGGAGGGATTTAAAAGCCGTGTGGATGTGGCACTTGGGGAGATGGGTCAGTGGTGGCCTTGGCAGTGCTGGGGAAATGGTTGAACTCAACTATCTCAGAGGGCTTTTCCAACCTTAACAATTCTATGATTCCATGATTCTACCTTTGCAGCATCTCCCAGTCCTCATCACTTTGAGGACATGGAAGCTCAGAGTTGGGAGACATGCCCAGGTGTCAGGACATGGTCTGGGAGGGAGACACGATGGGATCATGGCCAAGGGGGGGCTGAACCCCTCCACCAGTGAGTCACAGAATCACATATCTTAAAGCTCATTTCATTCCAAACCCCTGCCATGGGCAGGGACACCTTCCACTATCCCAGGTTGCTCCAAGCCTTGTCAAACCTGGCCTGGACACTTCCAGGGATCCAGGGGCAGCCACACCTTCTCTGGGCACCCTGTGCCAGGGTCTCACCACCCTCACAGGGAAGAATTCCTTCCCAATATCCCATCTGACCCTGCCCTCTGCAGTGGAAACCATTCCCCTTGTCCTGCTACTCTGGGCCCTTGCCCAAAGTCCCTCTCCAGCTCTCTTGGAGCTGCTTTAGAAATCCATCCCCTACAAGTGGCTGTGTGCTCTGGTGGGAGCTGGAGAAAGGAAAAACCCATGTTTGTGCAGCCTTTGGTTGCTTTTTAAAGCAACACGTGTCTAAATCTGCCCCTTTTGGGAGAAAAATAGTAGTGAGGAAACAAAGGCCACCCAGAATCACTGGGAACACCTGGTCTCGTGTGCTGGAGCATCAATCCCACTGCAGGATGACGAGATGAGGATCACCAGGTAGATGTCAAGTGCAAATGGTCCATCTCATCACACTTGGAGTTCGCTTTTAGTTCAGTCTGTCTGGTGACTAATTAAACAAACACGAGTTCCCTGCCAACAAACCCCGGCCATCTGCCTCATCCTCCAGCTCCATCCCAGCAAATGCTCCACCAAGGAGCCCCTTTCCCCTCACGTAAGTGCTGACAGCCCTCCCGCTGTCGGGGTGTGCTTTGGGATGGCCTGTGGAGCCATGAGGATGCACCATCTGCCGCGTCGGGTGCGCGTCTCGCGCGGGAACGCGGAGCGAGGCTCCAGCGGCACGAGGAGCTCCGGGTGGGAACGCCGCGCACTCACACCCCGCTAATTTAAGGGTTGCCAAGCTGGCTGTGCCAAGAACGCCTCCCAGGTTTTGCATTTTGCATGTCTAAAGTGGGAACGGCAGCGATGGGAAGGATATTTAAGGCTGAAGCAGGAAAATGCATCCCTCTGTGAGGCTGGGCAGGGCGGTGGGAAATGGTGTCCCCCCACACCAGCAAGCTGAGGATGAAAAGAGTAAAAGGACCAAAGCCACAGTTTCTAGCCTGTGCTCCAGGAGACACTAAGACCAGGCTTGCTAATTAATCCACAAATAAATCACCTGCCATTTAGGACCCCGAAGTTCCTGTTCCCCAGAGTGTCCCAAGGAGGCAGCTGTGGAGGAGCGAGACCCTGACGTAACAGCACACGCCTGATGTTTGGAGGTTTCTATGGTAATTGAAAAACAGATCTGTGACCCGTGGAAGAAATTCCTTGCTGCATTCCGTGCTCTGCAGGGCGGGTGCCCGTGCAGATACGTACGATGGAAGGATCCTCAAGCTGGCTGGGAGCAAATCTCCCTGACTGCAGTGGGGGGACTCACCAACACCTCTGTGGCCAACTCTCTTCCCTGCGGATGGAGAAGCCAAAGTGCAGACCACGTGTCCTGGGAGCAAAGACACCCCATGCAAAACATAAGGCAGGTTGAGTGGAGAAGCAGGGTAATTCTCTTTTATATGGTAATTCCTGTGGGACCTTGGGATCTTTGTAGATCCAGCTGGAGCATTTCCGCAGGGCTACATGTCCCTGGGTAGGAAGCAGAGGCTGTTAATGGGGCTGTGCACTGTCCGTGTTGTGGGCTGGGGCAGAGCAGATGCTGGGCTGGGCTGTGGGTCATGGAATCACAGAATATCCTGAGCTGGAAAGGACCCACAGGGATTACTGAGTCCAACTCCTGGCCCTGCGAAGGACACCCCAACAATCCCACCCTGTGCCTCAGGGCGTTGTCCAAATGGTCCTGGAGCTCTGGCAGCCTTGGGGCTGTGGCCCTTCCCTGGGAAGCCTGTTCAGTGGCCCAGCAACCTCTGGGGGGATCTTTTCCTGATATCCAACCTAAACCTGCCCTGACACAGCTCCAGCTGTCCCCTGTTGCTGTCATAGAGAGCAGAGATCAGAGCTGCCCATCCAGTGCCCCTCAGAGGAAGCTGCACCCTCCATGAGGTCTCCCCTCAGCCTCCTCTTCTCCAGGGTCAGTACAGCAACATTTAGATTTCTGTTTACCATTTCAGAGGGAAAATAAGAGGCCTGCAGTAATATTAGCCAAGCAGGTGGTCTAAGCAAATTAGTGAATCCTGATGATTCCTGAGTTCAAAGCAAGCAGTTGCTCATCTCTGTGGAAGCTATCTGATAACATATTTAGCTGAAGAAAGGATGAGTGTATCCACCAGCACACAATGGCCCACATTTCCCAGCTCATTAAACCCAAATATTATTGAAAATACCGTGGTAAGCAGGCTGAGATAATTAAACACAACATCACTGCCATTTGTTCCTAAACACAGTGTGGGAATTGGCCATTGGAATGGCAGCATATCCCTTACCTTGGGTGGTGAAGTGGAGCTGTAAAATTCACACAAGAAAAATCCCTTGAAAAGCAAACTCACACCAAAAAGAAATATAATAAAATTAAAAATAAAAAGTAAACAATAAAACCTATGTGGGTCTGTATTTCCAAACTGGATGAGGCAGGCGTTGAAAAAATCACAGAATCCTTGAAGAATTTGGGTTGGAAGGGACCTTAAAGACCATCTTCCAGCCTTGACATGACCATCCACATGGATCAGCTCTCAGTGTGGATGTACAACCACTGCTTCTTAAGCCCTGTTAGTAGAAAATGAAGTGTTGTACAACCCAAATCCTGGTGAACACAGCATGGACTGACTCCTCTGATGCTGGAGGCAGGGATCACTGGGTGATGGAGGATGAGGGCTGGTAGGAAAAACACATTTAACCCTCTGGCTTGAGCAACCGCAGATCTGAAAGGGAAAGAGGAGGAGTGGCAGCATCTGGGTGCAAACACCTGGGGAAAGGAGAAATACTGGGAAATACTGGCTAGTATGGAAGGGCTGCTGACATTGTATTTGTTTAGCCATTGTCAAGGGGTTGCTGTGAGAAAATCCCATGTCCTCTCTGAAATGCTGGGAGTGCACGGACATCGCCTCTTCAGCAGTGTCAGCTCTGCCCTGCACGCTTCATGAGTTGGCTCAGAGACCCCAGGGACACAGAGCCAACAAAATAAATCAGCTTAACTAATGGTCCTCAAAAAACCACCCCTGGCAAATGTATCACAGGCTGCTCTCATGCCTGGAGATGCCAACAGAATCGGTGATGAAAAGGAGCTGAGGGAGAAGGGGATGCAAAAAGGGATGTGAAGGATTTCCCGTAAGTTTCACTGGGCTCTGCCAGTTTCAAACAACCCCTTGAATATAAATATTGCAATACCTGATCTCCCACCAACAGCAAGTGAGTATTTGCAGAATGTGCCTTTGCAGGACTGAGATCTCTGCGTGTTGGCCTTTAGGGCAGCCTGGTTATCGGTGCTGGACTGTGGGGCACATGAGACATGTCCCATTCCACACGAGACATGTCCCAGTCCATCCTTTCCAGCCATTGGCATGGGCACGGAGAACAGCTCCACTCACACCCGGAGTGTGTCTGCACCCCTGAGCAGCTCTGGGCCCCTCTTCATGCACACCAACACCCCTAAGTGCCTGCCAGCCCGATAACTCCCTGCATGGCTCTATCCCATAGCCAGCCTCATGTTTACCTACAACACTCGGATTTTTCCAACCATTTCCAGCCGGCACTGAGAGCAGCTTGTTAGAGGACTTGGAGCTGACTGAGGCTGTGTTGCAAGCAGATGGCCCTGATGAAACAAGACACTGATCCCCAAGGAGACACCGTGCAACGGAGCTGCTCGACTCCCTGGCTCCAGCAGCTCCAAGGCAGGCTCGGATATGTGCATTAGCACGCACCATCGAGGAAATTGCTCCCCTAACCACCTCTCTCAAGCAACTCTCTTTGGAAGCCTGGTTCCAGCTCAAGACGTGTCAGCAGCACTGACACTGTGGCAGTTTTCCTTGTTAGTTATTAATAATGGAGCAGCTGGCAAAATTAGGGTAATTTAAGAATATCGTTAAAGGAGAGAGGAGGAGTTTCCAGGCTGGGTGAGGGTCTAGATGTAGCTGGGATGCTGGGGTGGAGGAAACCTCAGTGCTCACATTTGGTGCTATGGAAGGCAATCCAAATGTGGAAGATAAACACAGAGGAAAACAGCCCTCATTGATCCTCCTGCTCCTGGCTCCAAACAACTTCAGCAAAATCCAGGGAAGTGACATCTAGGCTACATGGACTAACAAGCATGTGTGGGCACAGCTGGAATAGATGTAAATGGAGATGATCCACTGAGACCTCTGAGGGCTGTTCTGCATCTTGCCCAAGCCCTCCTAATGATAGAGTGTTGAATGCTGTGAAATTTGATGGAGACACTTTCATTAAGAAGTTGGTGCCGAAAGGGAAAACAGGAGCTGGCAGCCTCATTCACACATTTTTGTGTCTCTGGGAAGACACTTAGAGATTGAAACACTGGGAAAGTTGTAGTCATTTCTTTAATGGGAATCCACCAGCTCTTGGCAAACACTCCTTTTTGGTCCTACAGCAAAATGTAATGGTAAGTTCTTGTGTCACTCAAGCTGTCTCAGTAGAGGAAGGTTTGGATGATACTGAAGCCACTCCAGCCAGGGTTTGGTACTGAGCACCTGGGAGGAGACGCTTTCAAAGGAAAGGCAGCAGCTGGGCCACCAACTTTGTCTCATGTATGGCAGCATCTGGTGAATGAAAATCATTGCTTTTCAAGCTGTGCTGTGCCATAAATCACTGCCCTGGTCTTACTTTGATCAATGGAATGTGCTGCCCCACAGGGCTCTGCTCACCCTGCCAAGCAGAGACAATGCCATGTCCAACTCCTTCAGGGCTCCTCACTTGCCATCATCATCCTCAGCCTTGCTGCCAGCAATATCCTACCTCAGGCTCCCTCCAAGCTGGTGCTTTTTGAGCTTGCAGTCTTTTCCTGGAAAGGGAAAAGTCCTTGAAATTGAGGACCCTCAGGAACAAGAGTGAACAAACCAAATGCAGTGCCTGTGCTGCACATGAGCAGGGAAGACACAACATCTGTATCTCACAGTTCTGCTGGCAGGAGACTGAATCTTGATAACCCCTGGTAGAGCTCTGTTCTGCCTCCAAACTCAACAGCATCTGCAGAGTTACAGGGAAAAAAGAAGAGGGTAACTATCAAAGTAATTCACAAGTTAACAATCCTCCCCTCCAGCCTGTTTGTCGAAGTATTGTTCATGAGGAGCCAATAGACACTGGAATAAAGAGCATGAGGAGAGAGAGAAGTGATGCATTAGACCTCTTACCAGTCCCCTGACTGCAGCTACTACTGAGAAATCTGCCAAGAAATATAAGATGTGAAGTGGCTATGCAATGGGAGAGGAAAAATTTTTAGGAACTGCCAAAACCCCTCAGCTGATGAAGAAAAAAAGCTGGAGGAGGCATTTAAAACCTAGAAAAGCTTTTTAAGTACAACTCTTCTGCTGATAAAAGGTTGCTGCAGACTAAGGATAGAAAACTCAGATAGCAACTAGTTGTCCTGATATTATTGCTGGTCCCACAGAAGCAGTTCTGGGATTCAGTCAAATCTCAGGAGGATCCAGGTAGTACAAGTGTTTTCTAAAGAATGGAAATCAGAGAATCCCAGAATGGTTTGGGTTGGAAGAGACCTTAAAAATAAACTCATTCCAACCCCCTGCCATGGGCAGGGACACCTTCTTTCTGACCTGGTTGCTCCAAGTTCCACCCAGTCTGGCCTTGGACACTTCCAGATGTGTGACAGAAATGCAAATCCTCATACCACAACTGTGACAAACATCCCAGTGTTCCCTTTTCTGTGCCTGAGGACTGCATGTGCAGGGAGAAGGAACAAAAGGAGTTTTTTGGGTTTCCCAAGCCTGATGAAGGCTCAGAAACCCCAGCACGAATTTATAACGTAATTGATTGCAAAACTCTGTGGGAGAAACACAAAGACTCCTCACTTTGGACATCAGACTCTGCTGATGGATTCATTTAGTCTTAAGACTGTGTTTACATACAGTATTTTTACTCTTTTAAATCATTCCTGTTATGAGATGGGGTAATTAAGGCAGGACCTCTCCTAGCTCAGCTGCAGCAGCCCCCACACAAAGGTGCCTTTATGTTGGTGTTGCACATTCCCATGAATTTATGGAACCCAACCAGTGGCAGCCCCTTTTTACAGCTATATCCACACTGCACTACAAGCTCTTGTCTCTCTATTCACATTGCTCATGGACATCAGTGAGCAAAAGCAACACAGAAATAATTTGCAGAGCTGCCCAAGTGACTCTGAAGTGTTCAGCAGACACTTTCTGGCCCCCTCTGTGGTTTTGGGGGCTGTTTTGGCAGCTCCTGCAAAGCCTGGGACTCTCTAGTGCTCAGTTATGGCCTCACAGCTGTGCTCAGGTTTGCACCTGCATCACAGTGTGCCATCAGAAATGGCAGTAATACCAAAGTTATCCAGAAATAAACCCCTAATCCTGATTTTCTCTTTTTTTCCTGTCCACCATATTCCAGCAAGGCAACACCAAGCCTTTGTAACAGCTCAGTTCAGAGGACTTCTGCTGCAGCAGATGAAATTCAGCTATCCCTGGCATTAATTTCATCAGCTACACACACACAGGACACCAGGGACAGCCTCTGCAGGGCTGCATGTCTGCTGCAGTGACAGAGGCCAGTCCTTGTTTACTCTGGATGTGAGGACAGCTGAGCAAGTGGTGACTGGTGGCTGCAGAGACCTCCAGTGACAGAGGTCAGCCCCAGACCTCCCTCACCTGCAGACCTGGCAGAGATTCCTCAGGGCACGGGGAGCCCCAGCAATGTGCAAATCAGCAGGAGAAACTCACCCAATTCCTGTCTGCTTTTACCATACTTGCAGTTTGATGTTAACATGTAAATGAGGCATTTAAATCAGATTCACACAGAAGCTCGTCTTAAAGCTGAACAAAACATATACCTGGGCAGCCTGTGGACAGCCTCACCACCATTTCAGTGAAGAAATTTTCCCTGATATCCAATCTAAATCTCCCCTGCTGCAACTTGAGGCTGTCTCCTCTTGTCCCATTCCTTGTTTCCTGGGAGAAGAACCAACCCTCACCTGGCTGCACCCTCGTGTCAGGGAGTTGTACAGCAGCCACCTGAGGTGACCTGGATTTTCCTTATAACCATTTTCCTTTCTACTTAGGAGGCAGATAAGGAGGAAGGAAGATCCTAACACAGCAACTTTCCCTACAGAAGGAAGATGCCCATGTCACAGTCCATTGGCACTTGGAAAGACACCTTGGGACATCCCTAAATAGCACCACTTTGTCTGATCAACCCACTTGGAAGCCTCAGCTCTGATTAGGGTTGATGAATCAAATCAAACCAACCTCTCCTGCAGCAAAAAACATTACAAATCTGAAACACCCCAGTGCTGCTTAAAAGAACCAAGTCCTGTTGCCAGAAATCTTCCCATGTTCCTTGATGTCACCAAATCTGTAAATACCATCTATAGTGAGCAGGAAAGGAATGTTATATCACCTCTATTAGAACAGGGTGACAGAGCAGGACAGCCTCTGTCAATACACTGTTTTTGTGGGTCAGAGGAAGGTTTTATTTCTCTCTTAGAGCCTTGAACCCTGCTTTAAGACAACCAAGGGACACACTGGGCAGCTTTAGAGCTGCTCCTTTTCCTTCTCACCTGATCTGTATTTTGGCATGGCTTCTTAGAAGAAGGGCAAACGTAATGAGGCAGCTACTGTACTTTTTATAACTCTCATCAGGTCTCTCATTTGGGCCAGCAAGGAAGCTTGTTAGAGCAGAGAAAGCATCTCTGGAAAATCATCTTGCTCTGTTAAAAGAGCAAGTAACAAATGAAAAGCTGGGACAGACTTAATGGTAAATACATGGCCTGGCAGTTCAGCACAGCGACATCCTGCTTGCCATTATTATTTAATACTGGCATCGATTGAAGGATGAGGCACACCAGGCAACCCTCTGTGGGGTTACTTGAATACCATTTCACTGTGAGATGAAATAAGCCCACAGGTTTGGATCACGCTGTTTGATGGGAGATTTTAATTAATTGATTAAATATTGGTGACTACTGCGGTCGAGCAGTAAACAACACCTCCTTCATCATCTCTATGGGCAAACAAGTCCCTGCCCAGCTCCAGGCTGGAACCAGCACAGCATTAACCTGCATTAGCCTGCTCCTCTGGAACAACAAGCTCCCCAGCCACTGTTCCACATGCTGTGTGAGCTATTGGTGTGGAAGCAGCTGCTGCCATGGATCAGGCACTGCTCCATCCCCACAGACACCTCGGGGTGTCATTCTTGGTTGATACACAGTGCAAACAACAACCTGCTTTGTCCAGCAGTTTAATCCCAAGTTGTCCCTGAGCAGGATGATCACTTTAGGCAGAGCAGATAAATTATCTTATGACCAGCCTGCCGATCACTGGCTGGAAATCTGTGTCTATGGGCATCAATTCCCCACTTCTATCTGTCCTTACAACTAACCATTACTCTTCCCAACAGCACCACCTAAATCTTTTCCTCAGAGTTAATTGCCAGGAACTTGGAAGCAGAGTCACAGTGAACAATAAAAAAAAAAAGAAGGATGGAAAGGTGAAGATGGAATACCTTTGAGTAGGGGAAGCTTCCTTCCCTGGTTTGGAGATGTGCAGCACCTTGTGTGCACCCTGGAGCTGCAGGATTGTGGAGCATGGCTTTCCCTGCCTGAGCCGCTGTCCTGGAATCGGATGTGGAGAAAAGCTGCAAGGAAACAAAAGGCAGGACAGAAAGCAGCTACTCCCCATTTCTACAAGTTCTAAGGAGCATTTTCCCTTATATGAGCAGATGTGAGACTCAGCTCATTTGCCTTTAGGAGAATTTGTCTCTCTTTAAAGAAACAAACCACATTCTTTTCTCAACAGCCATTTTTATTGCTTTTGACAACACACCACTGGAGTGAAAGGAAATAATTTTCTGCTATTCTTTAACTTCTTCCTTTGTTAGAGCAGGTACATTTCCTGGGACTGTTGATAAGGGTAACTTGTTAACCTGTTACTGGTCATCCAAGCTGACCATGCAAGTGAAAAGAGTTGGAAATCCCTCAAAGCACCACAAAACTGCCACCACTCTGGAGAGTGATTAACCAACATTTGCATGGAAAACAAGTTCTTACAGGCTCTGCCAACAAGACTGAAACTCTGTGTCTCAAGATGTCATCGCAGGGGCTTCGGCTTGAAAGTGTCAGCAACATGTAGCTCAAGAACAATCAACAAAAATCTTTCCAAAGGGCTTTGGCTGAAGTCCCTCACACACAAATCCTTCAAAGGAGCCAGAAACAGTGTCCTGAGCCACACCTTCAAGCCCCAGCTCCTGCCACAGTCCAACCTTCAGCTACAAAATAAACACACACGGGGTTAACGATGAAGAATATTTACTTTCCTTCACATGGTACATTCTGTAAAGTGCTAAGTTCCTAAATTACACCGAGTTAAAACGATGTACGGCTCTAGTATTTTAAACACAATAAATATAGAATGAGCCTTGTGCAACTGCACTTGCAAGTTTTTTTCTTTTTTTAGTAGACAGCCTAAATTTAGTAGTCAAAATAGCCTCCAATAGTGCTCCAAGAAAATCTAGGAAGCAGTTATAAATAAAATCACATCCTTCAGAGCTATCCTACGCACTTCTCCTGTCCACATTGCACGGGTAAGCAGTGCTCCTGTGAGCATATGGAGCGAGGAAAAATAAGGAAGCTGAAAATTACCCAACAAAAAAAAGCAAAATCCTACAAGTTAATGCTACATATCCTCCCATAAATAGTCTGGCTTCCACATTTAATCTTAGTGCACACAGCCCAGGTCTTTTATTTTTAACTCCCGTTAAAAAACTCTTCCAGGAAGAACATCTTGCAAGACATGGGTCGATTCATCCTCATCTTGCTCCTTTTTGCTGCACAGTGGAAAAGACTCCTGCACAAACTGCCTGCACATTGGGCACTGCTGGAAATACTTGATGCAGCCATCGCACAGGCACGTGTGTCTGCAGGGCAGGAGGACCCAGTTCACGGGGCCATTCTGGCAAACAACACAGTCTTTGCTGTTTTCTTCCTGCAATTCCGGTTCATCTGCAGCCAGGCCAGCCTTTTCCAGCAGCCCTCTGTCAGTGCTGCTCTCACCAGGGAAGGTATCACTGGAGCAGGGTGCAGGACTATTTGCAGACATGAAGAGTTGCTAAAATACACACAAAAACAAATATTTAGGAGTGAACAAACCCTTCCTCGATCTCTGCACACACACAGGTGCCATACTAGTTCCACTGGGTCCATTCACTGCCAGACTCTGTGTGGGTCCTGGCAGCTGCCTGGCCTCCAGTTAAAGGCATTTCAGAAACATGAAATTACGTAAAACAGTGGGAAAATATTAAAGGTAAGTCCTCAGACCTCAGCTGCATCAAATCAACGTCATGCATGAACTTTAACAGAAGTGCTCAGGTTTTGAGCAGCTTGGGTTTGTTTCTGGTCCATCAGCCTCTGTGCCTAGAGGGATCTTGTATCCGTTCCTACTAAAATTATATCCACCACACTGTCAAATCTGCTTCACTCAACCCATTCTGCTCCTGCTCATATTCCAATCCCCTATTCCTATTTTTGTCTTATTTTACGAGAAGCGCAAATTCTTCTGGGCATGATTCCTACATATAGTGCAAGAAAAAGGAATTTTAAAAAAGTAAGTTTCTTCTGAGGCTTTCCTGATTAAAAGAGAATTTTGAAGAAAGGAATAAATATTCTAGGAAGAACAAGCATTCAACAGTGAATTTCTTCCTACAGCTTTACTAAGTGGACACTAGGACTCCTAGATTAGAAGCAAGTATTTTCTCCAGGAAATCTTGAAGATTTTAATGGAAAATATTTCTGTGCAGTAAGTTCCTGTGGCACTACTTAACTGATAAAATAATTCTAGCAACCATCCAGTTCTTTGCATGACAATAGAAGTCTTGTACTAATTTAGGCTCCTGAAAGCCTACACAAGCTAAAGTTAACACTGTCACACACATGAAACCAGACTCCGTGCGTGGCTTACCTTCAGATCATGGTATTGACCTTGAGCTAGGAGGAGATACTGATACAAAATTCGGCAGGAAAGTCTGTAGCTTTCATCAGGAACATGAATTACAGCCACCATTGCAATCTACAAACAGAAAAAAAATTCTATGTTTAATAACTTATCACTCAGGCTGAGAAAACTGGGGGCGTTCACCCTGGAAGAGGTTCCAGGGAGACATTACAGCCCCCTCCAGTGCCTAAAGGGGCTCCAGAAGAGCTGGAGAGGGACTGGGGACAAGGGCTGGAGGGACAGGACACAGGGAATGGCTTCCCACTGCCAGAAGGCAGGGATAGATGAGATATTGAGAAGGAATTCCTGGCTGTGAGGGTGGGGAGGCCCTGGCACAGGGTGCCCAGAGAAGCTGTGGCTGTCCCTGGATTCCTGGAAGTGTCCAAGGCCAGGCTGGATGGGGTTGGAGCAACCTGGGATAGTGCAAGGTGTCCCTGCCCATGCTAGGGGTGAAATAAGATGATCTTTAAGGTCCCTTCCAAACCAAATTATTCCATGATTCTCTGATTTACTTTGGTATAGCTTCTGACCTGCTTAATTCCTTAGACAATCAGGAATTCAACAATGTTGACTTCAAGCACTGATAAAAAAAAAAAAATACACTGGACAAGGTATAAAGAGGATGTGGCACAAGAGAGCCCTTGGTGCTCTGTCAGCTTCCCACCCTGCTCCCCCACGGAGCTCTTCTGTGGCCAGTTTATAGCAGAGACCTGCTCTGGCTGTTCCCACCTCATGGAATTACATCCCAAACTGGAAAGGCACCTGAGCAGTCTTCTCCACTTTCTCCCCCTTCCCTCACAAACACACAGACTACAGTTTTTAGACTCCAAAAATCACTAAGAAGTGTCACTGTTTGGCTTGTAACCTGAGCAGGCAAAAGAGAAATTTCACTGGAAAGGATTCTGAACCCCCATGGGCTGACTTTAGATAATTCCTCTGGAAATACAAGCACTCCAAGCTTGCATGCTGTGCCTAACAACCCCCACCCTGCCCAAATTACGTAATAGCCTCTAAAAAGCTGGGAAAAAAGAAAGTGAAATTCAATATTATTGTAGTTCCCAGAAGCTGTCAAAAGAGAAATGAAATATCGAAGCTGTTTTGCTTTAAAAAGAAATTTAAAGGCAAATTAGACTTGCACTTCAAAATCCACACATGGCTAATTAAATACAGAGTTCAAATGTGTATGTACCTACACATATGGATTTATAAGAACTGAATTCACTATTCCTTGGCAAAAGGGTCTTTTTTTTCTAAATCACACTGCCTGAGATCTAAGCTTCCACTTTAGCTGTGACAGTCTTCCAGTAATTTCTGTAATTTTATATGTGGTCATGCTAATTTTCTGGATCTAGAGGAAAATTATGGCACAAAACCAAGTAGGGATGATCTTGCCACAAAATCGATTAGGATGAAAATCAGAAACGCCCCCAGGAAAGATACACTGAACACCATCCACAGTGATGGACACCCACACAGACCCCCCAAATAATTCAAAATGGTAATGCCACACTGGCAAAGATCCATTTCCACACTCCATTTCTATTTTACAAGTTTGTTTCAACAAACCAGAAGCAATTCTGACATTTGTCTGGCATGGAGTTCAGGTGGAGTTACTCCTAGACTGGATTTACAGATTCTAGATGTGTTTCTTTCCTCCAAAACCAGAGGAGGTTTTCTCCTTCCACCCCTTTGTTCTATGTTAAGGCTCAAAAGACAGGTGTTACAAATTCATGTCCATGCTAATGTCAAATACATTCAAATATTACATTTAGAGTCTCTTTATTTTAAAACAGTCTGACACCTCAACCTATAAAAACGTATCAAAACATGAAGACATCTCAACTGGGGACAGGAGGGAGGAGGGCAGTCCTAAAGTCAGGTGGCAAGAAGCCAAGGACAGTCATCACCTGGAAAGGGGACAGATTTCTTAGGCACTGGTGTGATTACAGCTTGCAGGTGAATGCATGGAAAAGTGTTCCGTGGATTTAGGCAATTTGCTTCCGAGTTCAGTGGTGCTACTGTTCAAGGAATTGGTGCAAGCAGATTATCAATCCAATGAAAAGATGAGAGATAAAAATGTGTCTCAAATCATTCAGAGATCATCAATTTAGAGTTTATAAAAAGTATTGAACAGCATGTGGCAAGGCTGAAGCTGCTTTAATAGCAAGAGACTATGAGGAGACCTTTTTTTGGGAGCTAAATATCTCTATCAGGCTCAAGCCAGAGCTTCACCCCTTCCTGTAAGTGCCCTGGAGTTGGCTCCTGTGAGACACAACCATGACACAGACCTGGAGCAGAAAGGTAATTTCTATGTTTCTAGCAGCCAAGTCAGCAATCAGCTCTGTAACTGTGCCAGACACACACACAAAAAAAAATCCTCCTGCCTTGCCAACAGAATCCAAGAGTCTGTATAAGTGCAAGAGCTCCACCACAGGCACGTGTGATCTCAGAAATCAGAGTAACAAGTTGCTAAACTGCCCCAACCCTTATTCCTCTCACCAGAGGGACCTTGGAAAGTGGAAGCTTTGGGGAAACCACAAGCATCTTTTAAATGCTGTTGTGAATAAGTAATGAGTAAGCAGTGTTTCTCCATTGCCTCTTCAAAGACTGAGATTTGGAAGTTAAAGCTTTGAACTGCTTTATTTTAGCAAATAAGAAAGTAAGGGACCAAATTCTAGGGAACAGGAAAGCGAAGCCGCTTTATTCAAGCTTCTCTCCTGAAACATTCAGACCTTAAACACAGTGACCCTGAAATATACTCTGATATTACTTACAATATCATATATTTCTCTGTCTTCTTCATCTGCTAACGTCAGCAGTGCTACCAAGGGATAGCGAGCTCTAGGCACGGGGCCAAAATCCACAACTTGAGCATCTTCTGGTAACTGACAATATTTCTCTGCCTTGTCATTTTTTTTAATGCTTTTTCTGTGTCAAGGAAAACAATCAGTGGCTGCAATTGCAGACAAATGTGATGTTTGCATAGAGAATATTTCTCCTTGTGTTTGTTCATAAACAAGTCGTGCCAAAATCCGCGGCGCGTTCACCAGCCTCAATGCTCCCTGTGCCAAAAAAATCAACATATTTTGTCAAAACAATTCGAAAAAAGGATACAAGTGCTGTTGTTTGTAGAGGTATTCGTTGTAGAGAGCATCCTCTAATGCCTGAGGAGTCTTTATTCTGAAGCAGTAGACGTGTTTCTGCAGCGCTTCGTGGAGTTTCTGGACATTGCAGCCCCAGTAGCAGGTAAGGACACAGTCCTCCAGGCAGTCAGGTGTCAGTGTTACACCCCCTTGGAGAAAGAAGAGAGAGATTTCATTAACTCACCACGTGAAGGAATCCTGGAATTGCTAAGTCTAGATGCTTGAAGAGCTACAAGCAGAAAACAACTTCAGTGTCACAGATTTTTATCACAGAACCATAAAATTTCAGAATAGCTTGGGTTGGAAGGGACCTGAAAGCTCATCCAGTTCCACCCCCTGCCATGGCCAGTGACACCTTCCACTGTCCCAGGGAGCTCCAAGCCCTGTCCAACCCAGCCTTGGACACTTCCAGGGATCCCGGGGCAGCCACAGCTTTTCTTGGCAATCTGTGCCAGGCTTTCCCCACCCTCATAGGGAAGGATTTCCTCCCACTGTCCCATCTCTCCCGGCCCTCTAGCAGTGGGAAGCCATTCCTCCTTGTCCTGTCCTTCCAGACCCTTGTAAAAGTCTCTCCTTCTAGGCTCCCTTCAGGTACTGAAAGGCTGCAATTAGGCCACCCCTAAAATGACNCCCTCATAGGGAAGGATTTCCTCCCACTGTCCCATCTCTCCCGGCCCTCTAGCAGTGGGAAGCCATTCCTCCTTGTCCTGTCCTTCCAGACCCTTGTAAAAGTCTCTCCTTCTAGGCTCCCTTCAGGTACTGAAAGGCTGCAATTAGGCCACCCCTAAAATGACAAACATCATAAAATAATAAAAATTATTTCTCATTATAAACAAATCTTCTAACGATTTAGATTCAGCTTAGTGTTTATGGAAGTCAGTGGGGATGAGGAAGTGGGTGTGAGGAGATAAAATGGCTGATTAAGCTCACAAAAATACCACATGCATTTTATGAACAGAAAATTTTAACTTCTGGTAACACTTTACACACTTATTGGCAGATCCAAGAGCACAAGTCTCAGCCTGAAGTCCAGTCCCTCCTGAGATAATGGAATTAATTGGATCACTCATCTACAAAACTCTCTGTGGTCTCAAAGAATAAGGCTCTTGATAATGCAGAGGGAAGACAAAAAGGGTATCTATGCTCTCCATTCTTCTTCCAAAACCCTGTAAACTTCTAAACAGCTCCTGCACAAACAGGAGCAGGAATGCTCAAAGCTCCTGAAAAATGGCAGTTACCTGAATTGTTGGATTTGTTGTGTTGGGGGGGTTTTATGTTGAGGGATGGAGGAAATCTGCTGCAGCCCTTCCTCATGCATTGGAAGGCCCCACATTTGTGTGGGTGGAAGATGCTCAGCCTTGCTCACTGCTCCCCAGTGATGCTGAAGGCCATGAATTCCACTTCCTGTGTGGGTGATTTCAGGAATGATAAGGATGGCTTGAACCCTGATCCAAATAGATATTTAAATTCAGTTTCCATTGGAGAACAGATTGAAAAAGAGGGTGATGATTTATTTATCTATTAAAATTAGTGCACTTCCAAACACTGCTGAGGATCTGGGCTTAGATTTAAGTGGGTGGCACATATTCCATAATGAATTCTGTACAATTCTACAATTCCATGAAATTTATAGAAACGCCCACAGTGGTTGGTAATTTGCAAATGTTTTAGTTACTTAAAAGATCTGTAATAGCAGGAAGTGTTCCATTAATGAGAATTAAACTGTACCTCCATATCCAAACACTTCACTTTTAAAAACACCACGTTTATAAACTGTGTAAAGGCTTATTTCTGTTGGAATGGAAGTGTATTTCTAAAGAATTATGATAGAGAAAAAGGATGAGCACAAGAACGATGATCTTTAAGGTGATGATCTTTCCAATCCAAACCATCCTATGATTCTAGGCAGAAAATGGAAAGTACCAAGTTCAGGAATGCAAATTGACAAAAACCACATAAGAAATCCACTGACTTGTTACTGAGGCTGCAGCAGCATTAGGGATCTCCAACCCAAAAGGATTCTTCACTTGTCTCATCCGCTTTTTCAATACCCTTGTGCTGGAATCCGTCTCTTCTGAGTTCCTCAGAATAACAGGAACACCCAAACCAAACCTAGGATACACAAAACAAGAAGAACAAGTGGGCTCATGTTAGTGTTGACTTTTTTTTTTTTTTTGTCAGCTTTAAATAGCAAACAGCAGAACAAATAGAGGTAGCTTGGCTTTCCAGAATATCTACTAGGATGCATGGATAATATATCGTGCCATTTCAACTTCAGCTTTTTGTCAGAAGGCAGGAGTCTGCACGGTGATGCAGGAAATCCTTAAAGTGGGAATATTTTGCTCTGGGTTTCCACAAAGGGAATAAAATTAATGAGAGTTGTCAGTGCCCTCTAGTGGTAAAGGCTTAGGCCAGAATTTCCACCCATCTGAGTCCTGCAGAACGGAGCACCATTCCAGCCTCCTCCCATGAGCAGGGACACTTTGCACTAGGCCAGGTTGCTCCAAGCCCCATCCAACGTGGCCTTGAACAATTCCAGGGATGGGGCAGCCACAGCTTCTCTGGGCAATCTGTGCCATGGCCTCATCTCCGTCACAGCCAATAATTCCTTCCTATTATCCAACCTCAACCAGCCTGCTGTCTGTTTAAAAGCCATTCCTTTCACAGAAACATTTGCATTTCACCAATGGCATCACCAAAGGCTCTTGGACATCTTTGATTTGAGCACACAGAGGGTCAGCTCTCTCTGCTACAAGGGAAAACACCCACAGTGATTTCTCTGGGGCTGTAGGGGAATATCCCAGTTAAACATCTCACAAAGAAACCAGAAGCAGCAGCTGTTTCCCTTCTTCAATATCCAAACCTCAACGGAGCTGATCTCCGCAGCTGCGCATAAAGGTGCGTCCTGTTCTATACCAGAATCTGCCTGATTGTGACGGAAAATCTCTGTTCCTTGGAAGCTTTCTTTGCTGCTTGAAAGCAACAGGATTATCCTCATGAAAAGCAGCAAGATAAAAGAGCCTCTGGTACAGTTTTAGCAGCAGCTGAAGGCACAGAGGCCTTTCTGTTCCACAGTAAGGTATGGTTTTCTGTAAATTTTAACTGTAGGAAGGATGAATAAAAAGATTGTTTTTATTTTATGATCTAACAGTCCAGATCATTAGCTGGTAGAGGAGAACATTTACTTCTTCAGAGCAGCGCTAGCTTAGAAAAAGCAAGATTTTCCAAGGGTTTAGATAATGATTTAATGTTTCTGCAGGGCCAGACTTCCAACAGGTGCTGAGCCTTCAGCTCCTCCTAACAGAAGCATTCTCCTCCAGCTAAAAATACAATGCCCAGGTAATCAGGTGATCTAAATTCCAATTCACCCCTGTGCCCAGGGCACCTGTGAGACCGGCTGTGGAAGCTGCCTGTGCATTAACCTACTTGGACTGTGAGCAGAGCCACAGGTATCTAGGGCTGGCCACAGGAACAGATGCTCCTCCCATCACTGCAAGGCTTGACAAATGAGAACATTAACTTTCCTGAACAGTTGGTGTTTTTCAGGCTGACTGACACCACTACAAACACATCATTAAACAAATTAATGCTGAAAATTATGGGGGAGCCCAAATGCCACTGCAGCAATAGATCAGGCATTCTGTGCTCCAGTGACACAATTTGCATTTACAGTGCTCTGTGTGGCAAATGAAGGATTTGAGTTGTTTTCCTGAGCAAGTTCAGAAGCACTTGTGCTGTAACTGCAGCTGCAGGCATGGGGAAATCCCTTGGAGGCTCCTGGTCATGGCCATGGCACAGAATTCCAAGGGAGCAGCAAATACCTCTGAGCAGCTGCCCACACATTCACCTGCTTGTATGAGCTCCTGGCTACGGCTCCTCCTTGATTAATAGGCCCTTAATACTCCTCCAGTTTAAAGAAAAAAAAAAAAGTATATATTTCCATAAACTGCAATAACACCTAGTGCAGGTGCAACTGCAATCTCTGATCCTGAAAAAAAAAAGCCTCTGCACGCCCTGTACCCAGACACCAGTGGACAGGTGCACATGTGTAAGGATCTTGTAGCACACAACTATTTCAGATCTTTTTGAGCAGAGGATTGCCAGCATTTACTACAAGTAGATAAATAAAGATTAAATTGGCAAAAAGATCAGTGGTTAGGGACAGACATGACGAAGATTCATCTAAATCATGGTTCAGTTTCATCATTTTCTTAATGATACTTTTATCACCAGCACTTCGCAGATATTTATGTGCAACAAATGATAGAAAATTCAACAACTCAAGTTTTATTTTCACAAGCCACACAAGTCTGATGTAGCCACAATTCCTACATGAAAGATTTTGATTGCAAATCAATGCTATGCTCTTGGCAAGTACTAGTATTTACATTTACAGCCACTCCTGAGGGTTAGGGACATTCAAGGAGCTGTTTCTGAAAAAGGCAACAACTGCATTTTTGTGGCATCCTCTCAAACACAAGCAGAAGCTCTTTCACTCACCACCCCTTGAGACACTTGAGGAGATCAGTCCACAGAATCATTTAGTTGGAAAAGATCCCGGCTGTACCCAGGGAGTTGTGCAGAGCCAGAGGTCCCCCCTGAACCTCCTCTTCTTCAGACTGAGCCCCTTTCCCAGCTCCCTCAGCTTCTCCTGGTGCTCCAGACCCTTCCCAGCTCCGTTCCCTTCCCAGGACACACACAGAGCTCCGTAAATACAAACTCATTGTTTGCCGATATTATGCATGATACTACGAAAAAACGTTAAGAACACACTTCGGTATTATTAAACGAGGAACGAGCTTAACAAAAACACGTATAATTTCCTTTTAAAATTATTTTTATTGCTCGTTTAGAAGCCTAGGAGTGTTTGGGTTGGAAGGGACCGTTCCAAGCCCCTGCTGTTGGCTCGGCCTTGCCCCCCCATCAGCACAGCCCAGGTCCCCTCGGCCGAGCCCCACCGGCCCCAGAGCACTGACCAGCCGAGGACGAGCGCGCTGGTGACGAGGAAGCAGACGGACACCAGGGCGATGTAAAACAGCGGCGAATACTCGTACAGCGTCACCAGGAACACGGCGGCCATCGGGCCGGCCGCACCGCCCTCAGCCCGCGACTGAACCCGCTGCCCTCAGTCAGCCAGGAACAGGGCGGGACCATGGCGGCACCGAGTGGAGGCGCTGCCCTCAGCCAGCCAGGGACCGGGCGGGACCATGGCGGCACCGAGTGGAGGCGCTGCCCTCAGCCAGCCAGGGACCGGGCGGGACCATGGCGGCACCGAGTGGAGGCGCTGCCCTCAGCCAGCCAGGGACCGGGCGGGACCATGGCGGCACCGAGTGAAAGCGCCGCCCTCAGTCAGCCAGGGACGGGGCGGGACCATGGCGGCCCCAGGGTTCCAGGGTTAGCCCAAACACATGGAACGTCACAGATGAAATAATATGTCAATGACAACTTTATTGAAATACATGACAAAAATCAAACTATCATTTGTATCCATACAACGATATTGATAGTTTCTATCAATTCCTATATGTATAGCTAATATATATTCTATGACATCTATTACATCAAATATGCCATATACAATTTATAAAATAGATTAAAATATAGTCTTATTATATACAATAATAAATAATAAACTCTTATTATTATACTCTTATTATATACTCTATTTAATCTATGATAATCTAATGTATCATTGCTAAATTCTACCATATTATATATCACATATAAAATGCATATATTTCATATAATACACTGCAATGTAATACATTTTTGTAATACTAATAAAAAAGAGAGTAATTTCTGACTAATAAATTTATATTCCTCTCCAGCAAAATTCTAGTATTATATTTTTTCTAGCTGGTATGTATACTAATTAAATATTATTATAAATAATACCAATTAATATATTGTACAATCATATTATTCAACAAAAAATTACCTAATCATAATAAAACTATGAAGATATTTCTAAATTTTGCCCTATTGAAATCCATGCGGATCCATCTGGCCGAATCCTCCTTCAAACACCTCCGTCCTTGAGAAAGTGCCATGCCTCTGCAGGGAAAAGCGTTAATAGATAAAGTTAATATAGATAGAGTTAAGAGATACAGTGAGGAGGGGCAGGGTCTGGCAGGAGCCCTGAGCCTCTGCCCCGGCGCAGCTCTGTGCTGGGCAGCGAGCGCAGCTCTGTGTGCTGGCTGCTCACAAAGGTGTGCGGCTCGCCTTGGCCAGCCCAAAGAGCACCTCCAGCACAAAGCTTTTCTTCACACGGGCCGCAGACTGTGCTTCTCCAAAAGCCTGCCCAGCGTACCTTCACCATCCTGCTCAGATCCCTATTCATTCAAATCAGCCTGGCCGTTTCCTTTTTTATCATTTTCATGGTCATCCACATTTCCTTCAGGTCTCTGACCGTTCTTCTTAACCGAAGCCGCCTCTGCTCGATTTCTCTCCTGCACCTTCTTGCCTCTGCTTCGGCTCTCCAGGCCACTGCTCTCTGCGTTATGGCTGCTCTTGTGTGCCTGAACCAGAGGCACAAAGCCAGGAACAGCAGTAGAGCAACAGCCCAGTAGAGCTCCTGCTGCAAGGCTGCTGCGAGCGCTTGTCCCCAGCCAGGCTCAGTTGGCTCTGGGGTAGCCTGCTCCAGGTCCTCTGCACTCAGCTGTGCATCCTCATCCAAACCATTCACCACGGGCTGTGGGAACTGGAAGAGGAGCAGCGCAATCAGGGCAAGGACTGATGTGTCTGCCATGGTCTGCAGGAGGAGAGAGACAAAGCTTTCAGTGGGGCTGCCAAGGGAGCTCGTGGTGGCTGAAGTGAGGCCTGGAGGCGCAGGGATGTGAGGGCAGGAAGCAGAGGGCCCCACACAGCCGGCAGGCAGCAAGGCCTGTCCCAGTGGGCCAGCAGCAGCCCCGTGCCCTGCCCAAGGTGCTGGCACGAGGGGCTGGCTCCAGATGCACGGGGACAACGCAGCCCCGGGTGTGGCACTTGTGCCCCAGCCCTGGCCCAGCCCAGCTCCGCCACGCGTGAAGCCAGCATTACCTGCTGTGTTGTGCTATAAAAGGCCTCCGCAGGTAATGCGGCCGGTGGGGGCCTTTTTTATCTGGCCCAATTGTGACACTTCCCCTGATGTCACAGGTGCCAGAGGCATCACAGCCGGGCCATCCCTGCCCACCCCAGCTCAGGGGCTCCGAGTGGGCCCCGCAATGAAAGCCCCGGCACACACCAAGTGCAGCCCCTCTGGGAGGGAATGGGCCCCCAGGGGGTCCCTTCACAAAGCAGGCAGAAAGCCCCCCACCAACCTCCTGTTAAAGAGAAACAAACATAGTCAATATTGTTGATTACAACCAATAATATTAACTATGAAAGCACCAGAGATGCTTTTGTGATGGTGCTGGGTTTTTTTACAAGTGGGATGAGTGGGAATAGCTCAGTTTTTCCTGCTTGACTATTCCTGGATCCAGCCCCTCTAAGACCTTTGGCAAACCCTCCCCGTATCAGACATCAGAGATAAGGAACTGTAGCCAGACCTCCTCCTTTTGGTCAAGAAGCAGCAGACAGGTGATTCCAGCACAGAATTTGGGCTGCTTTGCACAACAGTCGCACCTGTGTACTAGCAGGGATTGGCCACTCTAAGGCCAAAAGGCTTCAATGCTGCCACCGAACAAATGCAAATGATTCTGTGAAAGAAATGGCTTTAAACAGACAGAGAGCAGCTTGAGGCATTAGGAAGAAATGGGGTATTAGGAAGAAATTCCTGGCTGTTATGGGGACAGGCCCTGCCTAGAGATGCTGTGGCTGCCCCATCCCAGGAAGTGTTCCAGTCCAGGCTGGATGGGCCTCGAAGCAACCTGGCCTAGTGCGAAGTGTCCCTGCTCATGGGAGGAGGCTGGAATGAGGTGGAGCCCCATCCAGACACAAAAAGATCAAGCTGCCTCCACTGACACCCAGCACTAGGGGAGGAACTGCAAAACAAGAACATGAACACCTCACAAAGCACCTCTGAAAGATCAACAGCAACACAGGACACGTGTGTGAGCCAGAGGCAGCCAACAAAAAAGCACCATAAGCAAGCAAAAGCTTTTGCATGAATGAGAAGCCAAGCAGGGGATTTAGATGCTGCTGAGAAGAAACAGCTACAGCGCAAACACTTGCAATTCACAGGGTGGAAAACACAAAGCACAGCACTTCAAATAGTAAGGTGAAATCAATGAGAAGAAGTTCAACACTTGAGTTTTATTTTCATCACAAGCCACATCAGTCTGGTGTATGTAGCCACAATTCCTACATGAAAGATTTTGATTGCCAATCAATGCTCAGCAGTAGGCAAGTACCAGTATTTACATTTACAGACACCCCTGAGAGTTAGGGACATTCAATGACCTGTTTCTAAAAAAGACAACAGAGGCCTTTCTGCAGCATTCTCTCACACACAAGCAGAAGCTCTGTCACTCACCACCCCTCAAGACATTTCAGGAGATCAACCAGGGAATGCCAGAATCATGTATGTTGGAATAAGACCTCTGAGTCCAACTTGTGACAGATCCCCACCCTGCCACCCAGCCCAGAGCAATGCGTGCCACATCCAGTCTTTCCCTTAAACACATCCAGGCATGGGGACTCCTTCACCTCCCTGGGCAGCCCCAGTGTTTAACCACCCTTTCAGGGAAGAATTCTTCCTGATATCCAGCCTGACCTCCCCCTGGCACAGTTTGTGGCTGCTTCCCCTTGTCCTGTCCCTGTTCCCTGGGAGCACAACCTCATCCCCCCTGGCTGCCCCCTCCTGTCAGGGCATTGTGCTGAGCCAGAAGGTTCCCCCCGAGCCTCCTTTTCTGCAGGCTGAGCCCTTTTCCCAGCTCCCTCAACCACTCCTGGTTCTCTAGACCCTTCCCCAGCTGTGTTCCCTTCCCTGGACAAACACACCATAGTTCAGGACATGCAAACACATTGTTTGACAATATTATGAATGGTATTACATAAAGTATTCAGAAAACACTTTGGTTTTGCGAAAAAAAGGGAAGAGCTTAACAGAAATACTTTTTAAAATTTTTTAAATTTTATTTAGGTTGCTAATTTAGAAGCCGAGGAGGGTTTGGGTTGGAAGAAACTGTTCTAAGCCCCTGCTGTGGGCCTGGCCTTGCTCCCTCTCAGCACAGCCCAGGCCCCTTGCACCGAGCCCCACCGGCCCCAGAGCACTGACCAGCTGAGGACAAGAGTGCTGGTGATGAGGAAGCAGAGGGACACCAGGGCCATGGAGGACAGTGGCCTTGAGCCCTCACACAGCGTCACCAGGATCACCGGGACGGGGCCCAGGACAGGGCAGCACCACGGTGGCCCCAGGGTTGGCACAAACACGTGAAACATCACAGATTAAATAATATGTCAAAGACAATTTTATTGAAATACATGACAAAAATCAAACTATCATTTGTATCCATATACTTATAACAATATGGATAGTTTCTATCAAGTCCTATATTACAACTATTATATGTTCTATGACATCTATTACATGATATATGCCTTTTACAATTTTTAATATATAGATTAAAATATACTCCTAGGTATTGTTGCTAAATTCTACCATATTATATATCATACATAAAACACATCTGTTTCATATAATACACTGCAACATAATACATTTTTATAATATTTTGAAACAAATGTATAATTCCTGACTACTAATTTTATATTCCCTCCCAAATTCTATTATGACATTTTTACAGCTTGTACCTGTAATAATGATTAATTAGAATTCTTACAATAATGACTATAATAATGTAGGGCTGTTTTTCATCCCTTGAGGTAAAACCTTCCACTGATAATGCTTGACTGGTACAGCATTATGAATAGATGGCACTGTAAAAGCAAACTTTGGGGTGTCTTTTGGGTTTAATGGAAAAATAAAAAACCAATCTTTTAGATCCACAATCAGAATGTCCCAGGTGGCTTGAATTAGTTGTTCGTTTACTAAGGATTTAAGGGCGTGCGGTTTCTCTTTCTCTAGGAACCATTGTGATACCCACAGAGGTCGAGTTGTAAGCCATTTTAGGGCTATTGTGGGATATTTTACACCCCTTAATGCAGTGGCCTCCTTAAAAATCCGTCCCTACTTGGACTCCCCATGCTGATAGTACATCTCTCCCCCACAGATAAAGTGATGCTGCAGTGATGTAAGGTCGAATTGTAGCTGTTTGACCCCCAGGATTTTTTATTGAAACAGGTTTGCTGCTCAAACAGCTCTGTGTGGTCCCTCCCAGGCCAGCAACAGCGGATCCTGTGGGCTCGGTGGGCCATGAAGAAGGCCAAGTGAGGGCAGAGATGATGGTGATGTCTGTCCCTGTGTCAATCATTCCACTGACCTTTATTTGTGAGGGTCTTGCCTGAGGCATCATGATGGTACACACTATATTGGGCCTCTGATCACCAACGACCTGGTTCCAAAACACCTCATGTTCACCCGTGGACCCAAAGCCTTGGTCTCCTCAGAGGCCAGGCATCTTGCAGAGGCAAGGCAGCTCCTCGGAGCAGCCAGGTGCCACTTCGGGGGTTTTCGCCGGGGCAGCAGGGCATGGCAGTGCTGGAGGATGCTCGTTTGACATAGCGCGGCAGCGCAGGGCGCCCCCATAGTTTGGTTCAGTGGTGGCACGTTCCGCTGACAGTGTCCCCACCTGGGGTGGTGGCATGGTCCTGGATGGCAGCAGGGAGCCCCGTGGGTAGGTGACCCCCACCTGGGGAGGCTCGGTATCTCCACATGATGGTTTTGTGGAGGACTGCAGCTGCTCCGCCCGTCCTTTCCCCACTTGCCTGGCGCAGCATCCCCGCTTTCCACTGCCTCACCTAGTGCCCCCTCTGCCATCCCCATGTCCCGCTTGTTTCCCAACAGACTTAGTCCAGGACGAGTCTCCTTGGCTTGATAATATTGATGGCAGTCTCATCAGCAACAGCAGAAGCTACAAGTATATATCTGCCAGCCCGCTCCCACATTTTCAAGTCCAGGGCAGTTCCCCCAGACATGTCTAGTCTGTGGCTCCTGCACCACATGATTAAGGCTAGTAAAGCCTGTTTGTCATGTTTTATCCCCCTTTTTGTTAAAAAGAAAGATCATACCTGGAGGATAGGGTCTTCTGGTTTCGAAGCCCACGGTCCCGTATCTCCTGGCGGCGTCTTCAATACACAAAGGGGTCTGCACCAGCCACGACTCTCCAGGCCATCCTGCGCAGCTCTCCATGCTGCTTGCAGCTCTTCACACTGCCTCGCTGGGATTTCATGGCTCTTCATGCTGCAGGCAGCAATTTCCCGCTGCCCCTCTGTCTCCCCGCTCTACCTGCGGCAGCTTGTCCTATAATGTCAGTGGACACCAGATGTTGCTTTGGTGTCGGAGACAGGAATGTGACAACACACCAAGGTTCATGTATAATAGCCCACTTTTACTGAGTCTTCTCCTCTGTTGCGTCACGCCTCTTGATGGTAAAATGGCACGGGAGCCCGATGGTGTTAGCTCCTGGCAGGGGCACAACACAACCCCACAGACTCTGAGAGTCCCAAGCAGTCGCCACAGTCAGTGTGAAAGAAGGAGTGGAGCAAGCCTCGCATGCAGGTCCAAGAATCATAGCATTTTACTCCTAATATCATTGTGCTAACTCATCACTTGGTGCCAGCTCCTTGCATCAAACACATGTGACTCTGTCTTGGTTTGAAAGATGGGTATCTGCCAGGGGAAACCAGAGCCTCCCTTGGAATGGAGAATGTAAACCTCCTCTCTTTAAATTATTATAATTTTGAAATTAAGGGGGCTTTCAGGCAAAGATACAGGAATACTAGTTCTTTACTAGGAATATTACAAAATACAAAAGCAATAATACAAGAAAAGAAATAAACGAGCAAACAACAACAACAACAACAAAATAATCCTAGAAACACTGACAGAATCAGAATATGACCTGACACCCTGTTTGGTTAGGGTGGTGCAAACAGTCTATAATAAGTCCTCTTGGAGTGACAGATGTTGCTCAGTTGGAGCAGAGATGATCCTGTAGAAGGGTCCAGTGGTGAGATGAGTCCAGTCTTCCTCTGGGAGTCCAGTGGAAGAACCAGCTGCTCGGTCTTCTGATGTTCCAGGCTTTATCCAGGCAGGAATCCTTGGCTCCTCCTGCTGGGTGAAGCATCTCTCAATGGGATGATTTAGTTCTACCAGTCATGGGGTGAGCCTTAATGGCCCATTCACAGGTGACATCTCCCTGGAGGGAGGATGGGTGGTGGAAGAGATAAGGGAACAATTGGCCCATGAACAGAAGGCACAGCACTCCTTCCCCCTGGAGTTATGAGGTATGGGTTATACAAGAGATAAAGAAAAACATCTCTCGCAACTGGTTTCAACAGATGAAATAGAATACACCTTTTTGGGTACATATTGTAACCCAAGACAGACTCCTATAATTAATTTACTTGAGGAGAACCAGCAGCCATCCAATAATGGCTCCGTAACTGAAGTGGAAGCAACTGCTATTGATGATGAAGGTGTTGTTGAAGATGATGTCTATATCATTAGCTCCTCTAGTCCTGGTTCGGTCAGCAGCATCTCTTTGGTTCGGCAACCTTGGGTTCCTAGGGCAGCGAGCACAGCCATCTGCTCAATCTGGAGAATTTAAAATAAAAATCTCAGATGTCCTTTCTGGAAACAACAAGGAATTAAGTTCAGGTCTAGCATCAAAAAATGTGGCAGATGGGCAGAAAATCATACCTTTAGATACACCAACTGAAATAGGAGGCTTATCCACAGGCTGTAAGGTTTATGCAAATATCGGTGAGGATACCTATGACAAAGTCATCTCTATGGAAGAGTGGAGGATGTATTCTGAGGAGGGGGAAGCCAAGCCTGATGACACACCCAAAAAGTCCAGTGATGAATCTCCAAAGGGGAAATGCATGAAAGTAAAGCAGGATGACTACTACAAGCTCATAGTGGATAAAAAGTTGTTACAAAGTAGCCAGTCAACAGGGTTAGATTACCTGGTTTTTTTACTATTATTAAACAAAAACAACACTAGGAAACAGGGACCCTGGGATAAACCCAAGATCCCCAGTGACAAAGAAGACTAAAAGAAAAAATCAACACGCACGTG
The DNA here is from genome assembly GCA_013400495.1 of Nicator chloris. Lineage (NCBI taxonomy): Eukaryota > Metazoa > Chordata > Aves > Passeriformes > Pycnonotidae > Nicator > Nicator chloris. Next base: position 96,453 of record WAAE01006234.1, on the reverse strand, counting down.
TTGGGTGCTCCTTAAGTTACGAGTACCACCGAAGGACCCCACCCCTTCCCAGGGGAGTCCTTTTATAGTCTCTCGGGGGATCTAAATTCTCTTCTTCTTATTGCTTCTTATTTAGAGTTCCTGATCGGTCCAACTTGACAGTGCATTCCTGTCCAATCATTTAGTGGTCCCATCAAGTGATCAGCTGTTGCAGTGCATCAATCCAGTCTTCCACGATGTCACCCTTCTGCCAAGTTTCCCTCGGTGACCACCCACCACAGAGCACCCATACATACATGCAACTCAAACTTTGAACCAAACTCAGCTCAAACAACCCAACTAAACAATAACTCATAACTTAATTTACCCATAACATAATGAAGCTGGTTAAAGAGACATATAGATACAGGTAATTTATATACAGTTCATATATACACTATCATCAGGCAGCTCAGCTGTCATCTGACTGCCCTGTGCCTCAGGATCTCTTTGAAGGGCTGCAGAACAGGAGTCATTTGAACCCACGTGGCAGACCAGTGGCACGGGGCAGACCAGTGGCACGGGTGACGGGGCTCCAGGACCGGCAGGTGCGGTGCAGAGCGGCAAGTGCATGGCTCGGTAGGAGTGTGGGGGGTGAGCACCGTGTGGGGGAAGCGGTGGGCGGTCCATGGCTGCGCCAAGCTCGGTGCAGATGACAGCGGGCAGGCTGGGACCATGCGGGTTGGACTGGGAGCAACGGGTGCCACAGGGACAAATTCCGGCGGGACAGAGTAACCCCCACGATGGCGGAGCGGGCTGCAGTACAATCAGCAGTGGCAGCACTGCAGGCAGCACCGGTCACCACCCAGGGTTGCGGGCGGAGCTGCAGCTGTTGGGAGTGCAGGGCCAGGGGGGCCCGGGGGCAGAGCGGGGGCGGCTGGGAGCCGGCCACTCTGGGACCACCTCTGCTTGTGCCGTGGGAAGTCTGAGTGGAGCCGCCCAACCCCGCACAGTTTGCAGACTGTCGCTGTGGCTCAACCGCCACTGCAGCCCTGTCGGAGACCCTGCCTGCACCCCACTGCAACATGTTTAAGTCGTGTCAAGAGTTGCAGAGCTTAGTTTCCCCTCCCGTAGTTTTTTTTATTGACCCCTATGGGGCTTACCACACCCTCCTTCCCTTAGACTCCCCTAAACTCTTCCCAGTCCCCTGCCCAGGAGGACACTGACTGCGTCATCCTGAGCCCCTCCGCAGGCCACTGGCCAATCCTCTGTGAGACAGTTGACGGCTGTGTGTCGGCACTCCAAAAGTGCCACAGCCAAGCCTTTTGCAGTTTGTTTTCCCGTGCTTCTCCTTCTCATCCTGTCCTTTCCCCCCCACCCCGGTTCCACTGGCTCTGCTTTGGGAGGCAGTGGCTGTTATGTTCTAAGTCTCTCCTCTCCTGGGGAGGGGCGGAATTGGAGGTCTCTTTGCAAAAGCTGCTGCTTTGTGTGATACCCCCACGATGGCAACATCTGTGTCCCGCACCCCATTGTCGCTGTTGCCACGCTGAAAACACTCACGGACTCTGACCAGGTTTCGACCAAGAGAACTAACTTTATTACATCACTGACTCCATTATATAGTATATTAAACAAGCAATGTGATTGGTAGGCAAAGTCAACACCACTCTAATCACATTGGTCAAGACAGATGTCCATCAAGAAAACTCCTCCTCCAAGAAACAATGTAAACATAGATAAAATGACCTACAACAACCCTATTATTTACAGTACCATGTGTGAGAAAATAATTTCTGAAGTATAAACATCAGAAGGCTGAGAAAACTAGGGCGACACCCCATCCATGTTTTCCTTTTTTCTGAAACACTTGATAACTTGCCAAGAACGCAGGGCACGTAATATCGTTACCCATAGCCCAAATCAATCAAATTGCTTAGTCTGTGTCCTAAGTTCCCAACAAAATATAGCTTTTACTGGGCAGACATTTATTAGAAGTTCTCGATTCCCACTTTGGCTTCCTCCCGTTTTGAAAACAACTGGTGCCACTAAAGCTTGTAATTTCCCTGCTATCTCCCAATTTCCATCCCTAGCAGCCAGCTTCCGCACCTCTGTCCAATGATCCTCAGAATCCGTATCAGACCTGGAAGATTCACTACACTCCTCTGGAGAGAGGGACGTGTTTTAATGACAGAAGTGCAGGGTCTGTAGTTGACCGGGAAGGCCCGATGTTGTGGGGTACCAGCAACTAAGATGGCTTCCTTCCCGTCACCATCATGGCCGTTTCTGGTCCTGGTAACATGGGAACTGGAAGTGTCCTTGCTGCTAGGGGTAGAGTTGGAGGTGAAAGGGGAGCCAGAGCTCACGACAGGAACAGAAGAGGAGGTCCCGATGGAAGGGCAGGGTCCTGAGGTAGGAGCGGTAACTGATGCAAAGGAGGAGCATGTCATGGGGGAGGAGCCTGACGGAGAAGTGGGAATGGGGAAAAGACGAGGATTGTGGACACCATCTTACGGGGAAAAGGTGGGAAAACCTGGTGCTGAAAGGCTCAAAATGGCAGATCCCCTCATGGAGTCTGCGCAATTTTGAGCCACTGGATTTGGTGGGAATTCACTTTAAATGGTGGGTCCCCTCACAGATCCGATGCCATTTTGGAACACTACCTTTGGTGAAGGAACAGGGTAGGTGGGCATGGGAAGGAGATACAGGTTAGAGCCCAGGATAGCTTGTATGGGGCCATCCTGAGAGGGGGACAGTGGAGGGCAGGAGATGGCAGAAGGTCGGTCGCACTCCTGCACCTGTTGGCGGTTTCCATTTCCTGACCTCTCCTGAGGGGATCAGGGTTTAGGAACGTGGGGAGAGGGACACAGCAAATGGGGTGACAGCTGGGGTGCAGAACTGTTCACAACTCCTGAACTCTCCCTTAAATCCTCAAGCGTATCATATATAGAACGGCAAATAGAATAAAATCTCCCAAGCCTAAAATTCCCCTCAGATTGTAAAATATACAATTTCTTCCCAACCACATCTCAAAAACTAAAAGAACAAATTACCGCGTTACACCAGTAAAATGTTTGAAAACCCAACGAGCAAAAGCTTTAAGATTCCCCCTAGAAAATTTAATATTTTTATCTACAAAAATATTGTGAACTTAGATAAAAGCCTCCTGCTGTGAGACGAAGAGGTTTGAACCCATCTCACACTTACAATCCCCTACAAGATGAAAAGGAAAAAAGGAAAAGAGGAAAAGGAAAATGGCCCCAACTGTAACAAAGCTCACCACACCAGTGGGTGAAAATAAAGTGTCTCACAGGGGCTCCGCTGATGGTACCAGCCCTTGGCTTCCGTAGCTACAGGTAGGGTTGTTGGTTGCCCACTCCGGAAAATCCACAGAAAATCAGGGTTCTTCGTTGGGGAAACTAGAGCGCCGAACGCGATTTAAACCAAGAGCCAGAGCTGCTTGGAGATGTTTTCAGGGATATTAAGGAATGGGTAGCTGTCAGGCGCAAACTGGAGGTGTTCATTCATCTGGAGTAAAGCCTCTATATATACCACAAAGTCTTACATATGTAAATTTTATATATACACATAAAAAATTCATATCTATAATGGAGCTAGTCAAAGATATGTTATAGATACATATTATCAAGCTGGCTTTTTGCATATACTAAAATGAATGCTATATGTATAATGTTAGGAGGCTTTACTGTATTAATACAGTTTCTGCTATTAATGGGGTTTAGAAATGGTGGTGTGATGAAAAAAATATATATTAAGGTTATGGCATAATATTAAAATAGAAACTATGTGATGAAAAATACCTTTAGTAACCAGGTCAAGGAATGGTAAAGATAATCAAGAAATTATCCACATTATCGTATCTGGATGGAGATAACAGCAACAGACAACAGGACCCCAAAAGGAAGAATGTATTGCCTCTCTGTTATCAGGGAATGTAAAGGCAACAGGTTGAAGCCCTGAAGAAATAAAATATTTTGAAATTAAAGGTTTAAACCAAGTAAAGAACATCTAAACTTGAATGCATGTTTGAATAATGCATAATGGTCCATGAATATGCAACAGGCTGATACAGTAAAAAATATTTAAAGGATTTGTTTAGGATAGTAGGTGTGCTTTTTGGCTGTATACCAGGCACCCATGCCAAGACCCTCTGCTTTATTTCTGTTTCCTAATTGCCTTATTTTTTTATTAAACTTTTTAAAATTTACCAAGAAAATGAACCTGCTTTTTCACAGATACATATAGATACAGGTGATTTATATACAGTTCATATATACACTATCATCAGGCAGCTCAGCTGTCATCAGACAGCCTTGTGCCTCAGGATCTTTATCAAGGGCTGAAGAACAGGAGTCGTTAGAACTCATGTGGCAGACCAGTGTAATCATGGATGGCCTCAGGGTGGGCACCTGCATCATGCATCAGGTGCCAGAAAAGCCTTGGTGGTTCAACCACTCCAAGGTCGGGCTGCAAGCCGATCTCCACAGGAAGCCTCTTGTTGCCTACAACAAAGTGGTCAAGGCCTGTCTTCTCCAGGGGGTGACGCAGGTAGCTCCAAGATATGCAGCAGGAAATCCCTCCTGAGCCAGCGTGGCAGGGGTGTTCAGGAGGTGCATCACAACCATCGGTAAGGTGTAGGTGGGAAAGCCTACAGGCATCCTACCAGGATTTGGGTGAGGAGCTCCTGCATTTGCAGTGCCAGCTGTGCTGCTGCCAGGCCTGCCCTGCCACGTGCCTGAAGAACTTGATCTCAGCCACGATGTTGTCTCAGGACATGTGCTCGGCATGTGTCAGAGACTGAAATGTTCTATTTGATGACTTAAACTTGACTGGCCTTTTGGTTCCACATTACTTTCACTGTCCTCTACATTTCCTTTACCTCTTTGAATTCCTTCTTTAAGCAAAGCCTTCTCTGCTCAATTTCCAACCTGTGCCTCAAAGTCTCTCCTCGAGCTCTTCTAGCCACTGCTCTCTGCCTCATGGCTGTCTATCTGCCCCTGAACCACAGCTCCAAAGGCAGGAGCAGCAGTGCAGCAACAGCCCAGAAGGGGCCGCCCCAAGGCAGCCTTGAGCTGAGCTCCCCAGCCTGGGTCAGTAGGCTTTTGAGTGCTCTGCTCCAGGTCTTCCACATGCTGCTGCCACACATCCTCATGCAATCTTTACATAAGATTTTTGCCTAATATTGCAAATCTATATATATAACATAAAGCTTTACATATATACATTCTACATGCGCATATAAAAACTTTCTATGTATAATGAAGCTGGTTAAAAAGAGATACATAGGTAATTTATATACAGTTCATATATACAGTATCATGAGGAGACATAGTGCCTGATTTGCCCTGCTATCTCTCGGCAACAACGCATCAAGGAGAGGGCTGTCCTCAGATGTAATCCGAGGTATAGCTTGATTGGTTCAGTGGGTCCTTGAGCTGTTAATGGGGGCGCTGCGCTGTGCTGGCATCTCTCCGCAGGGGGCACTGTGCTGGCATTTCTTAGCAGGGTGCTGTGCAGGAGTCTCTTCACAGCTGATTTGCTATGAATAAATTATGGGTTGAACCCTTTATTAAATATTCAGCTCTGTGAAGGAGGTCTCGGCAGGGTGTTCTTGTGCAGCAGTCTGTTGTGCAGGACTTGAAGAGCCTCCCCGGGGAGATGAGCTGCAGTACCTTCCACTGACCACCCGCGGTACAGTGAGGCAGAAACTCCTCACCTCCCCCCCACCCTTTCTCGTTTCACTGTTTGCTCCCTCTCTAGCCCAAGCCAGGCTCCCTGCCCCAAAAGTTACAGCGAGAATCTAAACTAGGGCCAGAGATGAATGACTTTCTTCTTCCCCCTACCCACAGTGCGCAATTTCAAAAAGTTTAGTCCATGGCTAAACAGCATCCTTCTTTCCAAAACTGTCCCACTATGCATAGTGTTTTTCATTTGCATGAGAGGTGGGTCTGCTCATCCGTCTTTGCCTGGGCATGTCCCTCTATATTGTCTGTCCCTGGGGTGGTCTCGCCCACCCAGCTGCCCGGGGAAACAGAGACGTGTGATAAATGAAAATTTAAATGTTATAAATACCTTCCATTGTTAATTAAGAAGTTCCTGTTAACAGCTGTACCCATTGTTAGTTATTAGCCCGTGGGGGGTTTGCGGGGAGCCGAGCCGGGCCGCGCGGGCCGCACGGAGGCGGCGG
>WAAE01006234.1:0-90113 GCA_013400495.1 Nicator chloris | reverse complement strand
TTTTCGAGCCTTTCATTGACTTCCTGGGGTTGCTTGTGAGGCCTGGAAGGCCTGACCCTGACTGCATTGCACACCGCAGACAGGATCATCACAGCCTCCTCCTTCGAGTGGCACAGGCTTAAACCCAGACGGGTCCCCTCCCTGCCTTGCTTTTCTAATAAAGAGCTGCATCTCTGAATAAAGGCTTCAGCCCTGTTCATTACAGGACGGGCATGTTTTGACTTGTTTCATTCATTGCCCGCCACTTCTCCACCCGTCTCGCTCCACCTGCTGCCCACTAGGTGCTGGACAGGGTCACGCACTGTGCCACGGCCGCGGCAGCAGCCATGGTCACAGCCACTGGCCCCGGGGCTGCCTGCTAGCATGGAGCTGCGGCAGGCGGGAGTGGGGGGAGAGCAGTGGTGCGCCCATGCCACCGCAGGACTCCACGGCGAGGGCCGCGGCTCTACAGGCGGCAGGATGCCAGCGGCAGGGGACCACAGCCACGCAGCGGTAGTCTCCACAGGGCCAGCCGTGTGGGTCGCGGCACTGGCGACTCGCCCCCCAGTGCCATGGGGACCACCCCCGGCCAACACCTGGGCAGGACAGCGCACGCCCGGAGAGAAGGCGGAGGCAGCGTGTGTCGGAAGTGGCGGGCACCGCGGGGCCCTGCGCGTCCCCAGCTCTGCGCCCTAACGGTGGCTGACCCAGCCCCCTGGGAGCGGCACGCAGGGACCCACGCTCAAGCCCGTCCCCCACTGCTGGGATACAAGAGCCGCTCACACACCTCGGCTCGGGAGGGCAGGGAAAACGTGTCTAGGTCTATTTCTTACAATAAGTAGAACTATAACAACTACAACTGAGATCCCCAAAATGCCTTTTACAAAAGATAAAGGCCATCCAGTCAGTACCCAGTGTCTGAAGAGTTAATTGATTCCATCTGGGTCCCTTTCTTCTCTTAATCCATTTATTTGCTCCATCAGCCTTTAGATGTTCATATGGTGTGATGAAAGGTCTGTCCTAGGTTACAATGTAAGATGTGCCCACGTATGTATTCTTTCACTATCATTCTATCATGTATTCTTCATGAGCTGTTGAAACCAGGTGGGTGAGTGTTCCCTTTGTCCCCTCCCTCCGGACTATCTTCTGTTAATGGGCCCATCAACGCCTTGCCACATGACTCATAGGTAACTTCCTTCTGGAGCTATCTCTGTTTAATGGATAATCAAGGACCCATTGCATGTCCCCTCGGCCCTGCTCATCCTGCTGCCCCTGCTCCCAGAGCCCTGTCCCTGGGCAGAGCCTTTATGCCTCTGGAGGACATTGGCCCTTGTCACTCCTAGGCTCTTGGCAGAGGTGCTGGCTCCTTGTTGTGGTGTGTGATTTGGTTTATTCTGTTCCTCCCCTGGATGGTTTGTCCCCAGTTATCAATCACCTGTTCTCCTTCCCTATTCCCACAGTGTTCCCTGTCTATCCTGTTTCCCCTCCCTTGGGGCCCTGTCTGTCACTTGGCTGCCTCTCCCCTTCGCCTGGAAAGTTCCAAGGAGGGCGTCGTGTGATAGGCTAGGGGTCTGAAAGTCCCTCCTTGCTCCTAGCTCATTAGATCCCAGGAATGTCCATCCTTTCCCCGATCCTCCACCCCCTGTTCCCCATTGGAGGGTGGTTGAGTCCCTCCCTGGGTTCCTCCCTCAGTTATAAGCTGTTGTACTCCCCAGTTCTGTGTCTGTTGTGGGCTGTCATCCCTGGGTGTTGGAAGCTCCCTAGAGCATACAATAAACCTGGACTAAGACCCCCATACCAGATCGCCTCTTATTTCTCTTGCCATCTGTAACGGATGGTCCGAAGACCCTTTATCTGCCTCACGACTGTCTCCGAGCCAAAACAGAGACTGAGAACTTTAAACCCCCTTCTCAGGAGTTTTGGCCTGATGAACGGCATTGTTTGTCGAGTTCTACTTGCAGGTGTCCACCGATGGTGGGACAGGCCTCGATGACCACCGAACAATGGAGTTTGAACAGCTGGTGTTGCTGTACCAGCGAGACTGGACTGTTCAGAACAAATTTGTCAGGTCGAAATGGGCCTTGAGTTCAACTATTGTTGTGTTCGAACACCTGCCTCATCAGGGGACTCGAGTGGTCGGTATGACTATTACCTCATTTTTGGCCACTTTCCACTCACTTCGAAAATGACTTTAAAACCACTGTGATTCCGGAGCTTCTTCGAAGATCTTCCCCGACGAGAATAGAGGACACCATTGGACCGCCAGGCTACGAGGACTCCCACCCCTTCTACGGAGGTTCCGTTAGTCTGCAGAATCCACAAAGGCTCCATTCTTGTTGGTAGATATATCCCAGAACTTTATCTCTCTCTCTCTCTCTTTCCTTTTTCTCTATTCTTTTATTCTCTTTTCCTTCCCCTTTATCGCATTACTAGGGTTGGTACTCAATAAAGTGTATTTCTGGTTAAGCATATTAATTTGTCCTTGCCGTATTTTTGTACTCTGAGATAAATCAAAGTTCTGCCATTATTAGTGAACCGTGACACCATCGTCGTGGTTCTGCATTGTGGGGACGTTGTTCTAGGAAAAGGACCCAAAGCTGGCATCTGGCACTCCTGAGCCCCAGCAGCTGGGAGCGCTGGGTGGTAGCAGTTGTTGCCACTGTGCCACTGCTAGCCGGGCTGGTGCAGCTGAGAGGCAACTCAGCAAAGCAGGCACAGCGACAGCTCCTGGCAGTGTGCTTGGGCTCCAGGTGTCCTTTCAAGTCTGTAGAGCACCAGAAGGGCTGTTGCTGCTGTGTGCTTGCACAGAGAGCTCTTGGAGCCACAGTGGTGGCACTCGGGGCAGGAGAGTGGCAGAGCTTCGCCACCCTGCCAGAGCTTTGCCACCCTGCCAGAGGCTGGAGAACTCAGTGTGCCTCAGCTTTGTCCCCAGCAGCTGCCAGTCACAGGTGCAGTGGCAGTGGCTGTGAGGTGACCCAAAGCTGCCTCCCAGGCAGAACATGGCTGTGCTTTGCTTCCTCCTTGTGCTGGAATAGGGGTTAGATGGACTATTGGCAAGGAATTGTTGGCTGTGAGGGCTGTGAGGCCCTGGCACAGGCTGCCCTGAAAAGCTGTGCCTGCCCCAGCCCCTGCAAGTGTTCAAGGCCATGTTAGGCAGGATTTGGAGCATCCTGGTCTGGTGGAAGGTCTTCCAACCCACAGCAGTGGGGTAAGAACTGGATAATCTCTGGGGTGCATTCTAACCCAAACCAGATTGTGATTCTGTGATTAGGTGGGGTGTTAGGAAAAGGTTCTTCCCCCAGAGGATGGTCAGGCACTGAACAGACTCCTGAGGGAACAGTCATGGCCCCAGGCTGACAGAACTCAATGAGTGTTTGGTCAATGCTCTCAGGCACGGGTGTNACCGTGACACCATCGTCGTGGTTCTGCATTGTGGGGACGTTGTTCTAGGAAAAGGACCCAAAGCTGGCATCTGGCACTCCTGAGCCCCAGCAGCTGGGAGCGCTGGGTGGTAGCAGTTGTTGCCACTGTGCCACTGCTAGCCGGGCTGGTGCAGCTGAGAGGCAACTCAGCAAAGCAGGCACAGCGACAGCTCCTGGCAGTGTGCTTGGGCTCCAGGTGTCCTTTCAAGTCTGTAGAGCACCAGAAGGGCTGTTGCTGCTGTGTGCTTGCACAGAGAGCTCTTGGAGCCACAGTGGTGGCACTCGGGGCAGGAGAGTGGCAGAGCTTCGCCACCCTGCCAGAGCTTTGCCACCCTGCCAGAGGCTGGAGAACTCAGTGTGCCTCAGCTTTGTCCCCAGCAGCTGCCAGTCACAGGTGCAGTGGCAGTGGCTGTGAGGTGACGCAAAGCTGCCTCCCAGGCAGAACATGGCTGTGCTTTGCTTCCTCCTTGTGCTGGAATAGGGGTTAGATGGACTATTGGCAAGGAATTGTTGGCTGTGAGGGCTGTGAGGCCCTGGCACAGGCTGCCCTGAAAAGCTGTGCCTGCCCCAGCCCCTGCAAGTGTTCAAGGCCATGTTAGGCAGGATTTGGAGCATCCTGGTCTGGTGGAAGGTCTTCCAACCCACAGCAGTGGGGTAAGAACTGGATAATCTCTGGGGTGCATTCTAACCCAAACCAGATTGTGATTCTGTGATTAGGTGGGGTGTTAGGAAAAGGTTCTTCCCCCAGAGGATGGTCAGGCACTGAACAGACTCCTGAGGGAACAGTCATGGCCCCAGGCTGACAGAACTCAATGAGTGTTTGGTCAATGCTCTCAGGCACGGGTGTAGGATTTTGGGGGTTCTCCTGTGCAGGGCCCAGAGTTGGGCTCAATGATCTCTGTGGGTCCCTTCCACCTCAGGATATTCTGTGATTTTGTGTGAGGCTTCAATAGCTGCTCAGCAATCTCACATTTCTGTGGTGTTTTTTGAAGCCCTTGGTGAATATCTGCAGTTTTATCTTATAAATTTGGTGTTTAAATCTTTAGCATAATCCACTAGAAGTTCTGTCTGAATTGTGAAGGCTGCATCAGTCCTTTCATTCTGACTGAGAAAAGCAATTATATTCTTAAATCTGTTATGGAATCCCTGAAAGTGCATTTTTCTCTGCTCTAACAGCATCTAAAATTGTGAGCAGCACGGAGAAGGCCAAATATTCACTCCAGCATCAGGAGAGCCTCACACCAAGACCCTATTATGGACAAACAGTGTGTGTCCAGTTCTGGCTGCTCCTATTTGGAGACACCGTGTGACTTCCAGAATTATACTCCACTTGTACACAAAACAAGCACTGCGAGCAGCAAACTTCTGATTCGCCTCATGCTTCAATTCCAGAGTTTAAGCCTTCAGTCCTTGCCCTTTTGAAAGCACATTAAGGGCTGTCAAGCCGAAGCCGAAGCCGTTCCGTCCCGCTTCCCCCAGATCCCCTCAGAGTGAAATGGCGCCTGAGGGCGAGCCCGCGAGTTGCCGCGGCAACGGGGAGGGGGGCGGGGCCAGGGCTGCATGGCAACAGGGAGGGGGCGTGGTGTTGCGGGATCACGTGATCCTGCGTTTTCCCGCGCCCGGCGGCCTTGAACCTCCCCGCTGTCCGTAGGCGCGTGACCCCGCCCCGCCCACCCCGGGAGAGCGCTGTTGATTGGTCGGAGGGAGAGGGAGGGGGCGTGGCTGGCGCCACGCAGGCGCGTGACGGAGGGGGTGCAACCCAGTGAGGAGGAGGCGGTGGCGGCGCGCGAGCGGCGGCGGTTGGTGCGCGCGCCAAGATGGTGAGGGGGGAGCGCGCGCCGCTCACTTGGAGGGGACTCGGCGGGGTCGTGAAGGGAGGGGGGGCGGGGGTGTCTGACCGGGAGGGGGCTCACCCTGCTGAGATAATGCATAGTTAGCTGATTCAGAAAGACTTGATCGGGAAATGATAGAATAATCAGCAGGAAAACGCGTGATCTGACCTCTGAGGAACTGGTTATGTGTCTGTGAAACGACTCATGGCTTGATCGGACCTCGTTGTTGCTTGTCTTGTAATGTGTCGAGCTAATTCGCTGAAGAATGTTTGATTGTTGTTCTATGAACTAATTCACCCGGGTGGTGAATTTGGACTTGAGCTGTGATTGCTGGTTGGAACAGACCAAGAGAAACAAGTATTGGTGGATGAATCCTGTGGGGTACTTTGCATTAATATTGGCTAATGGGTAAAGAAGTGGTTGTGGGAAAAGGAAGAGTCATGCATGCTACTTTTAGTAAAGGTTTGGGGAGGTGAACCCTCTTGTGGAAGGAGCAGTTGCAAAGCAAATTTGATCAAATCTTGGGCTGTTTTGCTGTGTGGCTCTCAGTGAGAGTCGTGCTTGAGGCACTTTGGGAAATTGATGTTTACTTGTCAGTCTGATGGTGAGGGGAGTGGGTGTCCTGAGGGGGATCTGCACAGGCGGGTCCAGGGAGCAGCAGCATCCCCCTCGGTGGTGTTGGCAGGTGTGTCCGTGTCTGTGCAGCAATCCTGCCTTGGCTTTCTTGAGATTTTGTTAAGCCAAGCGTTGGTGAGCCGGCTTAGCCCCGATAAACAGTCTGAATCTGATGTTACCAAGTGTTTTCCTTCAGATTCCCTCAGGGATTTTTGTTTGTGTGGCTGCACAGGTGTGAGTAAGAGCATGGCTTGTCTGCTGGGAGAAGCTGGTGAACCCAGAGGACTGGGAGAAAAGGTTCCTTCACAAAAGAGCATTTCATATAAAATATAACCTCAGCTTTGAAATCCAGCCCTGAATCCAGTTGGGTTTTTTAATTGAGACCTCCTGGGTTAGTGAGAGTGGGTATTAGTGACATTTTATATGAAATACAACTTAGAAATGCAGCCCTGAATTCTGTTGTGGTTTAAAATATTTTTAGGGTGTTTTTTTTCCTGGATGAGTGAGAGTGGGTACTAGCGATATTTCACAGAATCCAGAATGAGTTAAGTTGGAAAAGACTCTGAGATAATCGAGTTCAACCTGTTTGGGTCAGAGGGACCCACTTGCTGATCAGAGGGAGCCAAGGGCAGTCTTTGACATTTAGGGGAAATAAGCAAAATTATGGAGGCTGTACAGGCAGTGCCTGAGTTGTGTTGTCACAGGAGAGCCTGATTTCCTCTCCAGCTGTCCAGAGGAAGCAGACGGATGAGAATTTGTGCCAGAATTTGGTCAAGGTAGAAGTCTTTTCAGGAGCAACAACAAACATGGGATATTGGAAGTGGGGAAGCAGAGCCACCCGTCTGCTTTTTGGGGGAAATCTCACAATGTTCAACACAAGGAGACAGAACTGAGATCTTAAATAGTGACATTCTGGTTTTAAACCAGTGCTTTGTCTCAATGGAAGAGTTCTTTATTAGAGCTTTTGATTGGTAATCTCGCACAATTTTTTATCTGAGGAATTTTTTTAAGGAAACCTTGAAATACAGTTACTTTGATACAAAATTCTTGATGCCTTGGGAGTTCACAAATACAGTATAAACTGCAGATTTTAAGTAACTTCTTTATCAAGCTGGCATGAACCCCTTGGTGATGGAGGTTGTGTGTATAAAATGTTGCTCAGGAAATGGCAGTGGTTGGCTTGGTGCAGTTCAGAAATTGCATGTGTAAGGGAAGACAACCTGCATGGCTGCTTGTGAAACAATAATTTCCTTCCTCATCTTCAGCGTGGTGACTAATATGTTATCTGAGCATCTCTTCTGAGAGCTTGGTGTGCACAGGGGGAAATGGCTGCATGTTTTGGGGTTAAAATGTCTGAAACTCTTTATGTGTGTGTGAATCCCAGAAGTCCAATAATTATTTTTGTGGGTAAAAATAAACAAGGGTAATGTTGTTCTTAAAAACTAATAGCTCTTATTATGTTAAATGCTTAAATTACTTGATCCCATTTGCTGCCATGCTAAGGGACTCCCTGATTTCAGGGCTTGGAAAATGAAGTGTAAATTTTACTTTTTAAGTGTAGAAGTGTCAAATCTACTTCTGAAGTGTAAAGTTTACTTCTAAGAGATCTGAAACTAATCCCACTTCAGGAGTAGTTAATGAAATACTCCTAGTTAACTGTGTGGCTTTGAATCGGGAAATTAAAATGGATAAATGTTCTGTTAATGTGTTTTTTTAAAAAGGAAAACAATTTGCTTTCACCCACGTTTTTTCTGGTTAATGTGATGCTCTGAAGCTTTGGACAAGCTGCATGCAGGCTGTCTTCAGTAGGATTTATGCGCAGAGATATGTGACACAGGGATTTTATTGTCTGTTTCACTTTTTAGAAGGATTTATCTCTCCCTCCCTTCTGCCATTTCCTTTTTGCAGAGTGAATCTCTGGTGGTTTGTGATGTTGCCGAAGACCTGGTGGAGAAACTGAGAAAATTCCGATTTCGCAAAGAGACCAACAATGCTGCCATTATAAGTAAGTTCCAAAGATGCCTGACAAAAATTGTCAGAAAATCCTCTCTCCTCTTTTCTTCCCTGTGTAATGTTGCTGCTGTATCAGGTCAGCATGAGCCAGGAGGCTGTTTGTTCTCTGAGCTGCAGCACTTCAATTCTGCTTGTAATTTTAGCAATCAAACAGTGCTGTTCTTAGGATTCAAGTCTCTATCTGATCTTAGCAGAGTATTTATATTTAATTATGGCTCAGAGTCTACCACTGTGTGTAAAATGATTTTGGGAAGTCATGGGATACACTGAAGGAGAAAAACAGAATCACAAGGATTATAATTGTTGACTGCTAAAAAGCTTCATGCATCCATTGTATAAATCGATTGAAAAAAACATTGATCTGTGTTTTATTTTGATTTATAGTGAAAATCGACAAGGATAAGCAGTTGGTGGTGCTGGATGAGGAGCATGAGGTTTGTTAAATGAATTGTAAATAAGAGTATCTTCAGCCTGCAATATATTGTTGTCTCTAAGGTACTGCCTTAGTTTCAAATTGTTATCAAACTCTTAATCTAATTTGGGTCATGAGCTTATTTAAATGCATGGTCACTCTGCATGTAAAGCACAGCACCATTAATAGTGAAACTATGCAGAAGCAATTGAGTTGACTAATTAATTGCACCAAAAAAATATTTATTTTAAAGCTGTTTTAACTATGTAAAAAGCGTCTTTGGCACCTGCTGGCTTTTTGAAGAGATTTCTGCTGTGTTTCCACGTAGATCTGCACATTTGCCTCTGAGCTGGTCTGCCATCAATTAGAAGCAGGATTGCTAATCCCCTGCAGACTCTAAATTTGATGGGTGGCATAATAAGGTCAGCCCAGTGTGTGGTGTTTCTTAATGGTCCATAGGGCAAAATTAAATCCTTCACAGGGATTTGAGCATTAACCATAGCTCTTGTTCCCTAGAATTTCGATGTTAATGTACCACTCAAATGTAATGGGGACTCTTTTTTATTTGCTGAAGGAGGAAGGACTGAATTGTTCAAACTTTTGATTTATGTAGCTGATTTTAACTGACTTCATGGTGTGTGCTTGCTTATTTCTGTTTAGCACTAGGGTTGGCAAAGCATGGTAGCTGCCAGCATACCCAACTAGAGCCAAAAATGTTTGCTAAACTCATTATGCCTAAAATAGGGATGATTATTAATGCTAACATTAATTCTGTGTTTAGTCATGGGAGTCTATTGGCACATAAGTCTTCCTAAACTGCTGTAGTAATTTGGGAGGCCCTTATCAGTTCACCTGTAGATCAACATCTGCCTTACAGCTGTTTCACTGCCCATTACCCTGCTTTAACCTTCCAGTGAGAGATACTTGCTCAAATATTACTTGTATTTAATGTCACCAGGGTATTTCTCCTGATGAGCTAAAGGATGAGCTGCCTGAGAGACAACCTCGATATCCTTCCTATGCTGCTGCCATTTGGACTTACTCACTCCTGGAAGCTGTTCAAAATGTTGGACTTCACCTTTTTAGGCCAATAATTGCTGTAGTGTGATCTTGCTGATCCTTTATTTGTAAAATAACTCAGGGATCAGTTCTCAGGCTGCACTGAACTGTTGTACCACTTGTTGAAACAATGACTCATTTAAGCCTTTCCTAACATTTTATTTCCTTTTAGACTATATAATGTTTGGGGAAGTAAAGCAAAGCCATGCTGCTGGTAATGTAAAGAAGTGAGTAAAATGTACCAGTTGGTGCCTACTTCTAAATATAGGAATCTGCCTGTGTAACTCTGGATCTGTCTTGGTACTTTCTCAGGATGTAGCACTTGTTTTGCTGCAGTTACTGATTCTGTGGGATTGCTGTGGGACTGTGATCCAGGGAGGAAGCCCTGTTTTGAAAAAAAAAAGAACAGATTCTGTGGGATTGCTGTGGGCATGTGATCCAGGGAGGAATCCCTGTTTTGAAAAAGAAAAGAACAGAAGAGGGTCAAGTAAATTACTCTAACTAATGAAATAAAAGGGGTACTTAAGTTACATGTGAAGAAAATACCTGCCCTATTAGCCTCAAGAGCTGGCTGGCACCATTCCCTGCTCTGTTCTGAATCTTCCCTGCCATGCCCACAGTGCAGTGGAAAGCTGTAAAACAGAAGTCCTGGCTAAAACTGTGGTTCAAATTCAGCAAAACACCTGAAACAATTAAGTTCTTGGTCAGCAAAGAAAGAATTTGGCTTTCATTAAGCCAAAACCATGCTGGTGGGTGTGGGAAGTCTTTTTACAAAGTTGGAAGAGGAATATTTGTGAGAGGGTGATTTTTAGCTCTGATGTGAAACATTACTGCAGAGACAGCACTCACATTGAGGCAGGGCCAGTTCTGAAAGTCAGATGTGGAAGTGAAAACAGAACAGTGAGGTTATTCTTGCCAAAGTAAAACACCATTTAAAATGTAACACTGACTTGTGCCTGCATCAAGCTCTGATAACTGAGGATTATATCCTACTAAAAGAATTGATTTCTTAGTTTCTTTAACCTCAGAAAAAACATTTATTGTGTATAGTTACAAGTACCAGCATGAAGATGGAAGAGTGTCCTATCCATTGTGCTTTATCTTCTCCAGTCCAGTTGGTGAGTGAACTTTGTGATTGGTGTGTGTTGTAAATTTGGGAATATTCTCTTCTAGGGAAGATGAAACTGAGTACTTAATGCTCTCAAACAGGTTTTCCTGCCTTTGAGGTTCACATTTAGGGCACTTGAGATGTATGATAGAAGAGATTCTCTCTTTTCCACTTCTGAAGGCTGAACTGGAGTGCTGGTTTTCTGCTTAGCTGGCCAAAAGGTGTGTCTGCCTAGATGTGCCTGTTCTCAGTGTGTTCAGCAACTCTCCTCTGAAGGACAGGGCCTGGAGCACTCTGCATCTACTCATGGACAGTTAATCTAATTTAACCTGTTTACTTCTCAGATCTTGGGGAATCCTTAAAACATGACCCTGTAAGGCTTAGGAAGTGAGTGAAGAGAGGGCTGGAAGACACTGCCTCTGTTCCTGAGTGATTCTGTTTACCTGTCTCTTGCTATTCAGATGTTAGTGACTGTGAGGGAAGAAGTTCCTCTCACCTAAGAAGGACAAGGGAACCCATTTCTTTCTGAGGATCATAGAATCCTATTCCTTTCATTCTACCCATGAAAAGAACAGGACTCTAAGAGAGTTAGGATGGGATTTGAGAGGAGACTTTTCAGGGGGCCTGGATGTAATGGGCAGCAGTAGAGGATGCTGTGAGGGGACAGTCTAAAGGGCTTTTCATAGCTATGGATAAAAAGGAGGAAAAGGGGGCTCCCTAACTCAGATCTGAGCATGTGAAAGTGCTGGGGGAACAGACTCTAATCCTGGATCATCCCAGTTTTGTAGAGAGCAGTATGGAGCATACTCTGCTTGGGTCACAGCAACCCTCAACATCAACTTACGTGGACAGGGCACTGTATAATTTTAATAGAAGCCAAATAACCTGGGTCTTGGTTTGGGCTTACAGAGCTGAATTGCTCCTGGATTTCCATATGTGTTTTGTATTGTAGTAGTGTATCTTGCTGGTATTAATGGATTATCCTTGTTATCCCCTGGAAGAAGATAAACTGATTGCATTGTTTTACCCTTCATTTCTCAGAGCTAGAGTAACTATATAAAAGAGTTTAGCAACTACTGAGCATATTCTTCTGTAGTTACCTGAGAATCTTTCTGTGAATGTCTTTAGCTTTCAGTTTGAATTCTTAAAAAAACCCCCAACCTTATTTTTGAAGTGTTGCAGCCAAATAACTAAACAAACTCTCTTTCCCCTCCACCCCATAACTACAGGATGTAAGCCTGAGCAGCAGATGATGTATGCTGGAAGCAAGAATAAGCTTGTACAGACAGCTGAACTCACTAAGGTACAACTGGCTTTTGAAATAACTCTCTCCTCCTTCACTGCAGGTTGTTGTTTTGTGTCTTGCTTGAACTGATGAGAAGAAGGGTTTTGTGAGACTTTGTGATTACAATGAACAGAGTCTGGTTTAGGAAGACTGAAGGAGGAGTATGTGTGGCGATTTCTGTAGCCTAAAGCACCAGGAGGAACAGTGTTCTCTAAAACAAAAATATCCCTCAGTAGGATGGACATCTTTGCTGTGGGGGAGGAATTTACTGATGGGAAGAATAGACTGAAGCCTCAGTGTGGTGTGGAACAGATCAGTTTAGCTGGTTCCTGGGGCTGGATGCTTACAGAACAGCCTGCAGAGTCAGTAACATGTGCCAAGTGAACAATTTCTTCCTGTGTTGGGTTCTTCCAGTACTGACACCAGAAGACATCACTGCATTCACTAGGCCTGGCTGTGTGTATATTTTAGAAAAGAAATATCATCTGTTTTTCATTTTGGAGATCTTTGAAATCTTTGCCTAATTAGCACGTAGTGTCCTTTTTGCCTCAAGCAGTAAACCTTAATAGAGTCAGTAGCTGCTTCAGGTTTTTCATACCATGTGAAATGACTGCAGAAATTCCAGCAGCACTGTTCTCTTTAGGTCTTCCTTATCCTGCTGAGTCCTTTAACATACCAGTAAAAATGTCTGTTGGGCCAGTAAGAGAACTATGAATCATAGAATGGCTTGGGTTGGAAGGGACCTTAATGTTCGTTTGTTCAAACACCTCCCACTGGACCAGGTTGCTCCAAGCTGCATCCAACTTCTGCCTCTTCCAGCTGTACCTTGTAAGAAAAGACACCTCTGTTATAAATTAGACCTCAAGTCGACAGGAATCAATAGGAAGGCAGCAGAAGATGGCAGAAACAATCAGCACAGCCCCAAAAAAATCTTTTTTTAGATCTGTTGAAACTGTATCTTGGAAGGCTGATAACTGTGATAGAAAGGAGGAAGCTAGTTTTCAAAGGAGTAAGCAAGAAGAAAGGGTTGGTGAGAAGAAGGTGGAAGTCCACGAAGTAGCTCAGTTTGAGTTCCTATCACTTCTGAAATGGGAGAAATTCAGCCTGAATGGCTTTTGAATGCAAGTCCAGGACTGGGTATAGAGGTTCATGATCATTCATCTTCCTCCTGAAGCCTGAGAACACAGGCTGTCTCCAGTTGGGATTGCCTGCTTGCTCTTCAAATGTGCTTTATTCTTGCCACATGCTGTGTTTCATTTTAACTCATGCTGTGACTTCCTCCTGGTGTGATTTTTGCTCATGACTCAGCTGAGTTCTCTCATTAGTCTCTTGTGACTTGCATATTAGCTTGGCTCCTGTTAAGCTGTTCTGTTCTTGTAACACTGATTTTTGGGGTTTCTCTGTTTTGAAGGCCTGTGAATTTGTAAAATTACCTGACTTTTGTCTTTGAGCATCTCATAGACTCCAGTAATCAATGCATAATTAACGGAGATTCTCTTCAGGCTATTAAAAAAACCCCAAACCCTAACCAGTTACTTGCCCATGTGGAATGTAAAGAGTATATTGGTGTTTTGGACCTTGTTTTCTGCTTCAAGGCTGCATTAAAGGTTCGTGAAAGATTTCATAAAGCTTTGGGTTAGAAGTTTTTTGGTTGTTTTGGGGGTTTTACCCAGGGATGCTGTGGCTACCCCATCCCTGGAAATGTTCCAGGCCAGGTTGGATGGGGCTTGGAGCAACCCATTGTGGAAGGTGTCCCTGCCCATGGCAGGGGATTGGAACTGAATGGTCTTTAAGGTCCCTTGCAACCCAAACCATTCTATGCTTTTAGGATTTTGTTGTTTTGTTCTGTTTTTTTTTTCCCCAAGTTTCCTATTTTGAGATATTTTGCAAGTAAAATAATATGCTGCTGGTTATTATGAATTTATTTCAGTTCAAATAAACTATAACTGTGTGTTGTACTGAGCAAAATTGCTGAACTTTGGGCTTAAATCAACCCAGATATTAAATTAATTAGTGTTCTTCAAAATACCATCTTGCTGAGATAATGCATGTGAGATGGGGCCACTTCAGGGTTATTTTAAAATGTAGTGCATGTGCTTTTCTCATATTCTTAAGGGACAAGAGTGAAGCCTAGAAGTAGGAGTTACAAGATTCTAGTTCATGTTAGTGATGTTTTTTGCCACTTAGTCTTGTGTATTTTCCTCTGATCTGATTCTTTCAAGAAAGCACCTGAAAATTGTAGGTTGGTGAGCAGTTTATTGCAGCTCAGACAGCATGTGTGGAAAGGTGCTGCTTGCATTGTGTTCTTGTCCCTTTCCAGCCCCATTCCTCAGGAACTGATGCAATGCCATTTTGTTTAGGTATTCGAAATCAGAAATACAGAAGACTTAACTGAAGAATGGCTGCGTGAGAAACTGGGCTTCTTCCACTAAGGAAAACCTCTGTTCTAAGTATTTATGTACCATCCTGGTGATACTGGAACCAGACATGAATACTTACATCCAAGCAATGCACTGTATTCACAGCTGTCTCCTGCAGTATCTCTCTTGTGCAGAGTTTGTGCAAAGAATGGCAGGTCTGTCTCCTTGAAGTAACAAATCTTTGCAGGTGTTTCCTTATTTGTACCTGCTAAAAGGGAATACTCCTCTGCAGGGACTCCTTTTGCACTCCTGTGACTAATATTTCTGTAACTAAAATAGTTCAGTTCTGGATTTATAACAGTGTACAAACATCATTTGGAAGCTGACGCTAACTTTTTCTAAGCTACAAACGCATCCTTATGACACACATTAGCCATTTATATGCAGAATTTATGTACTGTCGTTGCTTTTTTTTTTCCCCCCCAGAGCAACTGTCTCTGCCAGATCCCATTTATTCCAGAGCTGTGGCTGCTGGAGCCCGGCAGGCTCGGAATGGTGGGGAGAGGTTTGTCCCTGAGCTCCTAGGAATATCTGGAGGGGCTGGTGGTGGCAGGACAGCCCTGTTCCCGCAGTGAGGGGCTGGATGAGCCCCCCAGATCCATGCAAAGGTGGGATCTGAGGCATCCTGGGACAGAAACAGCTGGTGCTGAAGTGAAGGAGGGGACTGAGTGCCCACCTTCCCCTGCACCCCGGTGGGAAGGATGGCTCCAAGGTCCCCTTCCTGCCGGGGGATGTCAGGGTGCCCCAAACCCGACCTGGGCACGATCACTGTGGGGGTGAGGGCAGTGGCACCCCCAGAATGGACACACCAGAGTCCTGTCTAGCCCTGGCACTTCCTGGAGCAGGGCTGGGACCCACTAGCCACTGCTGGGGCCTGCCCTGGGATTCCTGCTGCAGGGAAAACATCTTCCCTGTGCTGCTGCTGCAGGGCAGGATGTGGGAACTGCAGCAGCCTGGATCCTCCGGGCCCCTGGCTGTGCTTCCAGCCCTGTGTGGGGCTGCAGGAACAGCAGGGAGCTGGGACAGCCCCGGCCTTGCTATCGCTGCCTTGCTGGCTCCTCAGTCGCTGGTGTTGTCCTCGCTGTCTGAGTAGGTTCCCAACAAACCCAGCGAGGACGTGGCTGCTGCTGCTGGAAGCGAGCTGGTGTTGGCCGCGGTGCCTCGGGTTTCCATCCCATTCTCCAGGGCAGGATCCAGCTTCTGCTTCCTGCGGGCCACCAGCCCGGCCAGCTGGGCCTTGGTGCTGAGCTTGCCCACGCTCCGCTCCCAGCTCTCTGTCCTGGGCTTCTTGCTCTGGGGCTGGGGGTCCTGCAGGATGTCCATGGGTTTTGTTTGGGCTGTGGGATTCAGGCGGGGTTTTGCCGGTTCCTCGTCGGAGTTGTAATCCACCAGGAGCTGACGAGTCTGGGCTTGTTCCAGCATGGCCTTCATCTCTAGCTCATCCTCTTCCTGCTCCTTGTGCCTCTGCTCCTCCTCCACCTCCTTGTACTGCTTCAGTATGGCCTCAAAATCCACATTGGCCCGGCACTGATTGCGCTCCCTCAGATCCTGCAGGTTCTCCAGGACCTCCATCTCCAGCTTGGAGTCCTTGGTTCGGTTCTCCAGGACCTTCATGGGATTGTTGAGCTCTTCCTCTTCCCTCTCCTTCTGCAGCCTCTTCTCCTCCTCCTCCAGGAGCTTCTCTGCCTGGAAGTTCCTCGTGGCGCCGTGCTCCATGGTGTAATCCATGTTCTTGGGATCTGTCTTGAAGGTGATCTCAGCCAGGCAGCACGTGCACTTGAGGTAGAAGTGGAAGATGGGCAGCCCCAGGTAGACCTCGTTCTGCACCGTCTCCTTGCGGGCATTGAACTTGTTGCCCTTGTAAATGTACTCCCCACACATCTTGCACCTCATGTGGAAGGGGGCCATGAGCCTCACCACGTGCTGCCGGTGCTTCGGGAGCTTGAGCTGCGGGATCTTCGCCGAGTCAAAGTCCAGGGGGTAATATTTGTTCAACACTTTCCGTTCTGACATCGCTGCGGCTTATCCCGATCCCCGGTGCTGCCGGGTTTGACACAGGCATGACTTCCGTGCGATGATGTGTCCCCAGGGTCTGCCCACCAGTGGCAGCAGTGGTGGGTGAGTCCAATTGTCCTGGTTTGGAAAGACAGGTATCTGCCAGGGAAAGCTGGAGCTTCCCTTGGAATGGAGAATGTAAACCTCCTCCCTCCAAATTATTATAATTTTGAAATTAAGGGGCTTTCAGGCAAAGATGTGGGAATAGGAGTAACTGTTCTTCACTAGGAATATTAAAAGTAAAAATGTAGTAGACTGACAGAGTCAGGATACAGCCTGACACCCTGTTGGTAGCGGTCCAGTTAAGTCCTCCTGCAGTGACAGATGTGGCTCTGTTGGAGCAGAGAAGATCCTGTAGCAGGGTGTAGTTTTCCTCTGAAGGTCCAGTGGTGGTGAGATGGGTCCAGTCTTCCTCTGGGAATCCAGTGGAAACAGGCTGTGCTGGTGTTCTGAATCTCAGGTTTTATCCAGGTAGGAATGCTGGGCTCCTCCTGCTGGGTGGAGCATCTCCCAGTGGGATGATGAAATTTTATCAGCCATGCAGTGGCTGCCTTAATGGCCCATTAACAGAAGATCCCCCTGGAGGGATGATGGGTCCTGGAAGAGATAAAGAACACTGCCCCACCTGGTTTAACAGCTGGGCCATTAACAGAAGACACCTGTCCCCCTCTCCCCTCCCCGGAGTTATGTGGAATGGGTTATAGAAGAGAGAAAGAAAACACCTCCCAACCGGTTTCAACAGCTGGGAATAGAATCCACACTTTTGGTTACAACTTGCATTGCAACCCAAGACACCAATGGAGGCAGCGTTGTAGGTGTGGTCTTAATGTCTTCACGATTTTGAAAACTACTCCCTGGAAGCATTTGTTTGGTATTAAAAAGTCAAAATCCTTGTACAGCAAATCCATCCATTTTTCTTTCCATTGAGTCCATGTGAACTGTCTCAAATTCTTGGAACTAATTTTTGTCATTCTACTAATTACTCACTTGCCTGAGTCAATCTTTCTAAATTTCAGGGCAAAGCTTTGACTGTCCAGTTCTCATGCTAATACAGTCTCACAAGAACTAGCTGATAACTAAGGGCTGAACTACAACTCTGGTTCCTCTTGTACCAGATTTCTTCTTGCATCTCTATTCTGACACTGTTGAGAAGTTTACCTCTGCTCATTTCCTGTTATCTGAACACCTGGTGATACTGTGTGCCTTTCATTTGTTAGCTTTAAAAGGACTTGAGAATTTTACACTGCCACTTCTTATGAATTTGGTAAAAACTTTGTTAAAGAATCCAAATAATGTTTGTTCCTAGTGCCTCGTGCTGCAGTTGACATCTGTTAAAACAAAAAGCCAACCTCATTTTCTTCGAAATTCCAATCATCTGCTCCATTTGTAGGAGTCAGGAGGTTAAAGCTTTTCATGATAATGAACAATTTATATCTCTTTTGTTATAGAAGTTGGCCACACGTAGCTTTTGAGTACTTTAATTACAACCTCTAACTTTCTTAATGGCTTTTTGGTCAAAATTACATTCCAGGATGAAGCTTTTGCATAAGTGATAATTTGATTTTCATCTACTTAACGGTTCATCTCTTTGAAACAGCAAATCTAATGTGAAAATAGTATTTAACTTTTATAAATGACCAGTCTTTTTACAGGTCTGTTTTATATTGAATAGAGTAGTTGTCTGATGTGGGACACGTTCAGCTGTGGCAGGAGGAGCACTCATGGGAAAATCTCTCCTTATCTTGCTCGTGTTTGTTGTGGTACTGAGCAAGTATCTGCGTAAAGAGCAGCTTCCTGTTGATAACATACCTTAGAATACAGCTGTCCCAACCAATCTGCTCACTGGGAAGGAATGCAGTGTTAAATTTGGAGGCCAGTATTTCATGCTGTGAAACCTTTGCTTGAAAGTGGGGTTATTTTTCATTTGTCAACATAGGCTGTGTTAGTGGTAAAACACTAATTCCTGCAAGATCACAAGGAATTAATTTGCAAAGGTCCTCAGTGTTGGTAAATCTCTTCCTAGTTTGATGTTATTGCTCATTTATTTGTATATAAATCTGACTTGAGCTTTTCTGAATACATGTTGGAATGATACAATTGATCTTTTGGTGCAGGAAAGAAGTGCTTGTAATTAAATTTCTGTATTAAAGTACTGAACTGGAAAAGCAATTTCATTTCCCTGAACGAAAAAATGTTGATTATGAAACTGTTGCTTGATCATTCTGTACTGCAGATCAATAAAAACAATGTCTTTTGTGACAAACATTGTACAAATAAGACTTTGGCTTAAAGAGTAGTGTCATTCCAAGCATCAGTCTGGAAACAGCAAGAATCTCTTTTGAGGTTTTTTTTTGGGATTGTACTAAAGGTGAGGCACGTCAAAGTACAGTGTGGGCAAGAGGGAAGCTGCTGCTTGGAATGTTCAGCTTGATTTGCAGTGGGGAAAAACTGGATTAATCATGTCAGTTGTACTTTGTACACTGGTGGGCTGCCAGCAGCCAACTGCTGCCTGCACAGGTCTGCACAAAAATGACTGTACAAGAGGCCTGTATCAGGAGGGAAGGGAGGAGCTGCTGCATGAAATGATCGAATTTGACCTTTCATCTCTGCATTGCTCCACCTTCTGCCAAGAAAGCATTGCTCCTTACAGCTGAATCTTCAGCTGAGTTCTTCCACTTCACATGCTCTTGTGCCTCACTTAAACACTTTCTGCCTTGGGTGCTGCCCCTGCAGCCTTGCAGGGAGCAAACAGGTCCTCATGAGGGTGTTAAAGCCCAGTTTCTCCTGAAAGGTGCTGTTGATGCTGCTCAGCCCACCAGCTCAGCCAGCCCTGCCTGGCAGCTCTTCCTCCCTGCCTTGGCTGACCTGTGGAAGCAGCTGCAGGTTCTGGGAGGATGAGCGTGCAGAGGGTGTTTGCTGTTCAGCCTTGTTTGTGTTCTCCTTGGTCTTCATGCAGTGTTTTGACACAACTGGCTGCTGCTAATTGTCCTGGGCTCTTGAGATGCAGGTAGTTTTAGCAATTGATTAAACAAAGACATCATTATGTTCGGGTCTTTCCTGCACAAATAATCCTTGTTTTCATAACATCCTTTCCCCACCTTATCTGTAGAACTGTGTGTTCTGTGCTGCTGCCTCCTTAGGCTCAGTGGGAGGCAGATGAGTCCATGTTCAGGCCAGTATGTTCCAGCTGGGCTTTGCTGGTGAGTTGCCCATCTCTAATCACATATTTCTCTTGAATTTTCAGACCTCTAAAGAGACATCTAAAGGACAACATAAATTAACCTAGGGGAGCCTTTGTAGCTAAAGGTCTGAGAGTCAGCATTTTCCATTGGTAGCTCCTATTTTTCAGGAGTTAGTAAGTTGGCCATAAAATCCTTGGTCTGGAGTTAAAGGTCTCTCCAAGGGAGATTTCTGCCACAATTCATCAGGTTTGCTTTAAATATTGACTAGATGGCTGGGATACAGCTCTTGTAATCCTATTTGTTGATGGTAAGCTGAATTAAAGCATGAGTTTGCATGTCAGCCCATGAAATAGACTTGTAGTGTTTTGAATATTTTTAACAAAAAGATGTAAATGCTGGTATTTGATGGTTTAAGTGTATTTCTAGTATCGTGAATACTGTTCTATTAAAGGAGGCAATAATGCAGGTGTTGACACCTTTTTCACTTCTCCAAAGGAGCATCTTTGCATTTGTACCAGGATTCAGTTTTTGTATCTTTAACTGTAAAATAGCTGGTCCAGAAATGATGGCAGGGGTCTGACTCAAACAGGCAGAAGCAAGAGAATTCAATTTCTTACTTCAGTGCATTCCAAAAATAAACATCAGGAACATTTTTTTATACATACATGTAGTGACTGTGAAATGGAGCTGCGGTGGGACATGAGAAGGGGCTCAGTGAAACTCATGTGTTTGTTCTGTTGTTCAGACTCATTGTCTTAAAAGGTGTGAGAGGTTCATGGCCAGATTTGAGAATTTGGCAGTTCCATGAAAATACCAGTAACCAGTAAAACTTCCATCTGCTGTTTAGTCTCTGCTACTTCACATTGCATGTTTACTTTAAACCAAATCTTTTATTGCTAAGCATGGTGCTTGTATTGGTTCAAATAAAATGTTTCATTAAGAGGTTATGTTGCCCTGTTTTAATTGCAAAGTGGTCCCTGTGTGACAGGGGAGATCTGGTAATGCTTGGTATGATCTTCCTCCTTTTCTCAGCTTCCTGGAGTTTGTGTTGGACTTGTAGTGTGTCTTCAGTTTCAACTGCTTCCTCATTTGCTGTTGTACCTAAAATAATTCCTGTTTCCATCTGCTGTGCTGGGGAGGAGAGGAGCTGTTGGAATAGTACAGGGAACTGCTGTGCTCTGCTGCTTTGCACCTTTGTGTCACAGACCTCCCACCACCTCCAGATGAGGTGCAAGGCAGCGTGGGGCTCGGTGTCAGCCTGGAATGTCACATAAACTTCCCTGTTCCACGTCTCCCACAAGGCTCCTGGCAGAACCTGGAGCTGTGGGATACAATACAGTGTGGAGTGCCCCCTGAACAGTGTCAGAGTAGCTGTCAAGGAGACCCCAAAGCTTGAAGGAGACAGAGGAACTTAGTACTTTACCTTCCCGCAGTTGTTGGCTCATCTCTTTCCTGCCCAAGAGACCACTGCATTCATTTGATCTAAGCCCTCTTTTTTCTGCGTTCTTGCTGTTTCATCCTGTCATGATCTTTGGAGTCTTTGATTCCTCTATTGTTGAAAAAACTGCCAAGTATAATCTGAGGAATTCAGCTTCAGTACCTGACATAGATTGTTTCTGCCAACACTGAAGAACAGCATTAATAGGCCACAGATTAGACATGACAGAAATAAACCCTTTTGCTCCTAGATGAGAGAACTCTGTGAAGGAGAAAATGCACAGCTGCTTCAGCACATCTGGCTCCTGAATGACATCTCAGTCACTGAAAGGTAAAATCTGTTGCCAGAAGCTTGGGGAAGAAGAAGCTGCTGTGGGGGAAGAATGGTTCTCCAGAAAGGGAGAGGAAAAAAAGGAATAAATAGTTCTCCTATGGGAGGAGAAGGTCCCCTATGGGGTCCTGTGGCACTCTCTGCTGGCCACTGAGTGTGCTTCACTAGGAAATGGGCAATAGCTTACTGGTACTGCTACATCACAGGCAGTAAAAACAACAGCAGAATAAAGAGAATTGCCAGGAGATCCAGGGATATGAAATGAAGGGCAGCTGCTTCCATTCAGGAAAGGTCATTGGATTATAATAGTTACAATGAAAAGGTCAATTGAGTGGTGATTAAAGTCAAAGCAAGAGAGGGAAGAGGAATCAAAATGGGAAACCTCTGCACAGCAGGACAAGCATCTCACAGCTGGTGCTTTCCCCTTCCAGGTGTGTGAAGAGACAGCTTACCCAGGGCTGGGAGTTTGCTAAGGAGATCCCGTGGCTTGGTAGGGTGTCTGGGAATAATACAGAGGAGAGCGGTAGTTTGTTCTGGAGCAGCTGAAAGAGGAATCAGGATGGTTTGGATTGGAAAGGACCTTAAATACTATCCAGTTCCACCCCTGCCATGGGCAGGGACATCTTCCACTATCCCAGGCTGCTCCAAGCCCCATCCAGCTCGGCCTGGGACACTGCCAGGGATGGAAGCTGTGGCAGTCACTGCATACAACAATGAGAGTATGCCTGTGCCTACTGTTCCACAGGTTGTGGGATTGACTGGAATACAAGCTGGCTCCTCCAAGCTCCTCACAGGTGAATTTCTTGCAGTTTCCTGTTTAGGTGCAGGTGAGGGTAGGAAACCAAGCACAGGTGGGTGAGATTCTGATATGATGCCACTGAGAGGCAGCACAGATATTGAGCAGCCTTGCAAGGCAGGGCTGGTGGGGCCATGGGAAGGAGGTGAGGTGCTCTTTGGGTGTAAGAGTGGCTGGAATTTGTTCAGCTGTGCTCCTGTATGGCAGGGGTGAGGATTTAAGGTGGGCCTCACCCCTTGGAACAAAACTGAAGACGTGGCAGGTGGGTTATTCCTTGTACTTGTTAGTTGGCACAATTGTGTCAGCTGCAGTTTTGGTGTTGTGCTAAGGTCTAAAGAATTTAAGTTCAGCTTCCTGTGAGAAAGCCTGAACAGAGGGGTTTATGAATGCTGGAGATCTGGCTTCTACGTGTGTAACTCCAGTTTGGTTGCATTCTCTGCAGGGCCTTCTCTTAGGGCAGGTAACTGCTTCTCTCTGGCAGCAAAGGGAGAGCTGTGGAGATGATGTCATTTGTTCCCACCTCCTCCAGAAGGGAACTGAGGCCAGGGAATTGGTCCTGTGTGCTGAGCTGGCCTTGAGGCTGGTCTGGGCACACAGTTTAAGTGATAACTGCTGGGGAAGAGAGAATTTTTCTGGGTTCTGAGAGGCAGCAGAATTTTTCTGGTGTTCTTGAACAGCAGTCTTGAACTGCCAAATATGTAGGCATATAAGTTCCTATAGTACAGCAGGGAAAAGGAGTTGTAGTTCTGAAAATATGTATCTGAGATCAACATCTTGGGGAATTGGCATGACTCTCTCTGGGCTGTAGAGTAAGGGAGTGCACTGGCTTGGTTTGTGCTGTGTTCTGGCACAGGAAATGTCAATTCCAGCATTATTTTAATAAATACAATTCTGAAGTACAAGGACCCCTGGCTTTAGCTTTTAACTTTCAAATTAATACACATTTGTATCTGGCAGATTTCTATATTGGAATGTTGAGCATAAGGCTGAGCAATTGCATACCTCAAGTTTTCTATTAACATTCAATTTTCCTTTGGTGAGAAGCAGCAAAGGGTGAAATACCAAACAGTGACTATTCTCTGGTGGTGGTTAGGACACTGCTGGCATGTCATCAGCCTGTTGGAGTGAGTCCACAGGAGGCCACCAAGTTGATCAGAGGGATAGGGCACCTCAGCTGTGAGGAGAGACTGAGAGAACTGGGATTGTTCAGCCTGGAGAAGAGAAGGCTTCCAGCACCTGAAGGGGCCCTAAAAGAAAGATGGAGAGAGAATATTTACAGGGGCCTGGAGTACCAGGACAAGGGGGAATGGCTTCAAACTGAAAGAGTAGGTTTAGATTGAATATCTGAAAAAAAGTTTTGACTGTGAGGGTGATGAGGCACTGGCACAGATTCTCTGGCACAGATCCAGAGAAGCTGTGGATTTCCCATCCCTGGAAGTGTTTAAGGCCAGGTCGGACAGGGCTTGGACCAGCCTGGGACAGTGGAAGGTGTCCCTGCCTATGGCAGGGGGATTGGAACCAGATGATCTTTAAGGGCCTTTCCAACCCAAACCATTCTGGGATTCCATGATTCTAAGTTCCCATCGGTGTAAACTTGGGCACTGTTCCCCTTCCAGCTCTTGCAGGCTTTTTCCCATGTCTGCTGTTCCTTTGGGTGCTGTTAAGATGCTGTGATCCTGCATGGATAACAGGCTGTCCAATGCAGTGTGTATGTGCAGCCTTGCTGTGCTCTGTCTAACCTCCCTGTCTTTTCTCTAGCCATGAAGTGAAGGGATGATTTCGATGCATTTGCATAGATGGGGTTAATCAGAGTGGCCCATTGTGTCCCACCGCAGGGGGATCGTCTCCTCTGGACTGTCCTGTCGTGTTTCATTCCTTCAGGGACTGCAAACACACTCTGGGTTAACCCTGTTTACCTCTGGAGCAACATGAGGTGTCTCCTACAGAACAGTTTCAGCTGGGCTGAAACTCCCCTGACAGCTCTCACAGCTCCTCAGCAGGGGACAGAGGGGACACAGGAGCAATTATCATCCAGAGGGACTCTGAATGCAGAACAGATGTAAACACTGGGAAAACAGCACGTCTGTCTTTCACGGCAAATTTACTCCTGTGCCAGGGAAGTCCTGTTCAGGCTGTTTGAAAGGCACACACTCTCACCCCCATTCCTGCTGTTCCATGCCATGAGCCCCATGAATGCAGCTTCTCTTCCCTTTCCTGGAGCCCTCAGCTCAGCAATTCATATAATGCACCCTTGAAATCCCTGTGCCAAGCAGCAGCTGGTGTTGTCACCTCGTTTCTGTGGAAAATGGGAAGACAGCAGAAGAAAATGGGGCAGAAAGCATTCAGTTGAAAGGGAAAGGGGCAGCAGCCATCCTGTACTTTCACTGAGCCCTAGAGCAAAAATCAGGGGTCATTGTCCCTATGGAGATGAAGAAGGAACAAGAGATATTGCATGTCTTCAAAATAATGTTTAATTTTAAATATTCACTGTTGGAAAATGCTGTTGGATAGCTGGAAGGAGAATGTGCCTGCCTTGCTCACAACTGCAGTCTGCCTGGCCATCTGCTCTGCCAGCAACAAATCCTGGACTGATCTGCGAGTGTGATTAATTCAGCAAGGACGGTGGGATCAAGGGATCAGCCAGAGACAATATTTATACCCTACCTCCAACTGTGAATGTGCAATTGTTTGGTTCAGGAGAACAAAACAAATTGTATAGCTGTATTACTGGGAGAATAGAGAAATAGAAGCATCTCCTCAACAGCCGTTCTTTCCTTGGATGGCCCCATTGCAGGGTCTGTAAGTACAGTTTAATACAAGTCCCCTTTCCCTGTCTGGGAGGTGAACAAAGCTGTTCTCATCTCATCCAGATGCAGAGAACTTGTGCATCTTTAGTGCTGCTGCCTCATTCCTGTGGTTTAGTCCAAAAACCTTGGAAGTGCTGGCTCTGTGCCCTCATCCACACGGCCTGTGGATGTGGAGTGTGAGTCAGCCACTCCACCCAGCTCCCCGTGCCTGAGGTTACTGGTGGGAGAACTGGTGCAGATGCAGCCAGAGCAGAGCTGGACTTTAAATATCAAGAACAACAAGTGAGGTAGATTTCTAGCACGGGTACAGCTTTGAGGTGATTTGATAATATGGATGTAGCTGGAGAGATCAAAAGCAAGATTTGTGAAGGAATTTAGATGTGGATGGAAGCTTTTGAAATCCTATTTAGTGTGATTTAAGTGTGTAAATACACATTGGGCCTGAAGGTGCCATACTAAGGGCCACAAGGGATGTCTGCAAGAGAACAGGAAGACCAAAGTCAGAGTCCTCCACAGCTTATTTTTTTATGATGCAAAGCTGAAATTGTACATATCTTGCCCCCTTTTGGGCAGAAACAATAAGGATGTTAATCCCTGGAAGTGTTCCAGGCCAGGATGGACAGGGCTTGGAGCAACCTGGGATAGTGGAGGGTGTCCCTGCCCATGGCAGAGGGTGGAACTGGATGATTTTCAGGTTCCTTCCAACCCCAGCCATTCTGGGATTCTAAGAGCTAAGGACTAAGGGTGACATTTTTGGAGTCACCACTGCTACAGCTAGGCTAATGCAGAATGTTTTGGAAAATCCCCCTCTTTGTTGATGAGCAGCCAAATCCTGAAAGGTATTATGATTTTTTTTTTTTTTTAATACAGCTCTTGGTCCCTTTTCCTGTCCACACACAATTACCATACTCAGAATTGTGTGGAAAGCCATTAACAGGCATGAGAAAAACAAACCCTGTTATTATGAGACAGGTTGAATATGCAGTATTTAGCCTATTAAATGAAAACTGTTGCCATCTGACCGTGAACGTTGGAGGGATTGAGGCCACGGGTGGATTCTGTAATGAGTCGTGGTGAGATGCCTGGCAGTGCCCGTGTTCTGAAATTGGGTTTTAAATGTGATTGTTTCTCTCGAGACTGGCTTTCATGTGCACTGGAATTTATCATGTTAATTTGTTTATGTGATCACTACTAAATGGGAGAGCCTAAGCAGGGATTCTCTATGTGAGTTAATTAGTGCAATAACAAAGGGTACTTGCCAGGGTGGAAGGGGAGTTAGGGCACTTGCAAGTGCAGGGATCTGTTTATCCTACTGATCAAGGACTGAACCAATGTCTGTTAGAGGATAAAGGGGTTAAGTGGGTGAGTTCTGTGCTCTGGCTGCTCCTGATGTGTATTTACAGGTGTGCAGGAAGGTGACCTTGGCTGGACTCTGCTGGAGATACTCTAAGAGTCTGTGCTAAATTCACAGAATCACAGAATGGTTTGGTTTGGAAGGGACCTTAAAGCTCATCTCATTCCTGCCATGGCAGGGACACCTTCCACTATCCCAGGTTGCTCCAAGCCCTGTCCAAGCTGGCCTGGAACACTTCCAGGGATCCAGGGGCAGCCACAGCTCCTCTATGCCAGGGCCTCACCACCCTCACAGGGAAGAATTTCTTCCCAATATCCTAACTCTATCAATTTGAAGCTGTTCCTCCTTGTCCTGTCACCCCATGCCTGTATAAAAAGTCCCTCCTCCTCCTTTTAATGAGCCCCTTAAATTGTAGATAATTATTCAGATTTTTCTCTCCTGAAAACCCAATAAGCCAAATCTATTAAAGTCAGTGAGATTTTTATTACCAAGTTCAATAGTATTAGATTTCTCCTTGATATCGATAACTGAAATGACAATTTTTAATGTTGAAGGATGTGGTTAACCTGTGCATAATTCAGAGAAATTGCTCCATAATCTTTCCTCACAGTTCTCTGCCAAAATCTTCCTCATGAACAGGCTGTAACACACTGAATTATGACTGATTATACGGCTATTTTCCAATAAGGACAAGTACTTGAGAGGGATTTAAGATGAAGTGAACAGACACTGACATTTTCCCTGGGGATTTCAGTCAGGATTAAACTCAGTGTGTCCAGACTAACGGGAAAGTGCATTAAGAGCTGTGGGCCATCTCCAGAGCTGTGCCTTCCTGACATTGTTTACAAAGTTTAATCAGAGAAGATAGTCATTGTTTGATTTGAGATACCAAATGGATGTGAAATGAGAATTGATTAGACCCTTTTCTACAGAATTTGCTTTTCATTTCCTTTTGTGTTATCTTAAAAAAAAAATCTATGATACAAGAAATCCTTCAGTGCAGGAATCTTTGTTGTGCAAGATTACAGCTCCCTTCCGTTTCTCCTGACAGGATAATTGCAGTTGAATGGTATGCCAGCACCCGAGGGAATAAAACACTGCATTCCTTGAGGCAGAACCAGGATTAATTGCAAATGCAAGTATGTGGCTGACACACCTTTTTACTTCTGTTACTGCACATCCCTGTTGCACAGCATTTTCATGTATAAGAAATCATTAAATACAGAAGTATCCACCTTTAATGGATCAAACCAGCATTCCCCAGTCCCAAGGTATAACAGGATCTCTGCACACATCCTCTGTTTCTCCACCTCCTACAGCTCTTTTGAGGCAAACTGGCCTCCTGGATGGATTTAGAAAAGCCTGAAGCAGGGAGTTTGAGTGCTGGACATCAGGTTTTCCAGCACAGTCCAGTCCAATGTCTGTGGGAATAAGCGTGCCTGGGCAGCTCACGGGTATTCCAAATAAGAAATAAACAATTTGCTAAAAATAAGGCTAAGGAAGCAACAAGTGATATTAAGAAAGCTATGTTATTGCAGAGGGATTGCAGAAATTGTTGTTTCTGGCTCCTCAGGAGTGAGAGATGAGGAATGGTTGAAGATGGCTGTGATGCACTGCCAGGGCCTCTTTTCCTAATCCATCCTGTCACCCCGAGCTGGATGGAAACCACAAGAGGCTCAGCCCTTACTGATGTTCTCACTGCCTGGTGGTCTTCTTGTCTATCCTTCTTGCAAGTCAATGGGCAAGCTCCTGGGACAGAGTTGGGAATGGCTCAGAGCAGCTGCCTGGGCTGCAGTACCCACCCCACACTCTCCTGGCCTTGTATCTTCTTACCTTATTAAACTCAGAATCACAGAATCATGGACTGCTTTGGGTTGGAAGAGTCCTCAAACCCCATCTCATTCCAACCCTTTCCACTAAACAGGTTGTTCAGGGCTCATCTTCACTAAAGTTTATTTTTAAATCTGTTTTCTGGGTTTCACATAGAAGCTTCATGGGTCATAATGACACCACAACGGTTTTATTTGGAGTAGTTTGTGGATGAGTGATTTTATACTGAAACATCAACTTTATCTTTGCAACAGCTGATTTCCTAAAGACAGCTCATTTGCTACAGTTTTTCCTGTATTTTGTTGAAGGAAATGAAGTTTCTGCTCATCTTTTATTGTGACACTCCATTAATTGTGTATAAAGCTTTCCAGCAGATAACACCGGAAAATATTATTTGGTTTGGCAGCTGTTGGTTTTATGGAAATCATCCCTCACTCTGCTCCAGAGGAAATGATTGCAGCAATGTCACCCTGGCTTGCCTTTACTGCAAGGTGGCACTGCTTAAACTGAAACAACTTTTCCATGACCTTTTTGAAAGGAGAGTGAGGTGATCTTCTCCTCCAACTATTTTCTCATCTTGCTATTTCCTTTGGGCGGGCTCCAAGTTGTATTGATTTGGGATTGTATGACCAACCTTCCCTTCCCCAGGGCTCACACAGCAGAGTCTTCTCCAGCATTCTTCCTAAATTTGCTATCTCCCTTTTCTCCAGAGGCAGCTTGTCCTGAGCAGGGAATCTTACATGGTCAGGTAGGGATAGGACAAGGAGAAAAGGATGTAAACTAAAAGAAGGAAGATTTAGATGAGGTATAAGGAAGAATTTCTTCCCTTTGAGGGTGGTGAGGCCCTGGCATGAGTTGCACAGAAAAGCTGTGGCTGCCCTATCCCTGGACGTGTTCAAAGCCAGGTTGGACTGGTCCAGTTGAAGGTCCAGCTGCCCATGGCACTGGGTTGAAAATCAATGGTTTTTAAGTTCCCTTTCAACACAAACTCCTGGAAAAGCTGGCAGTCAATGGCTTGGACAGGTTTACCCTAGGCTGGGTTAAGAACTGGGTGGATGGCTGGGCCCAAAGAATGGTGGGGAATGGTGCTGCACAATGGTGATGTCCCCCAGGGGTCAGTGTTGGGCCCAGTCACGTTTAATTTCTTTATAGATGATCTGGCTGAGGGGATTGAGTCTACTATTAGCAAATTCATGGACAACAGCAAATTTGCCAAGTTGTGTGGGAATATGGATCTGCTGGAGGGCAGGAAGGCCCTGTAGGAGGACCTGGACAGGCTGGATTGATGGGCTGAGACCAACAGTCTGAGGCTGAGTAAGACCAAGTGTCAGGTCCTGTCCTTGGGTCNCAGGGAACAAGGGACAGGACGAGGAGAAATGACCTCAGAATGCCTCAGGGGAGGTCTGGATTGGATATTATGGAAAATTTGTCTATGGAAAGGGTGGTCAGTTATTGGGAAAAGCCNTCACAACAACCCAATGGAGCGTTCCAGGCTGGGGCAGAGGGTCTGCAAAGTAAGAAAGGATCTGGGGATGCTGCTTGACAGCAGCTGGACTTGAGCCCAGGTGGGCAAGAGGTCAGTGACCNTATTGGGAAAAGCCTGCCCAGGGGTTCTGGAGTCCCCATCCCTCGAGGTGTTCACGGAATGACTGGAAATGACACGCAGTGCTCTAGCTTATTGACAAAGTGGTGACAGTCACAGGTTGGAGTCGATGGTCTCGGATGTCTTCTCCATACTGAATGACCCTGTGACTCAGTGATTCCGCGACTGTACGCCAACCGTATCTCACACCGCGCCCAGTAAAGCGCGATCGCACTCCCTCCGCCCACACTTTAAGGGGAAAACCCGGGTTTTTTGTTCCATCCCCTCACTCCGCCCCTCACGAAATGGCGGCGGCGGGCGGGGCCGGCAGGGGGCGCTGCAGGCGCGGCCATGGCGGCTGCGCGGCGGCTGCTGAGGCGCCCGGCAGCCCCCGCGCGGCTCCGCCGCCATGGCCTTCACGTTCGCCGCCTTCTGCTACATGTTGGCGCTGCTGCTCACGGCCGCCCTCATCTTCTTCGCCATCTGGCATGTGAGTACGGGCACCGTGGAGGGGGGCAGTGCCCGGGGAACGGCCCCGGAGAGCCCCCAGGGCGGCCCTGGACAGCCGCCGAGACAGCGGGAGAACCGCATCCGGAACCGCCCTCGGAGCGGGAATCGGCCTCTCTGCGGATAAAATGGGTTTTTATACGGGCACAGAGTGGCAGGACAAGGGGCACTGGCTTCCCGCTGACAGAAGGCAGGGATAGATGGTATATTAGGAAGGAATTCTTCTCTGTGAGGGTGGTGAAGCCCTGGCATAGGTTGCCTAGAGAAGCTGTGGCTGCCCCTGGATCCCTGGAAATGTCCAAGGCCACGCTGGATGGGGCTTGGAGCAACGTGGGATGGTGGAAGGTGTCCCTGCCCATGGCAGTGTGCTGGAGTTGGATAATTTTTCAGGTCCTTTCCAACGGAAACCATTCCATGATTCTGTGATTTGCTCCTCGAGCCTGGGACAGGGAGAACAGCCAACAGGACCCTGCCTGAGATGAGATGCTCTGAGGGAGGATGTGATGCTTGGCAGGACATTTGTTGTGTACAAGTGCCTTTGTACGTCATGATGCAGCTTTGTCTTTATTTTTATGTCAAGAAGAAAACCAGTGTACATATTTTTGTTTGTGTGTTTTTTTTTTTTTTTTTTTAATGGATGCACGCTTTGGAGGTATAACCTGCTCTATGTGATCCTCCTTTGGCAGGGAAGTTGGACTGGATGGTCTCCAGAGGTCCCTTTCAGTCCTAACGGTTCTGTGATTCTGGGATGTGTGTGGGCTCAGCATTCGCTTTGATAATGAGGAAAAATATCTGTTGGCTTTTAAGCTTGCTCTTGCTTTTTCTGCATTAAGGAGCCCCATGCCAGGTTCCTGCTGGCCACCAGGAGAGTCCTGGGTGGGGTTTGGGGTCTGCACAGCAAGCGGGATTGAAAACTGATGAAGGGGATTTAGGAAATTCATTGCAGGTGGAAAGATAAAAAGTTGGGGAGAAGTCAGAGGCTTTTGAATATCTGATGAAACTGCTGCTTTAATATTTGTAAAACTTGTTGCACATCTGTCTTACATGTGAGTTGATGTAGGCAGAACGTTGGTGAAATTTTACTGAGATCAAAGGTAGCAGTTCTGTGCCAAAATGCTACTTTTAATGGATAAAATACACAATTGCTCCTGGGGAATCAAAACTCTTTCATTTTTTTCCTCTAGATTATAGCATTTGATGAACTGAAGACTGATTACAAGAACCCCATAGACCAGTGTAATACACTCAATCCTGTAAGTAACACAGTGAACATTGTGTTTTGCTGAATAAATATGTATAAAGTGCTGATTTTTGGTGTTATCTTGATGCAATCAGCCTGGGCAATAGAATTGCATCTGGGTTGAGAAGCCCTCGCTGTTGGTAGAAGTTCTAGGGAAATTCTTTGTCTGATTCTTTACTTTCAAGTTGAATATTCTGACTGTTATTAATCTGATGGTGATCTTGTCAGCTGTCATACTAACATTCTTTCAATCTGCTTTCCACATTTTCGGCACAAAGACAGTTGAAAAGGTCAAAAAGATTAAAAGAGTCAAAATTGCATTAAAGGTGTGTACTGCTTTTCAGTTTCATGTTTTTGAACTTCCCTTTCATTTTGTTAGGAACATTTGTAATACTATTTAGCTGTTTTGTTTAGTCTGCCTGTTCATCTGCTTGTTATTTGTTTGTTGGGGTTTTTAACAACCTCATGGATTTCCATATTTTGTGCCAAACCAATTCTGCTTGCTTACCCAGCAACGTGGGGAAAACTGTTACATGCCTGTTAGGTGTCAGAAAATAACTTCAGGCATAAATAAGTTGTGTTTTTCAAGCCAGATTTACTGAATTCAGATTAGAGGAGAATACTTGGGGGTTTTTTAAGCATTGACCAAGTCAATTCTGATCTTTTTTTGAGGATTTAGGCGAGTGTAAGGTGATAGTTGCAATCCTCACTTCTCTATTCTGTGTTCCAGGATCAGGGGTGTGTCCCAGTGTCCTCTCTCGGATGTAACTCTGACACTCCTTGGCTTAGGAAAAGAATTTGAGGCAAACTATTTGCCTGCATCTCTTACAGGCCAGCAGCATCAGGGAGGCTTGTTAAAGAACACAGAGGTTGATCCTGCAGCATTTTGTGCATTTCTTACAGCTTTTCCTTTGTGTGTGTTCCCAGGCTGAGGGAGGATGCAGGGGCAGCACAGCAGTGTGGCCTGAACTGCAGGTTTAGTGTGTTTTAAGTAAAATACGCAACAAAAATAAATTTACTGTAGCTGGTGGGGGGGTGGGGGGAAGAGTGTACTATATGTACAGCACACAAATTAAAGTGAATATTTCAGTGTGAGGAGGGGAGGAGGACAGGAGGTTTGCTGCTAGGAGAGCTGTGCATCTAACAGTTTCCCTTGCTTGGTCTGTTCCAGTCATCTCTGCTGCAGTGTGGGAGAGGCCAACTCTCATTACATTGATGCATTATGACCTTATGACTTTGTAGTGTAAAAATGTGCATGTTTAACCAAATCTTAACCTTCTGCTGCCCCACGTGCATGGAGCGTCCTTTACATGGCAGCTTTGCGAACTGAAAGTCTGAAATAACTTCATATTTGCTGTTCCTGTGGAAACAGATTAGTCCCCAAAAGTGAAGTTTAGGCTCTTGAGGGGATCTGGTACGTGATGCTGGACAGACACACGGGTGTGTTGTTTTCCTGTACAAAGAACCAAAGATCCTGGTAGGAATCGAGGCACCTCAGTGGGAAGATTAGCCTAAAATAGTCACTCCTTAGTACGCTGCTGATTCCTTCTCTTCCCTGCTCCTGTTATAGTCATGTCTTTTCTCAGCAACCAGATCCATCCTCCCTCACTTCTGTGATAAATATGGTAGGATCTGATGTAATTCATTTTTCTTTAGGACAGGCAGAGAGGATCAAGTGGGGGAGATTGGAAAGAGGCAGGTTTTCTAGTATGGGAGTAGGGTTTAATAAACAAGAGAAAAGAAAAACTTATTTTGAGATGTGTAGGTAAATAAATACAGATTTTTCGGGCCTGTTGGATCTATCTGAGCAGGCTGCCAAATGCGTCGTGTCTTGGACAGTGTGGTTGTTGTTCTGCTATAAATAATTGCCATGTGTAAATGGTAAGTATGCAAAGAAGGATCTGGATGAAAATATTTACTTGAAACATTTTGTATACAACAGCTGAATTTTGGTGGCATTGTTGCAAGTTTGCTTTGTTTGATATTCTTCATTTAGAGAATCAGAATGTCGTAGCAAAGTAGGTGGTGAGTGTGTTTGTTGGTAGCTTTTAGATTTCTAGGAAGGTATTTTGGGGTTTTAAAAGAAGAAGAAAAAGATTGTAAAACACAAAAACTTTGATGTAATCATCCTGTGCAATGTTAATCATATAGTACAAAAAGAGGGCAGAGTGTGTTGTGTGTGTACATGCACACACATGGAGACAATTTAAACCTTTGGGTAAAAATGGGGTGTTTTCCATGGGGAGAAGTTTTATGGGACCTGAGTTGAGAAGCCAAAAGCTTTACAGATCTGCTGCTTCTGGCCTGGGGCCAGGCTGGGAGAGCTGGGGGTGCTCACCTGGAGAAGAGAAGGCTCCAGGGAGAGCTCAGAACCCCTTCCAGGGCCTAAGGGGGCTTCAGGAGAGCTGGAGAGGGACTGGGGACAAGGGCTGGAGGGACAGGACACAGGGAATGGCTTCCCACTGCCAGAGGGCAGGGATAGATGGGATACTGGGAAAGACTTAATAATGACAGTGGTGAGGCCCTGGCACAGGGTGCCCAGAGCAGCTGTGGCTGCCCCTGGATCCCTGGAAGTGTCCAAGGCCAGGTTGGACAGGACTTGGAGCAACCTGGGATGGTGGAACTGGATGGTCTTTAAGGTCCCTCCCAACCCAAACCAGTCTGATTTGTATGATTGCTTCTGAACCTGGTAATAAAGCAGTAAATAGCAACGCTTTGGGGTGACTTGTATAAGTCGAAGTATCATGTGTTGGGTGTGAGGTTTTGCAGCTCTTTGCATGTGTTTACTCTCTGTACCTCACCATGTTGTTCCTATTAACAACAC
Source organism: Nicator chloris (assembly GCA_013400495.1). Lineage (NCBI taxonomy): Eukaryota > Metazoa > Chordata > Aves > Passeriformes > Pycnonotidae > Nicator > Nicator chloris. Next base: position 56,023 of record WAAE01006234.1, on the reverse strand, counting down.
TAATCTACGCAGCATTCCATGCTTCCTGTGATTCCATAGTACCTGGTACTGAGCTCTGTGGGCTTCTGCTGGAAGCATGATGCTGTAAAGCATGCACAGTGGGAACCTGTGAGGGAGAACTGCCCGATTCCCCCCAGACTGTCTGTGCAGAGCAGCTCCTCTGTGCAGACCTGTGTGTGCGCCACCACGTCACCACTGGTTTGGTCCCGTAAAGCTCTGCCTGGGGTGTTACATTTTGGGAATAATTCGACTTTGAAAAGTTCTGGATCTGTGAAGATCAAAACAAAGCTGTAAACCAGGAAAACACAAACATCTTTTTGCCTGTAAACCATTCTGCAGAGCATGTTCCCTAGTGATATTTCTCTGTTGCATGAGCAGAAATATCTCAGTGACCTCTTCTGAGTGTCACACATAAAGCGTGGAATCTGTTAATTAATTAGAAGCAATAAAAAATATTGATCTGACCATTAAATCTTACAAATTTTTCTCCTTGGTTCATGAAAATCATGTGAAAACAGCAAAGCACGTAGTGCTGGCTGCTGCTTTCACGTTCCACAGTCTTGTTCTTGTTAGTGTTGGTTTTAAAAAATATTTCTAAGCAATTGTGCACCTCCAAAGTAGCTGGAACGCCACGTTTTGCTCTGTGTAATCGAAACTTCTAACTCATGTTTTTCTTTTCCAGCTTGTACTTCCAGAGTACCTCATCCATGCATTCTTCTGTGTCATGTTTCTCTGTGCAGCAGAGTGGCTTACGCTGGGTCTCAATATGCCCTTGTTGGCTTATCATATTTGGAGGTAATTTTGGCGAGTCTGTTATGCTCAGTGAATTGCTACTCATTCTCCTGTTGCTGTCTTCCTGTTCTGTGTCTTGGGAAAACCCAGATGCTTTCTGGGAAAGTTTAGGTGATGGCTGTACAATAAGAACCATCACCTGGCTTTCTCGGGTGTTTTTATTTTTTATTCTCTTGTGCTGTGTGAGAACTGAGTTGTGTGCGTTAAAGTTGCTGACATGTCAGAGGTGCACTGAGACAACTCCCAGTGTGGAATGCCAGTGGAAGTGGCAATTCTCCTCTCCCATTCTATAAGACATGGGAGTTGATTGCTTCTCTGTAAGGGGTGTTACTCTTTGTCTCAGTTGTGGTGTTCCCTGGTGGGTGGGGGGCAGGACCCACATTTCCTGTGGCTGTCAGCCCACACCTGCCTGTGCCTTGTTCCAGGTACATGAGCAGACCTGTGATGAGTGGCCCGGGGCTCTACGATCCTACAACCATCATGAATGCAGATATTTTAGCCTATTGCCAGAAAGAAGGATGGTGCAAATTAGCATTTTACCTTCTATCTTTTTTTTACTACCTATATGGGTAAGTTTTCCTCTTCAGTCTGAAGTTTTGGCTCAGTGCAGAGAGAAATACTTCCATAGGAATATGTTCCCTCCCGTGCCGGAAGGGAGCCTGTGAGAGCTGGACAGGGACTTTGGACAAGGGTGTGTAGTGATGGGACACGTGGCAATGGCTTCCCACTGCCAGAGGGGAGGGTTAGATGGGATATTGGGAAGGAATTCTTCCTTGTGGTGGTGGGGAGGCCCTGGCACAGGGAGCCCAGAGGAGCTGTGGCTGCCCCATGCCTGGAAGTGTTCCAGGCCAGGCTGGAGTGGACTTGGAGCCACCTGGCCTAGCCAAAGGTCTCCCAGCCCATTGTAGGGGTTGGAATGGGATGATCTATAAGGTCCTTCTAATTCAAAACATGCTGGGAATCTGTATGATCATCTACAGTGCCAACTTTCCTGAAAAAGAATTCACATTCACTACTTATTCTGCTTTAAAACACAAATCCTAATTTGGTCAGAATTACTATTTTGAGTCTCTGTTCCATGACTGTAGGTAGACTGAAAAGCTCCAAACTTTTCTTCTGTTAAGCATAATACAGTAAGTTCCAGGGTGTTTTAATTAAGAAGCTGAAACGTTGTTTTCAGAGGAAAGTACTTGATGTAAATGTGATTTTGTTGAAGTCAAAAGTAGAGGAGTCGTGTCAAATCTTCAGTCACAATCCGTGTATCTCACATGGACTTGTTCCTTATAATATACACTGTTATAATTAAATGTGTAACACTAATCAAAATGATGCATCTTAATATTTTTATTTTCTTTTGCAGCATGATTTATGTTCTGGTGAGCTCTTAAGAAGACATTCAGCAAGCTTTGTTCCAGTTAAGTGCATGCAAAAGCCACAAAAAACATGGGATTCTTTACAACAAGAACCTCTGACCAAGATTAAATCTGGAACCTGATGTTCACAATTGAGTTAGAAAACAATGACTCCCCTATTTTTAAAATATTTCCACATCTTATACTTGTGGAAAGACTGTTTTCTTATATTTTACTGGGATGCTGAAATTAATGAATTATGTATAAATTAAAATAAAGATGACTGGGGTTTGAAAAGTTTTGACTTTGCACTCCATAAGGAACAGCCATAACCTTTGAGTAGGTGTTGGTTACTACTAGCCTTAGTACTCTAGGGATTCTCTGTAGGATGGGCTTTGTAGTGGCTCACTTGGACTTGTGTATCCCACTCTTTACTGTAAATCAGCTCTAGCTCCAAGTGCTTGGGAACAACTGGGATGCTGTGTGTATTGCCCACAGGTGACGTTGGTCTTAGGATATTAATTCATGGACACAAATGCAAAAATAGCTCTATTTTGGTTTATTATTTTTTTTAATTATCTGGTTAATCTTCCCCTGTATGTGCATGGTCCAAAGCCTTCTGTATCTTCTCCAAACATTAACCCTGCTTTAATCTCCAGCCTGTGTCATTGTGCTAGGAGAAGCTGAATTGTCCATGAAGGAATGAATTTAAATGTTTTGGGTGGTTTTTTTTAATGTCTGTGCTGTCTGATTAACAAATGGACAAACCTCCAACGTTTATCAAGTCCAATGATAAAAACACTCTTGGGTTTAAGAGTAGTAAATGCTACAGACTTTTTCAAAGCAGAAAGTGAGATTGTGAAACTGCCCCGCTGTTCCTTAGTGCAATAAATGATAATAAAAAACAAATCTCAAATTCAGGAACACTTCTTTTTATGTGGTGCCTTTTGTTTTTTATTATCCTTAGTGCAATAAATGATAATAAAAAACAAATCTCAAATTCAGGAACACTTCTTTTTATGTGGTGCCTTTTGTTTTGTTTTTAAATTCAGCAGATCCTCACTGTGTTCATCAGTTGTTTTACAGTGGATAATTGCATTCCCTTTAAAAATAGAAGATGGAATCCTAATTACATCTGGAAAAGGGAAGCTCTGATTTCCTGCTTTTTTTCCTGAAGTTAAATAGCAGATGGGCAGGGGAAGATGTTTCAGATAAATATTGCATTGTAAATTGTGACTGTGAACAGCTGCCTAATTTACAAGTAATAATTAGGGGTCTTTTTCATTTACCTGTGCTGGAGAACAATGCAGTTTCCCCGTTTTAGTAAAACTTTTTTTTTGCATAAACTGTGTATTTGTTCACTTTGGGTCTCTTGGGTGTTAGGGGCAATAAAAGTTGTATGAATGGCTGCACTGGGTTCCACCAGAAATCCAGATATTCCAACACTGGTGTGTGGGGCAGAGGCAATGGCTGAGGAAAGGAATATGAAACAGGGCAGGTGCTGAGTATCTGTCTGAAGAGTGAGGAATTTGGAAATCGGTGTGTTACAGAGGGCCTGAGCGGGCTTTGGCATTTTCAAAAGCTCTGAATGGCTTCTCTGCCGTTAGTTCAGTTGCTTTTTGAGCACTTTTGTAGCCTGGTGTGAAAGCTCACAGAATCCCAGAGCAGTTGGTGTTGGAAGGGACATTAAATTAAAGCTCATCTCATTCCAACCCCTGCCATGGGCAGGGACACCTTCCCCTGTCCCAAGTTGCTCCAAGCCCCTTCCAGTCTGGCCTTAAACACTTCAGGGATCCAGGGGCAGCCACAGCTTCTCTGGGCAATCCTGACAGTGAATTCTACAATGGAATTGCTGTGTGTGAAAAATAGGTATTTAACAGTTCTGCCAGACTTCACTTAGTGACCCTACTCTTTTTTAGGACATGGTGAAGATGTCCCCCTTTCCACCTTATTTGTGGTGGGTATGAATGAAGAGACTTTACTTGTTATCTATCAAAGGGGCTAAGTCTGTTTGATCTCTGGTTGGAAGTCCTTCCACAAAGTTTGGGACTGTCCTTTCTCTTCCACAACTTTCCCTTTTTCTAGGCAATTATCACACAAAGTTTGAGTTCCCAGGAGATGGAGAGTGGTAGTTTCTAGTTTTTTTTAATATACTGGGGGTAAGAGAATTCAGGCTGTGATAACTTTAAATTTTCTTTTGTAAGTAATAATAGTCCTGACAGTTTATTGCTTTGTACATAAAATTATTTTTCTCACATTTTCTTGCATTTATTGAGCATTTCTCATACCCCTACTGCTCAAGCCTTCAGCATTCCATGAGTATTTTTTTCCTTGTGCAACCACAATTTTTAGCTTTTCACAGCAGAATTTTTGAAAGGCATTTTTGGAAACTCATGAATATTGTTCCTATTGGCTCATTTTAATTTTTCTGCTGCTTGGCTCTTCCAGAGATGTAAGAGATGACTTCAGCCTGTGGAAGCAAAGCTCATTAAACCTTCCTTATGTTTGCATATTTATTAATCCATTATGGAAACGAGACTGGCTGCTTGTAGCCCCTGGCTCTCTTCAACCTTCTAAACAAACCTTTGTTCCCTTGGCATTTGGGCTGGTTTGAGCCAAATTCCAGACCGGAATAAACAACACAGCCCTGACTGAGCCCAAGTGACAGCTGCTCCTGCAGCCCCTCCAGCTGCAAGAGCTTTGCCCAGCAATGTCTACCAAAGTGTTTGCACTGTCCTGCTGATGCCCAGCTTTAACTGGATGTGGGGTGCAGAGGAGTATTCCCAGCTGCCCAGGGGTGTGGATAACACCATCACATCCAGCAATGTCAGCCTCATGTCCCAGGAGTGTTGGAGTAGCCCTTGTGCTGGAGTACCAGGCCTTTGGCATTCAAAATGTGGACCTGACTGTTGTTCTTGGAGTTCCAGAAGGCAAAAGATTATGGAGAAAATAAAGAACATTTATCTTGCCCTCAGCAAGCTTCCTGCTGAGTCATGTGATAAATATTTAATATCTGAAAACCATTAGTTGCAAGGATTAAGTACTGAAGCACATTTAGGGCAGGGTATTTGCTGTAAATGATTCTATGTTTGGGAAATTGGTACGGTTCCTGTTGTTTGCCATAGGAGTGGGGAAGGGAATGGCAGTAAACACTAATTAATCTGCAGAAATCACCTTTGTGGTTGAAATTCAAATGTTAAAAGATAAATTCTGAAGTTCACAAAGCAAGGACTTGTTAACTCCAGCCCCCTAGTGCTGTCTGGAGTCTCATCCCAACTTTTGACTTGAGAAGGTCCTGAACTTCATCAAAAGCCTGGAGCTGCTTCACCTTGCTTTTATGAATGGATATAGTGAAACAGGAGGGCTGAGGACTGTTAGAGGACTGTTCCTGTGAGATCCTCCCAGCCCACAGCTGATTGTTTACTCTCAGTGGTGGCAGAAGGGCTGTGCCAGCTCACCCACGCAGCTGCAGCAGTGTATTCAAGCCACAGTCACCTACAGCCCTCTGCTGGGTTTGTCACAGATTTTTGGTACAACATTTGGAATGAGAAAACTCCTTCCCAAACACCCCTCAACACATTGAGCAGAACTGTAACATTTTAGAATGAGTTGTTACAAGCTCGTAAAGGGTGAGTGCCCCAGCTTGACTTGACTTTGCTTTATAGCAGGGCTGAGGGTGTGAGGGTGTTTTTAAACAGCTCCAGAGATGGAATTTCTATCCAGCTCCATTATCCCAGCACAACAGCAATGGACACAAACACACTTCTACACGTATTTTTCAGGCAGTGAGTATTAAAGTCACCAAAGAGAGGAAGATGCTACATGTTCTCTAGGATTTCCTTCCCCATCCCAATACTTTACACATGGATTTGGAAGGCAGCAGCTGTGTCACACAGGCAGTAGCACTGAGGAAAGGTCAGGAGAGAGGTGTCTTGTCCAGGAGTTTTCCACACAGACACAAAGATGCCCACGGCAGGATCAGCTACCGCGATGCCGATCTCAGCACCGGGTCCTTTGTTGCCAGGTGCGCAGCCAGGGTCTCCCGGAAGTCATGGAGGAAATTGTACTGCTGGAAATGCACAACCACGTCTGCAGTGAGTGCTCTGCACTTCAAGAAGAGGCACCACCTGTCTTAAAAAGCTGTTTGATACCCCTGGATGAAAACTGCACCCTCTGGTCCATTTGTTCTTCCTGTGCTTACTCCACATCCTCTGGGATTTTTCACTGTCAGACACAGATCCCATGGATCTTGACTTGGATCCTGTGGTTCCCCATAATGGCCACAGGTGATGCATTACCCCAAGGTAATGCAAAACATGGTCCTCAGAGGTGGGAGTTGTCAGAATTCAAAGCTCCTTTATTTTGAATCATGGAATCATTGAGGTTGGAAAATCTCTCTAAGGTCTTTAAGTCCAACCATTCCCCCAGCACTCTAAGGCCACCACTACCCCACACCCCAAGTGCATCCACATGGCTTTTAAATCCCTGCCTGGGATGGGGACTCCACCACTACCATGGGCAGCTGTGCCAGGGCTGGACAACCCTTTCAGTGAAGAAATTTTCCCTATTATCCACCAACTTAAACATTTTCCGGCACAACTTGAGGCCTTTTCCTCTTGTCCAGTCACCAGTTTCCTAGGAGAAGCTGTTTCTTGAAAGCAGGAAACAGCTCAAACCCCAGCGAGCAGCTGTTGGAAAAACAGAGGTATCCTTCTGGGAAGTGAAGGAGGGGACTGGCTGAGCTCTCACTGGTGCTTGGTCTCATGTATTACCTGCTGCAGCCCCATTACCTTGATGGTCTGTATGGCCCCTGATCCTCTCAGGTTCCTGAGGCTCTCTATCACCTGCTGAGGTGCCAGGGTGTCCGAAAGCTGGAGCAGGAGACAGGCAGCCACTGTAAGGGAAAGTATTTACACCTGAATGCTGCTGAGTGCCTCTGACTGCACACAGCCACTGATTTGTGCCATGAAAACCACCCTGGCAAAAATATCTGGGTCCCAAAGCTCTTGGATGTCTTGCAGAATCTTATTTCTGGGCACTGGCCCATCTGCCTGCTGCTCCTGCCTAAGCCTATTGGCTTTGGAAATAGGTGAAAACCCTCCCACTATTTTTCCCCTGCCTTCCCAGCAGCATCTGGGATGCAGTTCCTCGGCTTTTCAGGAATGAGTGCCAGTATACCCAGCTAATTCCCCTTTGTGTCTTCTGGCCATATCACCACCCCTTCCTTCTGGGAACACACAGTAACTAACGCTCCTGAAAGTTTTAAGGGACAACACTGTGATGAAGACAGATGCAGAGGAATTGGTTAATGTCCTTTCTATTAACCAGGCTGCTCCTGGTACTGGCAGTTTGGATTGCATCCACAGTGAAGCTTCCAGCAGAATTTGGCTCCATGGGTTTGTGGGATGGGTTGGTCAGGCATGGAGACAAACACTTACCGAGACAGGAGCGTCCAAGGCCACCATAACAGCTGGGAGAAAAGAAAACATCTGGTTGTAATGAGCTGTAGCAAACTGCAGCACCCAGGGACCCCCCAACACATAAATATATGGACACAGTTCTTGCCTTAATATAATCAAGAGGAGCAGTGCTACAAGAAAGTCAGAACAAGAATTTCTCCATATTTTCTACATTCTATTTCTATACCTACAGGGATATATCCTATTTATTCTCCAGACCTTCTGTGTCTTTCCATGGAAAGTTCCATTTTAAAGTTCCCCTTCATTCCTGGTAATAATCCCAAAGGCACAGGAGGACAGGAAACAGCATGAGGATGGACAATCTCAAATTTCTTTAAATCATACTCCAGATGAAGGGTTTGAGGAGAGTTGTGAGGAGAGCAGCAGGGTGCTGTGTCAGCAGGAACACCATGGACTCAGTGGATGTCTGTACAGGATGCTGTCAGTGGGATCATTCAGGGAACATGGAATTTGGAAAGCTCTTCCCCTCTCTTCTGAGCTCAACTAAATAAATTCCTTTAAACCCGTTCATGGAAATTAGGAGTGAATTTTGCACTGCTGGAACCCACTGAGTCCCCGATAAATAGTCCAGGGGTGTGTTATAGAATCATAGAGTGGTTTGGGTTGGAAGGGACCTTAGAGTCACTTCATTCCACCCCCTGCCATGGGCAGGGACATCTTCACTGGATCAGGTTGTTCCAAGCCCCATCCAGCCTGGCCTGGAATACTTCCAGTGATGAGACAGTCACAACCTCTGACAAAGAAGTGTTTTAGCTCCCAACTCATTCTGTACACCTGATATCCAGGTAGGCTGGGAGCAAGGAGGCCTGTGGTGCCACTCAAAACACACTTTAAAACTCTTGCTGGACAGAGCAAGGGGAAATGGGACATTCTAATCTTTAAATGGACAATTCTGAAAGGAAGAATTCTCTCCAAACAGCTGCAGGAGGAGGTACAAGCAGGCACAAAGCAGACTTCACAGCACGAACTAACCCTAAAGAATGCAACTGCCTTTTCACACCATCCTATTTCCCCTGCTCATACAATCTGGAGAGAAGCTGGCATCTTTTACAGGAAGGTTGGGTGATGAGGAGGCAGCCATAACCTACTGTATCATTGTTTTCCGCTTATTTTCCAGGCAGGTTCTGAGCTCTTCCAGGATCTTGCAGCAGGTGGCAATGTCAGGAGCATTCCCATCAGGAATGGGGTAGTGGTGCACACACATCCCGTGCTGTTGGTAGGTGTCGAGCAGGTTTGGTACTCGGTATTTTGAGAGCTCTCCTCTGGTACAAAGCACGAAGATATCCTGGATCCCACAGTTCTTTAGTTCTCCTGCCAACAGATTAAGACACTTGCAAATAAACAAAAGACTATTAAGCTTAAGGATAAACAGATAAGCACCTTGGTCCCGAGTCTCTTGTTTAATCTTTGGGGCTACGACAATAGGAGTGAGTGATTTTGGTTTGAGCACTCTTTGCTTCCACCGAGTCTCTCCCACATTTCCTGTCAGGTAATCCAGGAGAGGAATTTTCTCAGTTCAGAGGGAATCCTGAGAAAAGTCTCACTGAAGAACACATCAGCACTCAGGACAGCCTGTTATCCACTTAAGTATGTTTCTGTCCCATCTCCAGTTAAAATCACAGAATCCCAGGATGGTTTGGGTTGGAAGGGACTTTAAAGCCTATCTTGTTCTACCCCCTGCCATGGCAGGGACACCTTCCACTGTCCCAGGTTGCTCCAAGCCCTGTCCAACCTGGCCTTGGACACTGCCAGGGATCCAGGGGCAGCCACAGCTTCTCTGGGCACTCTGTGCCAGGGCCTCCCCACCCTCTCACCCAAGACTTCCTTCCTAAGCTTGACTTACCCAAACACTGTGGGGATGTGCTATTAGTCTCTGCTCTTTAGTGCTTGCAGCTGAATAGTCAGCACAAATTTTACAGAATTCCATCTTTTCTACCCCAATTTCACTTTTCTCTGGGAAAAAGAATAGTAATTCCTCTTGATCTCATCTGCTTTGAAGATGCCTCATGGGTACTGTGCAGCTCCTGCCTGGAAATATCCTGACTATTTATTCCATAGTCATGAAATATTCGTGGAATTGCCCTTGACACAAAGAAGACTCACCTATATCTTTCTGAAGATTTCTTCTCACATCCTTAAACCTGCAACCTGCAACAAGTTATGAACTACAATTACTACTCCAGGTAAGTGACATTTATAGGATGGCTGCTGCAGCAGAACAGAGCACAGGCAGCCTCCCCCAAAAACCAAAACAAGCAGCAAAGCCACACCCAGAAAAAAAACACTGTTCTTGTTTTTGCAAGTAGATCCATGGTACAGAAGACAGTTTAAACACCATTATCTGCTTAATAGTGTCATGTAATAGGATTAAAGAAAGAAATCTGCCCAAGGTTTTAAGGTGCTTTGTGTTTTCCAGATGAAAAGTTTTGGATATTTTAAATCAGGATACATCATAAAATCCCCCCACAAAACACAAAAAATCATCCAACAAATAAAAGGGCTGAATAAAGATCACTTAAGAGTTGAGTGTAGATTCACCATGGCTGCAGTTTCGGTAGTTAAAAACGCAGTCAAATTTTATATGTTTATTTTATGACTTTAAAACATGTGATCTTGCATTAAGATATTCTCTAGATTAGCTTTGGTGTTTCCAAAACACGTATTCCAGGGGTGCTTTACAAAAGGAGTCACTCACAACACAGAATTTTGGGGTACAAGGTGTTACCCCTCTTCAGCTTTCAAATATGCCTGCAAATTTCAGTGAATGCTTCTTACCTGGAAGGGAACATAATCCAAGGAACTCTGAAGAGTAAAGAGGAGACAAAGACAACCTATCAGAAAATAAAAAGTAAAATAAATAAAAATCTGAAGGGAAGATTTCAATTATTTAAATATATAAATATCTTTAGAGGGGGTGTCAAGAGGGTGGGGCCAGACCCTTTCACCAGTGTCTGGTGGGAAGATGAGGAGCAACAGGCACAAAACGAAACATGGGGAGTGAATATGAGGAAAAATGTTACTTCGACGGTGACAAAAGGTTTGGGTTGGCAGGAACCTTAAACACCATCTTGTTCCAATCCCCTGCCATGGGCAGGGACAACTGCCACTATCCCAGGTTGCAATCCCTGTCCAATCTGGCCTGGGACACTTCCAGGGATCCAGGGGCAGCCACAGCTTCTCTGGGCACCCTGTGCCAGGGCCTCCCCACCCTGTGAGTAAAGAGCAGAGGCCTGGAACGGGCTGCCCAGGGACGTTGTGGAGTCTCCTTCCCTGGAAACATTCAAAACGCACCTGGGTGTGATCCTTGGCCTCCTGCTGTGGGTGAGCCTGCTTGGGCAGGGGGTTTGGACTAGCTGGTCTCCGCAGGCCCCTTCCAACCCCAACGACATCCACTGACAGTTCCCCAGCACCACCGGGCCACCCCCAGCCTGGAAGGTCACCAGAGCCCGGCTCGGGTTTCCCTTGCGAAGAGAAAACCCTCTTGTTTCTCACGATAGGGATTTAATACAATTTCATCAGGGAAAGAATCCCGCGGGCGTCACCTCACCAGGAGATGTGGAGCGGGGTCGGGGCCTCCTCGGCGGCCTCATCGTCTGAGGAGGCGAAGCCGTCGGCTGGTGCCGCAGCGGGCTGCGAGGAGAGCGGGGGGCTCAGCGTGGAGCCGGGACCTTCGGCGGGATCAGGATCCCGATCCCTCAGCGGTTTCACCATGGCGCCGCTCCCCGCCAACGCCCGTTCAAATTGGCCCCGCCCACCGGCCCATAACCCAATGGGAAGCTGCGGTTCAGCGGGTGCCTGGAGAGCCAAGCAGGCCTTGAGAGGAGCGCTCTGATTGGTGAGTAGCGAGGGGGGGGGCGGGCTTTAATATGCAAGCTTGTGTGGCAGTCTCTGCGCTGATTGGGTGAGGCGGCGAGGCGGGAAGGGGCGGTCTCGAGCGCCGGGGGGCGGGGCTCCGTGAGGGCTCCGGGGAGGGGCGCGGGCGGATACCCCTCCTCTAATTCCATTTTAGATCCCTCTTGGGGGTGTGTTCATAACTGTTCTATTCCTGCTAGTCCCGGTGGTTCTTAAAAGTGATAGGGCAAGGGGGAATGAATTCACAAAGTATGGCAGGGTCAGATGGGATATTGGCAAGAAAACTTCTTTGTGAGGGTGGTGAGGCCCTGGCACAGGTTGCCCAGCGAATCGGTGGCTGCCCCATCCCTGGCAATGTTCTAAGACTGGCTTAGACCGAGCTTAGAGCAACCTGGTCTAGTGGAAGGTGCCTGCTGATTGCAGAGGGTAGAACTAGATGGGCTTTAAATTCCCTTTCAACCCAAAATATTCCATGGTTCCATGATATAACATGGAGATGGATGTGAGCCTTCACTCACAGAATATGCAAGAGCAGGAATGATCTTGAGCAGGTGCCTTGTGGAGGTTCTGGGTGGTCAATTCTATGTGCAGAGACCATAGGCCAATTTCTAACAGTAGAAAATGAGCCGTTTCTGCTCTTTCAAGCCATGAACTTGAAGTTAAATATTCTTGTCATGGTACTGCTTTCAATCGTGCTGTAAAAAGATTTTTTTAAGGCTCTTGCATGGAGTTTTTATCTGAACATAACTAACATGAAGGATCGCTCCAGGGAGGAAAAAATATTTTTGGCTCCCTCTTTTTAAGAGCTGGGCTGTTGCCTGTGCTTAGGGCATTCCAATAGATCTCTTTTTGCAGAATTTCTGGTTTATTCCGTGAGTAACTCTGGCCATTAATCAAGAAGAAGAAGTACATAAATTAACAGTGTGGAATTTTGTTTTTTAAAATCGTATTAAGGCATTTCTACAGCTTGTGTTTAGGCATACATAGAGCTACGTTGTTAAGAGTCCAGGCACAATCAGTGAGTTTTGGCATCAGTTTAGAGGATAATGCCATGGAAATTTCCAAAGATGTTCCAGGTCAAAGGAATGGCTGGGCACAAGTGGTTTGAGTGTGGTGGGATTCCCAGCAGGACCAGTGCAAGATCTCCAGGTGTGGAGATTTTAAATTTTAGGCATACATTAGTAACTTTGGTTCCACTGCTGGAAGTTTTATTGAAACCTGCCTGAGAAGGATTGTAGGAGCAAATTGCTTGAAATGGCAGGATTTAGGATGGGTTCAAGAATGAAGAAACAGATGATGAGAGGATCAAGGAGAAGACGAGTTTATTAAAACTCACAATATGATAGCAGAGGTACAAAAATTACATTACTGAGCATAATGGGGAATTAAAACAATCCAGATGTTGCAGACTGTGATGAACTATGGGAAGAAATACATCCTAGGGATTGAGGCAACATGAGGACAGCCACTCACTGTAGCTGCAAACGTGATTTTAATAATTCAGGAAAGGCACAAAGGAGCAGGTATGTTGTTTGCTTTTGTTTTCAGCTGTGGTCCCATTAGATTTTACGTGCAACACTTGTACTCTGATCAAAATGTGAAATTTGCTGTATTTTTTCTCCCGTGTGGTTGATTTTTGCCTATTCAGGAGAAAGTTATTGCAGACTTGAACTCTGGGGATTGCAGCTTTATGGAAGCAGCAGCATGAGGCTAATAAATAAATATAAAAAGAGCAACAATGGTAATGCTCCTGATCATTCTTTGAAAAGATCAAAAGAATTCTCAGGAATTTGGCGCCTTCATGTAGTAGAAATCATAATGGTATTGCATGGAATCTAAAATGGTGATAATGGCTGTGCCAGAAATAATTAGGCATAGTAAGTGTGAAATTTGAACTAGATATAGGGAAAAGGTTGGGAAAAAGCACCCCAAATCCTGACTTGGGGAATCCCTGTGAGTTTCCTTATTACCCTTGGCATCTTCCAGAATTAAATGACAAATATTGTGTTTATTGGCTGATTACCAATCAGGGTGGTCTGTTTATTTCTTAACTTGAGCTGTTGCCCAGCACATCAAATTGGGATGTGCTAAAGCTTGTTTGTTATGTATTTTGTAGGAAAGATGAGTTTTCTGCCAAAAAGTGTCCTTTTGACATAGGAGAGCATCAACATCAAGGCTTTACATTCTGGAAGTCTTTGTCAGTTCATAGACTGGAGGCCTGTGTGAAGTGGATAAAAATAGTCTCAGACATAGGTCAAAATATGTAATTTGGAAGATTGAACTGGCAAAAGGTATGATTTAATCAGAATTTTAATTGAGGTTTTAGATATTTGGTTGGGCCAAGAGCTGCTGTCAGATGTTCCTCTGGGTACACCTGGCTCTTGTGTCTACAGGCACCAACCTAAGTGAAGCGCTTTATATCCCCAGTTTGTAACTTTTCATACCAGTAAAGTGCTAAAATTCCAGTTGCCAGACAAGTACAGCTAAGCCTATCCTGGTTTTGCTGTCCCTGGGTCATGGGAAGAGCCCTCATCCCTGGGGACAGTGGAGTGCTGCATACATGTGGCATCTTCTATCTGCCATTCAGCACTCAGGTTTCATGGACAAAATAAATAATTGGTTTACATCAGGTAAACGCTTGGAATGAACGTGAATGTGTGGCAGAGACAGCCAGGGAAGTGCTGTGAAACAAGGAGTGGAGGAGATTGAAGGTACATCCTCTTAGGTAAAAATAAACCTTGAATAAACAAGCTCTATAGAAGTGATCTTTCCCTGCAAGGAGATAAAATCAGATTTGAAATGTCCAAATCATCAAAATAAGTTGAAGAACATTGATAACTGATAACTCCAGACAATCATCTGTGATGCCAAAGATGTGTCACTTCTCATTTCATATCTCAGTTTCTGGAAGTTTTAGTAAGCCTAATTAATTCATGTGGTGTCCCAGGTCTCTTTGGGAGCCCTCCACCAGTCACATCACCACATCTCACAAGGAATCATTTTACTTTTCCAGGTTGTTGTTTATGAAGGGTAAAAAATAACAGGTGGAACAGGGTTACAAGATTTTCAAGCTTTTTCTCTTTTTTCCTCTCCTTCCCTTTCAATTGTATGTTTTTAGAAAATGGAATCCCTACATTGTCACCATCTGACAGTGAGGATATGAATGGAAAGTTTTTGTTATACAAAATAAAATTAAATTGTGTAACGTTTGGATGAGCAGTTGTAACTTGAGACAGAAAGCAAACTTCTAGAATTGCAAACATGATTTTGGAAGTTTCTGTAGATTTTCCTCCATGTTGGTTCTTCAGCCACACTTAAATTTGTTTTGTTCGGAGTTCTTAAAACTGTGCCAAAAACCACTGATAGAAAACATTGTGAATGGTGATTGCTCTGAGCCAAAACATTTGCTGAAGGCAGGTTCTTTGCAAGGTTTGTTATTTCAGAATAACAAACAATTGCCCTCCTACTCAGATTGTTTGAGGAAACTTTTTATTCTTCATGTGCACGTGGGTTTCTCCTGTATTCCATCACAACCCAAATACATTGGTGGCAGTTGCAGGCACTGGATTTATGATGGATTGTTTAGCCAGGAGAGCACTGTGGAGGTGGAGTGTGGGCCTGATTTTCTGGGTCTGAGAGATTTTAGCCTGCTAACTTTCTCCCAAGGGAGAAATTCTTAAGAAAGCTTCTTCTCAAAACAAATCTTAGCAAACAACTCTCCTTTCTCAAAACAATCTTTCTCCAGGTGGTGTTTTGCTTTTCTAGTTCTCAAAACATTTTAGCTGTTTCTCTGGTTTAACCAATGGGATTAGAGAGGTGTCATTCCTGTTCACCTATCATGTTAAACCTGTATCAGAACACCTGATAAAAAGGTAGTAAGAATTGGACAAAAAAGTTTTTACTATGCTCTTTACCTTCTGAATATTGAAAGTCTCTCATCTTTTTTCATGTGCTACGACAGTGGAGTTACAAGACAGACAGAGGGATGGAAGCTGTCCAGCCCTGTAAATCCTCCTTGTCTGTTGAATTAAAACCAGAACTGAGTTTTGGCCCTAAAGCTGGTGATGAAAAACAGTGCTGTAGGTAAATGAAGTATTTTTAATTAACCAGTTTATAGTGACCATGGGCAACTTTTAGTAGAGATGCCTTTCGACATTTCTAGGCAGGGTTCAGCCCTGCTGGCATTGAGACTGATGATGTATCAGGATCCTTTGACTTGAGGTGTTCAATGAACCCCTGTTTATTTTAAATCAAAATGAAGCTTTTTATTGCTACAAAAGAAGCTCTAGTGCTTTCTGGAGTCAAGAATCATACCATCCTGTGCAGCTGATGTGAGATGGTTGTTTCTAGTCTGCTCATTTTTTATCAAAGTTTCCCTATTTTTATATATATATGTATTTAATTTTTTTCCACGTCTCCGTTAAATACATAAAAGTAAGTGGTAAAGAAAGTGTCTGTAATGGTACTTTTTGTTCTGTTTCCATGACTTGTTCTTTCTACTGTGGTCTGTATGTGACCTTGAAGAATCTGTTTTAATGAAATAATTCTTTAAAAACAAGATTTTCTTTGCTGTACAATTTCTTTTGTATTTCAAACTGAAATTACCTGTCAGAAAAAAAAGCCCTGAAAATACTTGTAACTTGTTTTTAGTACAGTTTGATTTGTTTTTAACTTGCCTACGTGACCCCCACCAGAATACAAGTAACAATCAGTAATTCCAGTACCTGAAGAAAACCTGCAAGGAATATGGGGATGGACTTTGCACAATAGCCTGGAGTGACAGGACAAGGAGGAATGGCTTCACACTGCCAGAGGGTGGGATTAGATGGGATATTGGGAAGAAAGTCCTGGCTGTGAGGATGGGGAGGCCATGTCATGGAATTCCCAGAGAAGCTTTGGCTGCCCCTGGATCCCTAGAAGTGTGCAAGGCCAGGTTGGGCAGAGCTTGGAGCAACCTGGGCTAGTGGAAGATGTCCCTGCCATGGCAGGGGGTGGAATGAGATGGGCTTTCAGGTCCCTTCCAGCCCAAACCAGTCTCTGCGAGCCTCACTCGTTTTCCTCTCTCCTAAACAGTAGAGGGCGGTCTTGTATTAAAAATTTAGGTTTTACCCCCATCGAAGCCTTTCCCTCAGGAATTGTCAAAAGAATGAAGGTTTTTATCTCTAGAAACATACGGGATCAGATGTCTGCATTATTCTGTTATCTCTGTTAGAGATACTCGCAGTAACTATCAGGTTTTACACCACACAGCAACGTTGCTCTATAGTAAGTGAGAATTACTGAAGTAAAACCATTATGACACTAATGGAGCAAATAATAGAACTCACTGTGCAAGAGCACAAGTCTGGTGTGTTGAGTAATATTTAAGAAGTCCTTTGGAATTAATTTTTTTTCGATTTAAGAAAAAGTTATCTGGTTTAGTATGTTACATGAAGGTTGAGGACACAACATGCTAAATGTATTTTGCGTTTATTTCAGTCTGGAAAGTGTCTGCCCTTCATCTGTTCACACAGAGATGCCTGACTGCAAATTGAGGTGCTGAACCAGTCTCCAGTGCTCAGGTGGGGAGCCCTATTTACACAGACTGTTCTTGTGAGTGTGGACAGTCTGCCTGACCTAAAGCTCAAAGATTATTGCTTCAGGTACTCAAACATAAAAGATATGAAGCACGTGACTGGGTAGAGAGTTGATATTCTATTCTTTGGTGGTAGAATTTTTAAACTGTTCTTTAACACTTTTATTTTGTGTAACAGTTTGTATCCCTGACATGTCACCTGGAGTGCTAAAGCATTTGGTCGCTGCGAAGGAGAATCACTGAACTATTGCAGATGGCCTGGGTTGATAAACTTCTTTGTCAATTAATCTGTTGCAAATGCCCTCAGTCTTCTGAATGGGTTTTCCTCTCGCAGCCCTATGATAGTTCCCAATGGCTCCAGGATGGAACAATCCTGGGCAGTAAAGAGATTGAGATAATGACAGTCCATGGTGACAGCAGGGCTGGCAGAGCCAGCCTGGGGGAAGAAAGACACATACTTGCCAATAGAAATACCTCCATCCTTTGGGAATTGTAGCTTGGGAATCAAAGCTGACCTCATAGACAAGAATGATGGAGAACAAGCTTTTGATTTATGACTGGATGAAGCTCAAAGTCTGCCCTTCTGATCCTTCTTTACAACACACCTTTTGTATTTTATATGAGCTCTTTCACTTTATTCTCAGAATGTTATCTCCTGGGGTATCGTTTTTAAGTCTTTCAGTGTTGTAATAGTTCACTCATCTCCTTCATAGTAGTTAGTTTTTGTTTTTTAATGAAGCTAAAATCTCCTTTTAGTATCACAAGTAAACTGTCGTTTATATTTAACATGACTGATCAGCTGCTTTTTTTATTCTTTTTTTTTTTTTTTTCTGAGTTTCATGAAAGCTAAACCCATATTTACCTCCTAGACCACAGCTAGGGAATTCCATTTGCATTCACTGGTGCCTCAAGCACTTACTTGCACTTGAATATGAAAAAAATTGCATTTTTGGTACTGGAATTTATGGGTCAGATCCTTGGTAAATGTTGAGCTCTGCTGAGTTTAATGAAGCTGTGCTGCTTTCCACCACCAATCTCTAATTAAGGCATCCACTATAGTGATTGTAACACTGTGTCCCTCTCCTGGGAATTCTGGTCTCTGCTACCTGCTCACTTTGCCTTAGAGGCTTTAAGCAAAATCATGAATTCTCTGAAAGTTTTAAAAATATGAATCTGGGTCTATATCTTCCGAGTTTGTTCTTGTGCAAGTCATCCGTTGTCCCTATTTTCCAAATCTTTGCTATGCCCTCTGTGACAAACCATAGAAAGGGCATAAAAAGCATTTATGTGCCATTTATAGATGGGAAAGACTGTGACAGCACAAGATCAAGTGCAGCTCTCTGCAAAGGAACGTTCTGTGCATCAGCACTGTGGTATCTGCATTTGGGGTGTTTGTGTTTCCATATATCTGTCAGTCTGTCTGTCATCTGCCTCCCTGTCCCCCTGACTTATGTGGCTGTTGATAAATACCCTCCGTTGGTGATTAAAAGGAAGTGACCTCATCAGTTTGTCTTTGCAACCACAAAGGTTTGGTTGTAACGTGGCATTCCATCCTATTACTCTGGTTTACACCAAATTCAACAGCTTGTGGCCTGCAGATACTCAGGATAAAGAGCAGAAAGAGACTGACCTTGACAACCTCATTTCTCATTCCTTTCTTGTTATAGGTAATATAGCTGAAAATGTGGTTTTAATTATAGTACTAATGAAAACTGAAAATCCAGACAGACACTTGACAAACTCTGGTACGCTTTATATTACATGTGTGCTAACTACAAAGTATCCAGCTGGGTGTAACTTTATATCTCTTTTCCTTGAGCATCCGCCTGACTTAAACTGTATAATTAATGTGTACTTTGGCTGCAGGTCAGCTTACAGTTGGTTTTTTAGAATTTTTACATTTTTTAAGATGTTGTAATGAAACGAATATGTTTATTACCTCTGTGCCTGCATTCCCCAGAGGGATTTAATACCTGTGGAGGAGCACTGGCTGGGAGAACTTGAATAAAATGCCTCTGCCAGCTGAGCCTGACGCATCAGAAGCCTGCTTTCAAAAGTGGGTGTAAGAAACAGAATCAAAGAATGTCATGTCCACAGATGTGTTTAACTTTGATTCACCTCCTTTGTATGGTTTGTTGATTTTAAGTTACGACACCAATACACAATTGCCCAAAGTAGAATTTGTGAAGGGATTTATTTCTTTTCTTTTTTTCTTTGGAAAGAATTTTGTTTTCAGAACTCACCAACGAGAAACTGATGTTCTCAGCTAGAGCCAGAAACACTAAAAGCAGGTTCCCTGCCAAGCTCCTCCAGTGCACCTTTATCCCGACCTGTCTTAACTCTGCTATTCCAGTCAGGCATCTGACTGCACCAGCATGTGCATGTAATCGTGTTAAATAAAATCCCAGTTTTCATGATATGGATAAATGCTCTCTTGAGACTGGACTGAAATTGGCTTTGAAGGAATTTTATTCTGATGTAAGGCAAAGCTGAAATTGGGTTACAAATGATAAAAATCTGAATATTTGCATTACACTGCTGTTCTCAAGGACCTGCCGTGGAACCCCAAATTTTTCTTAACAAAAGTATTAGTGTGTTTCTCATGCCAAACTTCCAAAAAACATTTCTGACATAAAAGGAAATAGCTGCAGCACAACCACACTCACAGCAGGGACCACAAGGTGTTACTTGTAGAAATGAATGCATAATGATTTTCAAATGAACTTTCTTGGCATGTTCCTGTAGCCAGTAATGTGGTTTGATGTGTTTGTGAGTGCACAAAGCTCATATCTCCATAACCTATCTGCAGCTGTGCTCTAAACTTGTTTGGGGATACAGATCATCTGAGGCAAGTTTGATTTTTCTCTAACAGCCTCAAATTGTTTCTGCTTTCTGCCAAACATGGATATGAAAAAAAAAGCTTCTTATGAAAAATTATTCACGAGCAGCTTTGCTAATGTTTAACTGAGTTTTGAGAGACAAACTGAGTCCAGCTGGTCAAAAGGTCTCTCCAAAAGACTGTAGCAACAGGTGATTGTTTTTAAAAGCTGCCTTTCTAAAAATGATTGCTGGGTAGAGTCCCTTAAAGCCTGTAACTTGTTCTGGAAGAAATTTTGGAAGACATCATGCTAAAGAGATACACTTCCTTTGCTCAGAGGAGAGTAGGGATTTTGGAATTAGCCATCTTCTCCTACACTTCTGTTTCAAAAACACTGAGAAGCCTTGCATGGGCTCAAGCTCTGTCAGTCTAAGAGCACAGTCAGACACATCTTCTGTTCCAAGGGTCTGTGGTCTGCAGAGGCACCATGGGCAAATCCCTGCCCCAGCTTCTCCCACAGCTCCACTGTTTTTCACAGGGTCTGCTGAGTGCCCATTTGGCACAAGGGAGATACACTGGCAGCAATTAAAGGCATTTCCCATCTCAAAGAGGAAATAACACCTGGTCTCCAGTTAGCAAACAGCTAAAAAATGAATTAAGCCAGATGTTGCTGAGCCCTTGGTATTGACACACATGGCAATGCAGCCTTTAAAGTGTCCCTCCTGTGGCCTCTAGTTATACTGAGATCTTATTTCCCTCCTATAAACATCATGGAGAATGATTAAGCAACAGTACCCCATTTATATCCCACATTATGCCAAGAAAAGTTCATGGCTGTGTTGTTTGTCGAGTGACAGTGTACTGGGTGGGTAATGTTATAACACTTATTTGTTATTCCATTAACTGTACTAAACAGACTTATAGGACAGAAGTACCTGGAAGAGTTTTATGTTTAATATTGTGCATTATTATTCTTTGGCTTATTTTCTCCCTGTGTTGATTTGGAGTCTATTTCTCCTTCACGTTAATCATTCTATTGATTAGTCCCATTAACCCCAGTGGAATTACTACCATGAGTAATGCTCTGTTAGGCAACACTGGCTAGGGATGGAGGTACTGCTTTCTTAGCCTTTCCCCCAAGAAGTCAGTGCCTATAAGTGATAAATCCTCATCAGTGGGTGTGTTAAGTTCTGGTGTGGAAAGAAGCAGGAGCTGAATTTCATGGAGATGGAAATATTGGCCATTGCTCCAATGAAGTCTTCAGTCATAAGTGTTCTGCATTTGTGTATTATCCCAGGATAAAGCTGTTCTGGAATCATGAGGAAAAGTGTTAAATTTTCTGATTTGCCCAGTCATACGTAACCATATTGTGGTATTATGCTTGTCACATGCTATATGTAGTTTGGATTAATTGTGTTTTTTAAAAAGGTGCAAATAGAAGAAGGAGGGTCAGCATGACAGTACCTTTCAGTTTAAATGTTGGGTTTGTTGACATTGACGAGGTGTTTGTGCATGGAATCTACTGGGGCAGTTTCTCAGATGGAGCAATGTTTTACCATTTAACATTTCCAAGGAAGGCCTGGAGGAAAGCTGAGAGAGTTTTTTTTTAATGGGAACAATATCAGAAAACAGTTAGATCTGTCTGAAGTAAAACCAAAAATCTACATTCTGTACTTGTGCCATAGTTGTGTAGGAAATGAGGGGTACCTATGCATGTATGTTCCTGGGTGTTTTGTATTTAGATCTCTGACTTATTTGAGCTTGCATATCTGTGGAAGTAGATCTTTAAATCTCCTGCTGTTTGTTTGTTGTTTGATGGGTTTCCTGTCCGTGTGGGGCACTGTCTGTGTGTATGCACTGACACGTGCCTGTCTACACTTGTGTGTGCTCAGCTGAAGTGGGGATGGTGGGGCTGCTGACTGGCAGATACACTCTGTTGCTCCATCCCCTGACAGCAGCTTCACTCTCAAATAACACCTTGCAAAGCTTTATCTGCAGATATCATCAGCTACTCACAATGGATTCACAGAGTAGGGGCAGGATGCAGTTCCAGTTAAATTGGAAAGTTCAGCTGGGGCAGCCGGACAGCTCCTTTTGACCACACAACTGAAGGGGATTAAAAATTGGAATTACCCCGAAATTCCTAGCGCTGGCTGCATGTTCCACGGTAGAGAGAAAAACATCAGAGGGAAAATCCCTGGGGAGTTTACAGGCTAGATTACTAAGTGTAGCATTTTATACCAAATGCCATAATAGCTTGAGCCTAGAATTTTCTCTTGATCCAATTTGTGCAGATTGTTCTCTCCTAATTTACATTAGTTAATAATCGTACAATACTTGAGAGAGGATCACGTGAGGAAGAGTACTGAGCACGTCCAGTTCTAGAGGTGTAACTTCAAGGACAGAAACATAATGTTCCTTAAATAGAACCCTGGTCAAGAAAACATATATATACATACACTATGTATGTGTGTACATATATACACACACACATATGTGTACTTTGTTTCTGAACTGGCCCTTTTATGTTTTGGAGCTGGAAGACAACAAGGTTCTCAAAACATTAATGCTGGAAGTACAGTAATGAATAATGGATCTAAGGATAGGCTTTGGCACTAAACACTAACCATGGTTCTAATGAGTTTATGGAAAGCTTTAGAACCAATTCAACCTTTTTAAAATTAGGGCAAAGAGGTACTATAAAGTAATAATCTTCTGTCTGTGAGACCTAGATCGCATAAATTGTCAGATCCATTCTTCCAGCTGTGAAGTGCAGTGTACATCCAGCATGGCAGCAATATATTTCTGGTGTATTTCTGATACTTGGAATTATGCTGCATATGGTGGCCCTGAGTTGTGTGTGGAATAGTTGTGGTACAGCTCATGGGCTGGTTTGTACCTTGGATGCAGAGTTTTTATGATGGCCAATACTCTGAAACTCGTTTAGGCAATAAATTTACTTGCCTTTGAGTTTACAAGGCAATAAACAGTTGAGGCCTTTGACCTCAACATTTACCAAATACATTTGCAGCAGTTGTGTTTATTGACAACTATTTATAGGGAAGTATTTTATATGGAATTTCACATGTGAAAGAGAACAGCTTAATTTTGCAGCTTTTATTCTTTCTGATTTCCATCTTCACTTCCTGTCTCCTTGACTTACCTTAATAGCTGAAGTTGTAGGTTAATGCTACAAAATACTCAGCTATTGACAAAACAGTTCATTTAAGGCTTTGTGACAGATTTTTAGATTTTCCTCCATTTGTTTTTTGAATGACTGATACAAAGGTATATATATGCATTTTGCAAGGCATTATATAAGTTCATTTTAAATTCTCTCAATTATCTTAATAACCGTTTACTAACTTGAAAACATTTCCTATGGTTAAACGGGAGACTGTCAGGCCTGAAATAACTGGAAAGCAGAAAAGTAACAGCACTTGCATCTGTCCCTGAGACTGTCAGCTGAGCTCAGACCAGATACACCTGAGTAACTGTTCCCAAAACAATCCTGGCTTTTGGAGTTGTCACTTTTAAAATTTCATTGGTGCTGGTCCAGCCAAATCCTTGAGTTAATGTTTAATTTCAGGCCCGAAGCATGGGACTTCAGTGTGACTGCTCATAAGCTTCAAGATAAGGACATGCTCAAGTTCCTTGCTGGAAAGCAGCCAGCATCCTTTTTATCTCACAGCATCATGCCTGTAAGATACTCATTTCAATCTGGTGAACCCTGATTGCCTGAGTTCTTATAGAAAAAGAATTTCAGATCTAAAAAGCTCACCAGATTCCTGCCCCCTCTAAACTACTTCATGCCAATTTGAAGCAGCTGAGGATTTGCTGCAGAATTTTGATCAGGAATTCTTTGTGCCTTTGTATAGTTGGGCTTTTTCCTTACTGCTGAGGTTTTTAACAGTATCTGCAGGCCAAGTGCAGCAAGATTTTGAAATCTATTAGAAAAATCTTATTTAACCAGATGGTCAGACTCTCAGGTGGGTTACACAAAATATGTTTAGAAACTAGTGTCTTAAGCTTCAATAAATCACCATAAATGGGTCCACAGTAGATTGTCATCCAATGTTGATTTTCATTCATGTGACTTAAAAACATGGGCTGATTCTCTGGAGTGGGTCTTTCCACACAGGAAGAAGTTCATAAACAAGATGTTTTATGTATTTGGTGTGTTGAGTGTTTAAAGGGGTAAGAAATAGAATTTATCAGTGCAGCCTCAGCTTGCTTTGTGAATTATGTTTACACCCATATCCCAGATTCACACACTGGAGATCTGTGGAAATAATAGGAAATGTCACTGGCTCCCACTGAGGTGGTGACAAGTTGGAGTTCTGGGGTAGGACAGCACTTTCTTGGCACCTCCGTGTCTGCTTGATGAAGTGGCAGTGACACTGGGCTGGAGTTGAAGTCCTGTGCTAGGACGGTGTGGGGGAAAGCCCATTGCTCTGTTGGGTTGGGTTTTGGATGAGCCCCAGAACCCTCTCAAGGAAATCCTGTATGGGGATGCCTGGGGAGCTGCCTCAGCCTGGATGTTTGGCTGAGCTTGCTGTGAAGTGCAGAGAAGGAATAGGGGCCCTCAGCCTGTAGGGATGGAGGCGTGGAGCTTTGTTAGCATTAAATATGAGTCAAAGAAATAAAATGACGTGGAGGGGACAATGGGGGGAGGGACATGGCATGAGCAGCCTGACTGTGACAGTGTGAAGGGCAGCTCCAGACCTGTCAGCACAACTGTGTCAGGAGCAGGCCAAGAGCCTGGATGCTGTTCCTGCTGCTCAAAGACTCTCTTCTACAGATCACTGCTGGGGTCTTCAATGTAAATCCTGCCCCACATGTGGCCAGGGGTGACCTTATTCCTGGCTAGAGTAGTGAACATGAAAAAAAGGAATAATCTTGTGCTTACTTGCGCTTCTAAAGTAAAACCAAATTAATTTGATTTAATTTCAGTCAATTTAAAAGTGGGGAGGCACTTTGTACAAATTGGTGGTTTACATGTTTAGGCAGCAGCATCTGCCTTCACTGTCTGCATGTGTCTCAGCCATCATCCTCCACAAAAATGCTCATTTCTAAAAAGCTCATTTCTATTTTATTTATAAGAAAAAATATATTAATTTTAAAATGAGTTGTACACTTCTCATTAGCTTAACTTAAAATCACTCCTTTATCTGCTTTGTCTTCCTTTACATTTAAAACAGATTTCCTTTTCTCCTTTGCACATATGTGTCCTAAAGCTTTAGGCTTTCACATCCTGGGTGGAGGAGTCATAACTGAGAAGAATCTTTGGAGGCCAGTGGAAAGAAATTCCCACAAATAAAGCCGCAGAGCCTGAAGGAAATTTTTGACTGAATCACAAAAGACATTTTATGCTGAAAATTTTTTTTTTATATTATTAGGATTTTATTGGTTGAAATTCATTATTTTCTACTGGAATTTTGTCAGAAATGTCTACCTTTCCTTGACATTTTCAGCAAGGGGAAAAGCACTGTTTTGTCATCTTTAATAAACTTCTAATAGGTTTCTGCTATTCAGTACTTTTTGGCTTTTGTATTTTCATTACAACCCGAACTTTGGGGGATGAGGAAAGAACTAGGTACTCAAATAGCTGGAAGAGAACAGAAAAAAAAGCACTATTGAGATTTCCTTTGGGAAACTTCCCTTGCTGACTGGAGTTGCATCCCAGCTGCCAGGACGTGGTTGCTGGATGTTGTTGGTGCTCCAGAGAAACCACACCCCTGGAAGGTGCCCAGAGGGAAGAACCTTTCTGAGCAGTGCCTGCAGCTCACAGGATCCTGCCAGCCTGTGAACAGCACCCCTGTGCCGTGGGTTTTACACTGATATTCCCTTGCTTTTCCAGGACAACTGGCCACCAGGAGTCACTGCAAGGTCTAACATACCTTTGCCTACTAATCTGTATTACTTGGCCTTAAAATCAAGGAACTTTATTCCTAAATTTTTATTTTAAATCTCAATTGGCATCCCCAGAAGAGCTGAGATGGTTTGAGTGCATATTGCACTGATCTCTGTTACTTTTTAACTGTTTTCGATTAGCGACACTCCTCTCACTCTACTAGAAATGATTTAATGAAAAAGACAATGTGTAAATCAAACAAACAAATAACCCACAAGCAAACCAAAGGTTTGTCCATTCTCATTGTGAGCCCAAGCAGGCTTTGGTCAAACACCTGAAATCTGACATGAAAGTTGTTCTGATATCAAATTGAGATCTTTTGGCACACCTATATAATTTTTCTCAAATCTAGCCAAGCTGTATGGCTCTCAAAAGATTTTAGTTCACAGATGTTTAGTAGAGGCTTTTTAGGGTTTGGCAGCCAAATTCTCTGAAGTTTTCATCTCATAATTAATTTTCTTTGCTTCTAGAGCTCTCTCTCAAATACATACTCAGGATAAATGATAGGAAGAAGCACTTGATGGGAATTCCAATGGAGAAAATGGGAGGGAAGTAGGAAGTAGAGGCATCAGAAAACAACAGATGATATGAGTGGAAGCCGTTAATAATGTTCTCACATATCTGTTGTGAAGACAAACATTTTATCCAATGTGATGTACTTGGATGCTTTGCCAAAAGGATCCTAGAAATGCCTGTGAGGAAATGGATAATTCCATATTAAATGTGGAATTTAAGGCCATGTACAGGATAAAGTCTGGGGCTGCATATAGAAGGAAAGAACAGAAAGAAGCTGAATAATTGCTTGGTTTTGAAATCATTGAGCATCTCTACATACAGCTCTCTCCTGGGCAGCCCTTATTCTTTCCTCACAATGAATGAAGTGGTGGGTTGGTGAAAAAGAATTATGCATGATCATATCATGGACACTTGACTCAAAAAAGGGCTGGATGAAGTTTGTGGCATTTCCTAACTTTTGGATTCTTGGCATTGCATTGTCATTGTTATTTTCATTTTAAGGCAGTGTTTGGATGTAATAAATAAAAGCAATGCCTTCAAAGCCTGTATTCCATCCTTAGCTCCAGAGAAGCATTCCTAATCATTGTTCAAATTAGCCTAGAGGGGCTTGTTTGTCAGACTTTCAGTCAGTGACAAATTGTTCACGGCAGCATTTTAGAAAACAAACCTCATGCCAAGTTTACAAACGATTCTCCAAGAGCTTGAGACAATCACTTCCACACTCAGAAGACATTTCCACGTAGAACTCAGGAGATGAGATGTACAATAACGTAGCTGAGATGTCCGTGTGGATTTGAGTGGCTTTCTTCTGGAAACTGCATTTGGATTTAATGCTTGAAATATTATGAAAGACCACATCCCATTTCCCTGGTAGTAAAAGGGCCCGGCCCCTTTGCCAGTGTAGTGGGAGCGCTAATGAGGGTCCTGGCTCAGGGCTGCCATCTGTAAAAGAGTTAAGCATATTCTGGTCGTTGTTATATCATTAAGGGCATACTTAACCCCACCGACTTAATGAGGAACATACAGCCTTAAAGGTAATCACATACATAAGTGCTCTGCTGAAAAGGGATTGATTTAAACCCGATACAACTCTGTAACTCATCCTGTTCCCCAAGCACACAAATTCCTTGCTTAACTACAGGGCGAGTGTACACCTTGTGTACATGGCTTTGAGCAGCAGCAATGTGGAGCTGAACTGCTTCTCCCAGAGCTGTAGTAGCAAAATATGGCTGAAAAACACCTGCACAGGTTCTTGATCACAAGGGTGTTCAGCTGTGATCCACAGACTGCAGTAGTGCTCACCCAGGGATTAAACCAGTTTGCAACCTGCTCCTTCTTTTCAGATTGCACAGAATGCAGTTCCTTCTCAGGAGCACAGAATGTGTGCAGTGTTGGCTTCCAGAGTTGTTTGGATAGTGAAAACCCAAGATCATGACTCCTGTTTTCCTTGTGGGGTTCCTGGACTTGCATTCTGTGAGGTGCATGCTTCCAGATGTGAGCTCCAGGGAAGAATATCGGCAAGGTGCAGGGTAGCATCTCTGGAGCAGTTCCTCTGGCTTGCACTCTGCATTTTCCCAACTCTCCCTTTGAAAACAAGGCAACAGCTGGGAACTACCTCATCAAACAGATCCTGCACACATTTGTGACTTTTTTTTTCCCCCGAGGGAATGCTGTGATTCTTAGAGGCTTTTCTGCATGCATGGAAAACTGAGAGACTCTGGGAAGTGCCATTCCTGCTATTTGTGCACCCCAAATCTTGTAGGGGAAGGTCAGGAAAAATGATCCATCCAGCCACAATGTCTGAATACTACTCACCTTGTTGCTTCCTTGCCAAGATGGGACTGGTTTTACCTACATTTTGCCTGAAAGTTTTGTGTTTATATAAGTTTTTCCTATAATTTAGAAATTATTGCTCTTTTTTTAATAGTGTCTCAGAACAAAGGTATGAAATGTTCCTGCTGTCTGTTAATTCAAGCAAGCACAGTGTTACTGTGTGTGTTGTATCACAAGGCAGAGACACATTTGGCCAGCAGACCGTGAATCCTCACGGGAAGTGGCACAAGGGTTTTCCAAACCTCAGAATTTTATGTTGAAAATAATTGTCTGGAAGGTAATAGTCCCCCAGAATGGACTAATAGCCTGTCAGGTTTCACGTTTCCTTGAGTCACTTTTGAATTCATAAAACATTCTGAAATACTCTGATCCAAATTTGGTGCTCAAAAATGTCAGCTTCATGTGGGATGAAGCTTCTCACTCCAAGGTTTTATCTGAGGAGGTTTCCTGTTTACCTTTCTCCTTTGGATTGCTGGAGACAACCAGGTGAGTCAGTTTGTGTTTGCTGTCAGTAGAAACTCCATGAAAGCCCTAATTAATCTGTTGGTGCTGTAAGTGTCCAGCTGCTAAAGTACAGATGTTGTCCAACTAAACTGGATTGATCCAGATCCAGAATGGTATTTCCCTGGCAAGGTTTAGCATTCTTAATGCAAAGTGAACCCTCATAGCAGGGCCTCATACTGTAGGGTTTGTATTTTAATGAGGTAGATATTTAATCAATTTTAGGGTATACTGGTATCTGCCTTTTGCACATGTTTCAAATAACAATGAAATTTATCCTCAGATGAAGTAATTGAGGCATAGCCCGATTTCAGAAGGGTGCACAGCCCTTACTGCAGTGTAATTCTAAGAGATTGGGGATCAATCAAAATGTTTTAAAATTAAGAGTTTTCTGCAGCTGGGACACTCCCAAGTTGAGCTACTTTGGTTTCAGTTTATAGCTCAACTTTTTTTTCCCCAAGTCAAATGGTTTATTGTACCCAGGATTTTTTAACTGTCACATCTGAAAATGAAAAGTATTTTTAAAAACCCCGATATCCTGTAGAGATCTAAACCCATATTGAGCTGCGTGACCCAAACATACCCTGAATTTTAATGGCAAGAAGTTTAAAATTGAAATCCAGGTCCACATTTCACATGAGTTCCTATCCTTGTATGTCAGAATTCGAACCCAATATTCAGCTAAAATACCTCGGAATTTGCCTTTGCTTAACTGCTCTCACATGAGTTACAGCTCTGGCAATTGTTTATTGCTTCTAAGCATGATTTTGGTGATTATATAGAAAATAACCCTTATCCTCGTGGTAGTTCATACCACACCATTTGGTTTATATCTTATCTGTAAATGTTGGAATATTTGAAATCCAGATATGGATTGTTGGGCCAGAACCATGGCCAGATTTTCACAGGGTTGCTTTACAAATCCTCTTACTTTTTCAGTGCATTTTCAAACTTTCTCTGTAGAAGCATATCACTAAGTTTTCCTCTGAGGTCTGGTTTCTGATACATTTTCTTGCAGTAACACCACATTTTTGGACTGGGAACTGTTCATTCTGGTAATAAAACAGGATGACTTTGGCCATCAAGGTCTCATTGAAGACCCACAGAGTATAATGGAGGTATCTCACTGCTTACCAGGGCTTTATATGTGGTTGAAGAACAGGATGATAGAGTCATCAAGAGTAAAAATTAAGACAAATTGTATTTAACTGTGGTTAAACAGCTCATTTAACTGTGTCTCACAATGATGTAGGTGGTTTCTGTGCTGGATTCTGAACTTTACAGTTGACAATTTACTTGCAATTGTTCTGCTAACAAAGACTCTCATCTGACTGAATGTCGAGTCTTAAATGCATTGCTCAAATATTCCTAGATGGCTTGCATGAGAAAATTCCAGGGAGATCATTGCAGGATTGGGTCCTGCAGTATGGATCCTATAACACACATACAAATGAAACGATATTGAAAGGATTACATTGAACAGGAAAGCACAGTTTAGTTTTAAGGTTATTTTCAATGATCTGGACCAAAACACTTAAAATGTTTCAGTGGCTTTTTTGCAAATTTTTACATGGTTTTCTATTAAAATTTTCTTTCCCATTTTAAAGAATTTATTTGGCATCCTTCCTATTAATTCAAACTGCTGTGAAACAGTGTTTCAGTAGGAAAATCTTAAGCCATGTGCCATATTTTTCAGAATTCCATCTCTTTCAGAGTGCATTGCTGAGTAGAGTTGTTAGATGTAGAATGCACATTTTCAAAATTCCTTCAAAAAGTGTTTGAGGATGATGTGTTTAATTCAGAGATAAATTATAAATTACATCTTTAGATCTTGATTAGCAGTAAACATAAATATCAGGTTCTGTAATGGG
The DNA here is from genome assembly GCA_013400495.1 of Nicator chloris. Classification (NCBI taxonomy): domain Eukaryota; kingdom Metazoa; phylum Chordata; class Aves; order Passeriformes; family Pycnonotidae; genus Nicator; species Nicator chloris. The sequence continues at coordinate 25,519 of WAAE01006234.1, read as the reverse complement.
ACATAGCAGCTGGCAGCTAGCATGACACTCAGTGCTTATCACTACTTCTTTCTCTCCCTGGAGTTATTATTTATTTAGTTTTCCTCCCTCACCTGCCTCTTACTCAGCCCGCGATGTCCCACACAGGTTACACCACGGAGCAGGTGGGAGCCAGGCTGGCCTGGGGGCTCAGATTCCCTCCCTCTCCCCATGGTGGTCCTGCACCCTCCCCTGCCTGCTCAGAACAGGATTACTTTGTGTTATTACCCTTCTGTGCTGCTAGGGTAGTAAGGAGATGAAATTGGGGTCCCTCCTCTCTGGACACATTCACTAAACCTTCCAGCTCCCCATGTGTTGGTGGCTGCAGTTTAGAAGGACTTTCCATGAGCAAAATTCTCTTACAGAATATTATTTGCAGGGTAAATTACAGTGTCCTTAAGTGGAGGACAAACTCCAAGCAAACCACAACAAATTATTTAGCAAAATAAATATTTGGAAAAGTGACCTTGATTGTTCCCATTTGCGCAGCATTAATGGAGTTACGTGGGGAAGGTGAAAACACCTTGTCAAGTCTATTCAACTTTTAAAAGGAAGAGGAGAAATTTTAAAGAGGAGAAGTTTTCCTCATGTGAAATATCTGACAGCAGCTACTGATCCTCTACATGGGGAACACAAGGGTTGGAGATGCAGTGTTTTAGAACAGAAGATTCTCTGTGTTTTGTCTTTTCTATCAATAAACGAAAATAGAAGTTTGTGGTTAGAATATGGCTTTAAGTGCATAGATAAGAGCCCAAGTAAACACTAGTGCTCCTCCATTCCTGAGGGAAGTTGGTGGCCTGCCCATATAATTTGCTGATAAAGTTCCATCTGTTAAAAAAAAGTCCTGCAGCACAAGTAATAAATTTCAGGCAAAGACCATGAGAGGTTATATTTGCATGACAGTCTTTGCTGAGCTTTATTTTAAACCATAAAAAGCATGTGAAACTGAAATAAAGATTATAATATTGGCTTTAAGTTAGCTTTACACTTTTGGAGGGCAAATGAGAAATCCTGCTCCGCTTTATTTCCCTGGTAAACAGTGTGGCATGATAAACTGTGAGGAGAATAAAGTCATAAGGAAAACTCTGCTTCACAAATGACATACGTAGAAAAACAGCAGATGTCTGGTGAAGTAAAGACCCAACTTATTGCCAAGTCTTTGGAAAACAAAATTAATTTCCTTTCGTCTTTGATAATGATGATGTAATGTAGTTAATAGGAAGAGCCTGCCATGCTCATGGAGTTATTAAAGAAGAAATGTTAGACATGCAGCAGGTCAGAAATATGGGTTTACTTACCAGGGCCTTTTCCATGAGAGAATTTATAGATGTGGAGGAAAAAGAAAGATGACAGTGATGTGGAATGTTGCTTTATGTCTTATTTGGAGCATAAGATACATGTAATGAAACAAAACTTGTGAATGTCCTCTTAAGAAGTTCAGAATTCTAGTGATCTGTGCCAAGAAGAAAATTATTTTTGTTAGGCAACTTTTTCTGTTGAGATATTACTGCAAGGAATTAAAATATTTTTCTAGAGTGAAATTAAATTGTTTACCCTCGGATTTTCCCCGATAAGAGTTAAACCAAATAAAGATGGTGGGTGAATGGACATGGTATTGGCTAATTTAATGGGTTGAAAATATGTAATTAGCCACAGAAACAAAATAGATTCGATTTTAACAAAACAGTGTAGGAAATAGATGGTTGTTTATTTGCAATATCCTTTTTTAGTCGCTAGATGTCCCTGCCTGCTGGGAGGAACCACGGGTGAGGTACCTGCGAAACAAAACAGGTGAAGCTCGCACCAAGGCTGGGCAGAATCCTTTCGGGTGTGGAATCATGGATCATTTAGGCTGCAAAAGCCCTCCAAAATCGAGTCCAGCTATTAACCCAACATGTTCAAGGTCACCCCTAACCCATGTCCTCAGGTGCCAGGTAGGGAGCTGTCCTGTTTAGAGATATTTTTGATATTTGTGTGCTCTTAAATGGCAGGAGAGGTACTGCTGGAATGTCTTTTTTTGCCAGAGATGCAGGATGAAAATTAGATTTGTTCATGAAAACTTTTGAGAAGCTACTTACTGGAATGGTTGAAGCAATCAAGCTTGGTTTGGCACAGCCTTGATGACTCAATCTCCTCCTCAGTGATTAAAAAATACTTAAATCACTCCCCAGTGATTAAAAAGTGTTTTTACTGTAACCATAAAGGTGCTATTTAAAATTGGAGTTTAATTGCTAAGACATGAGAATAACTACAATGAACAGACATATATGTACAGGCATGTGTGTGTATGTGTATACATCTGAGAGAGATCCCACAGCCCTGCCATCACTGGGGCTGAGCTTTGCTTTAACAATGTCCATGACAACAATCTCAGCAATAAAGTTTTATATCATTCAGCAGATTTTACACTGTCAGACATGACTATGAGCAGCCCCTAATTAACCAGAATGCTAATGTTGAAGAAGATTTGCATCTATTTCTAAAATTTCTCCCTTCTGTACAAAATTCACACATTTTGATGAGTCTGATTGCTAAACTCCACCCTGGTGTGAGCAGACAGGATGCTGGAGTCTTGTTCTCATGCAGGTTGTAGAATTGGCTTTTGTCTTTCCAGTAACAACTGGTTTACTACAGATGGAAGCCAGGACTCACTTTGTGGAAGGTCAGCTCCAAGGAGAGCTGGGACAGATGTTGTTCCCTTGTCAGGACAGCTTTGGGCTTTAAATATTTGACAGTTGAGTGCAGATCACAAGTACAGAAAGCAGAGCAAAACACTGCAGAAGTGATTGTGGTTTCCAATTAACAAGTGAAAAATAGTGCCAGAGTTGAGTGTAAAATACCAAACATAACTCTCCAGAGAAAAAGCACATGTGACTGAAACAGTTCTCTTCAGCTGAAACGTGGGCATGGGGACTGCTAAACAGCTTTTATTGTAGAATTTTATTTTTTGCATATATAGCTAAAAGTTTATAGGCATTTACTTTAGCTTTAGTCTGCCCTATTCCCGATTTGACTTGCCACAGGTTGTTGTAAAAATAAAATTATTTTGGTTTTTTTGAATACCTACAAAATTGTTACGGTTATTAAAACACATACAAGCTGATAGACTGCATGTTTATTAAGCTTGGATACTTGTCCCTTTGGAGCCCACCTGCCAGTGAATATTTTGCTCCAAAAGAGTCAGTTAAAGTTCAACAAGTTAATTTTGCAGTGGGTAAGTCATGCAGAGATGAGACCTCCTAAAATGCCATCAAAATGTTGAGAGCAATCACAGTTTGCTTCTAAGCTGAGTTTCAGGAGTGAATTTTATTGATGTTGCAGACTCAAGGAAGTACCTTGTCCTGGAAAGCTGCTTTCCTGCCCATGGAATTCCCAATCCTTTTAGGAAATGAAAATCTGAAGGTTCTTTGTCATGTACCTGATGAGTTCAAACCATTCTCTGTCCACCCACCTCCCCTCCCACAAATTATTTGTAGGTAAAAGAATTTCAAAGAATAATTTCTATTGTGCTGTATTCTTTTAGATTAGGGGACCAGGGTTATCCAGCTGAACAAGGGCTCTTAAAATAAAACGGATCCTTTGAAATTCTTGCATTTAGTACATATTTGTTCTAATTTCAACTGGATAACTAATTTTTTTATTGTGCTAATGGGCTGTTATGCATATGTGGAAGCCATTTACTGCATGCCCTAGGTGGAAACAGACTCATATTTCATCTCTGACTATTTAACACTTAATAAGGTAACCACCTGCTTTTAAACTTATTCCAACATATTTGAATGGCCTTTACTGCTCATTTCAAACACCAAGATTATTTTTGATCTCCTGGAATGAAACAAATAACCAAACCAATTGAAGCACTAAATAAAAAATAAAAAAATCTAGCCACCCCCTCTATTTTTCATTCATTCAAACCACTTTATAATATTATAAATCACTTAGAAGGAGTTCTGTAACTTTAAAAGCTGAGGCTGCACATAGTGAAAGTTTGTTCTTCTCACCATGACACGGTGAAACCACGGAGTGTGGAGTGGGGTGAGGGCAGGTGCTGAGCTCTGCCTGTTCCCTTCAACCCTCACCAAAGCTGTCTGGAGCATTCCTGTTGAAACCTCAAACCAGGAGAAACAATTCCCTGAATCTGTTCCACTTTGCCCCCAAATTTTGTCATGGCTCATGAACCTGCATCTGGAGAGGATGAAATTGGCAGGGAGGCATTGCAAATGTGGCTGGAAGCCATGTACTTACTCCTGACTTTGGAGCTGCCTGCTCAGGACTTCAAACAGCTTGAGAAGTCTAATTTACTGGGATTGGCATGGCTGGGGAACAGGATTAGGTCGGAGTGGTGGTTTATGTGGGGGAAGTGTTACCTTAATTCAGCATTTCCTGTTCCTCTTGGTTTTGCTGTTTGATTTTGATGATGACTATACAGGACAAGAACATGATTAATACCATATTATCAAGCTCTGAGATGCCAACCTTCTTCAGGCAGTGCCAGCAGGGCTGAGGATTAGTGAGCTGAATTTTCCTTCTGGGAATAGTCATCCTATTGCCATTCCCCAGTGCAGTCAGCTGCCAGGTTAACACTCTGTTGGCTGCTTCAGTGCTTCACTTCTGGTGATTATTTGCAAAAACCCCACACTTCTTTCCAGTTTCAAAACATGGCACTGCATGGGTTGTGTAAATGTGGGGAGAAAAAGGAGGGAGGACTGTCTTTGGTTTGCTCTTTATTGGATGGGTTGAGCAGTGCATTTTCCTCTGGAAAGGAAGGTTTAAGATGGGCTTGGATAGGAAGGTGAAAGTGCTTGTGGCTGGCTTGGGTACAGCAGGAAATGTTCTACTGCCTGGCAGCTCTATTTCCAGGGCAATAATCCTCATTTTAGTTTCAGCCGTGGCAGTATCCTTGAGACAGGAACTATGGAGGTAGCAATAGGCTTCTGGACCAGTTTTCTTTAGACCATTTGGTCCCTTGAAAATAAGGATGAGAACTTCCTTCCAGTCAAGAACTCTCTTCACACCCTTCCAGAACATAAGGAAAACTTATGAGAAAGCTGGAGAGGGACTTTGGACAAGGGCCTGGAGTGACAGGACGAGGGGGGAATGGCTTCCTATTGACAGAGGGCGAGGTTAGATAGGCTACTGGGAAGGAATTCCTGGCTGTGAGGGTGGGGAGGCCCTGGCACAGGGTGCCCAGAGAAGCTGTGGCTGCCCCTGGATCCCTGGAAGTGTCCAAGGCTAGGCTGGATGGGGCTTGGAGCAACCTGGGATAGTGGAAAGTGTCCCTGCCCATAACAGAAGTTTGGAACAAGATGGTATTTGAGATCCCTTCCAACCCAGACCAGTCTGTGACTCCATGAATTTAAGACAGTATTTTGTGGATAGCCAGTGTGATAGCAAGGAAACAACCTGCCCACATTTGCTGTGGGAAAGAAGTTGTGCTGCAGCCCTTGGTACCATCTGGAGGTTCTTTGATGCCAAGGCTCCAAGTCCAAATGGGCTACAATGCCATAGCCAGCTGGGAAGTGAGGAAAGCATTTATCTCTGAGGCTGGGTCATCACATGGATGTAAGACAGGCTTATCAGAGATGGTAGAAAGTGCTGCTCACAGATGATACTGAGCTATGAGAGAGCTCAGTATCATTAAGGAGAAAGAAAACTTCCAGAACACGGATTCTCCTGATAATCCATGAGCACGTGTCCTCGCCCCGAAGGAACTGCAACGCTGCTTGGAGCCTTTCCCTCTGCCTGCAAGCCTAACCTCTGTCCTGCTGAGCCTTAGCCCCGGCCAGCTCCTGCTCTTCCACGTGCTAATCTTGGCGAGACACTGGGACAACTGAGTGTCTGTTGTGTTATCCTGGGCTGTAAACAATAGGCAGAGCCACGTGTCATCTCCAGGCTCTCTAATCCAAACAGTGGCGTGAGCGCCTGTGCACTGTTGGGAGCAGTTTTGTGGAGTGCTCGGCATGCGAGGGGGACAAAGGGTGCTCGGCCTGCCAAATATCCTGAGCACAGACAAGGCTCAGACACGTGTGTTGGACAAAAGCAGAGCAATAGGGGCAGAAGGATAAGTAAAACAGCTTGAGTTCTTACAGCCACTGGTTTTCCTTCTTTTGATGCAGAGAATAGAGAATAATGTTTTTAGGAGAATGGTTCCCCGTTCGGGGAGCTGGTGGATGTCAGAAAAGGGTGATAGCAGGGAGGGACTATCAGGGTCGTTGATGATTTTAGCAGAAAAAGACAGTTCTTTTGTTCAGACTTCATCTTTTCGTGTAAAACTCAGGATTTTTGTGAAGAAAATAATTTCTGTGATCTCAGAGTATGGTCTCCACTTCTGGACTGAACCAGGGCTTTTGTGAAGCAGATGAGTGATTTCAATTCCTGGGTCATATTGAGCCTTTTTATCTTTAAAATGAAAAAGATTAAAATCTGGGTTTTGTACAGCAGAGGTTACTAAAACAGGAGAAAACTTGGTTCTTTTCCTGGGTTTTGAAAGAAATCTGATATGTAATATTAAGGAATTTATTTCACCACTGTGCCTTTCTTTAACCATCTGTAAAATGGGAGTGATACTGGCTCTGTTATGTCAGGTGTCTTAGGAAGTGTAGGACAAACGAGCCAGGGAACAAGCCAGATGCCGATTGTATTGGAGGATATTTCAAAGCCCTGAATCTGACAAATCCTAACTGCACATGGATCTGTCATTTTCCTTCCCTCCCAGCGTCAACCCCATGCAGAATAATTTGAAGAAGTTCTGGGCTGTGAGGGTGGTGAGGCCCTGGCACAGAGGGCACAGAGTGCCCAGAGAAGCTGTGGCTGCCCTGTCCTTGGATGTGCTCAAGGCCATGTTGGATGCAGCCTGGTCTAGTGAAAGGTGACCCTGCCCATGGCAGGGGGTTGGAATGTAATGAGCTTTAAAGTTCTGTCCAATGCAAATCATTCTGGGATTCTATGAATCTGAAATTCTGTTCTCGTAAGGAATATGTTCTTGTAAACTTCCAGTGATAGGCTAAACACAGGCTTCATCAGTAAGAGGTTTTTTTCTTGGAAGGGTGAATAATGCACAAATTTTGTAGCTGTAGCTGCCACTTATTTTAAACAATTCATCCCTGTCTGTAACAGGGAACAAATTATCTTGAGCAGCATGACACTTTGCATATTTTCAGTATATTCATCTTCCCAGAGAAGACAGACGTTGAGCTTTTAAAGCAAGAGCATGCAAAGGGTAGTTGTACTCTTTAACAGTCCTCCTGTGCCCTGTTTTCATGCCCAGTTATCACCTCCCTCTTTCTTTTGTGGGTCACAGAGAAAGCTCAAAGCAATCCTCACCTGGCCCCTGGAAGTGTGTGGGATCAGCACGCCGTGCCTTGCGCTCCTGTGGACACAGCACGGAGCAAAACAGGTGAACTGGTATCTGCTACTTGCCTTTGCTTGGTGACAGGATTCCTCACAAAATCTACATCCAGCAAGAGTTAATTAGGTTCTATATTGAGTTAGATGTGGTGCACCCCAAGACATAGATCACAAATATTGTCCTTTCCTGCTTCCTCTGCTCTGTCTTCCTCTGCATCCTGTGAATGCCGTAGGAGAGAGCCCTTAGTGATGTGTTGCTAATGCTGTGTGTGTGTAACCAGGCTCTTGGTGCAGGAATGCTGACACAAACAAAAAGGAGATAACTTGGAAATTCTATTGCTCCATTTATGTTATTATTGTAGTTAATGGTCTGTCAGCATTTCCATTATAAATCCCTATTTTCAGGGTTTTATAACTCAGCCGTAAAAATTCTCTCCAGGCTGAATTTGGCATGTGTGTTTTCAGCCTGAGAGCACATGTGTTGTTTTTTTTTAACAATTTTTTTAAAATAGAACTGCATTCACAATTTTTAAGATATAGAATTGCCAGAAAAAAAAAAAAACCACAAAAAATAAGTGATTGGTTGCAGATGCTTTCTTTGCACTCATATAACTCAAAAATTGCTGAGTTATTTCAGCTGTAATTGTGGGTATGTGTAAGGTTAAAATGGTGGATTTAGTACTGTTCCTTTCTTTATGGTGTTGGTATTTGACAAGCAAATAGAAAACAGACCCCAGTACTGTATACACCACGTCTGAGCTGACCTGGGTGTAAACTGACCTCCCAAACCTGCCCCACGCTCCCCTCGCCGAGATCACACTGTTCCAGTGTCAGCAAGGATGGGGATGCTGCCAGAGGAGCGTGGGGACCCCAGTTTAGATTTTGCTGGGTTTCTTTGCCTTTACTTCATCACTTCCAATAGGTATGTGATGGTGTGTGGCTCCAGAATCCAGAATTCCCATCAGCCAGGTGGTGTTAGGAATAAAGAGCTACAATAGACACGTGTTCCACACTCTCTGAGGCCCAGCTTTGTCCACCTTGTTTACAGAGGGCCTGCCCTGTGTCTGAAATCACCCCGCAGAAGTTTACACAAAGATGAGTGTAAACCACATGTTTTACACCAAAGCATCTGAAAAGAAAAGAAACAAGGGGAAAGACCAAAAGGTTATGTCTGAATTCTTTGCAGTCTGCACACACAGGTTTTCCTTCTGTTCTCTCCACGGTACCTGTGGCTCTTCATTTGTGTTCATTCACCATGGCTGAGGCAGAAAAGGGTGACCAGCATCCAGAGACATTTTATTTAAGAATCTTCAGGTTTTCTAATTACCAAAATGAATTTGCTTCCAAATGAATTGATTACCTCAAGAACTGACTCCAAGAGCAGGCTGCAGTACAGTCCACAGATTTTTAATTTCTCTTGCATGTAGGGTGCTTTCTGCATGACATTTTACTGTGCATAAAACCATCTCATGTCTTCTCAAGAATGAACAGTTCCTTTCATGCTAAGAGAAAGTGTGCAATAACTGTAGCAATTCTATGCCATAGTGATTCCTGCCATTACTGTACTTTGGCACTGTAAAACCAGTGGTGCCTATAAAAGCATGTCAAATAATGATTATGGAAATTTATAATCTGCTTTTCTTTTCTTTCTTTTTTTTTTTTTTACATCTTATCAGATAAATCTTTTTGTAAGTATTCAATTCTTTACATTTTTGCTATCCATACTGAATTTTCTCCGTGATGTTTTTAACATCCTGTGATATATAACATCCCATCATATCTTAAACATTCCTTTACATCAGTATGAAAGGTCATGTACTTGGACTGTTTTTCATTTCATGAACATCTGGGCTTATGAGATTAACAGAACAGTATAGCATTGCCTTCTTTTAGGTCTCTTTTATTAATAACTTGTGAATAACACTTGTCTTCTACCATGTGGATTATACTTCTGTTGGGGTAATTTCCTCACTATAGTAATGGCTGTTAGTTAACCCCTTACTCACAGCTGCTGCTGCTACCAGCTCAGATGTATTTCTTTTTATGTTCAGGTGTATAGTCCTGTATGTTTTCATTGGGTGGGAACAGGCCATTTCCCTAAACACAGGCATCTCACACCATTTCCACATGAGGAATCCCACCTGGGCTCCAGCTGTCACTCTGGAGAAGGCCTGGGGCTCCTGTAGGTCCCCTGGTGTATCCTCCAGCCCTGTGCAGATGTCCCTGAGGCTGAAGGTGTGTTCACTGGCACTGGGTGCCTGTGTTTATGTCAGAGCTTATTTTTATATCTGTGGTGTTCACAGTCAGGAATTGGGGTCCTCCAGCAGTGTAATGGGATGGCCACATGATTTAATGGTGAGGGACTTTAAACAAGGGCCTGGAGTGACAGGACAAGAGGGGAATGTCATCCTAGTGACAGAGGGCAGGATTAGATGGGATATTGGGAAGAAATTCCTGCCTGTGAGGGTGGGGAGGCCCTGGCACAGGTTGCCCAGAAGATCTGTGGCTGTACCTGGATCCCTGGAAGTGTTCCAGGCCAGGTTGGATCGGGCTTGGAGCAACCTGGGATGGTGGAAGGTGTCTCTGCCCATGGCAGGGGTGGAACTGGATGATCTTCAAGGTCATTTCCAACCCAGACCAGTCTGTGATCCTGTGATTTCCAATTAACAAAACCATGAAACAGGAATGAGAATTATTTTAAATGTGTGACAGTAAAGTCTTTACCTGATTGTGTGGTGGATTCATATTCTGCAGAGAACACACAGCCAGTCATGTAGGACATGGGAGGTGATCTGAAATCATCTAAAAGGCCATAAGTGGCTTTTCTATGCATAGAATCACAATATGGTTTTGCTTGGAAGGGACCTTAAAGACCATCTCATCATTAATAAATCTTTTACTGAAGTTTAATTGTCAGAAGGAATTGGTTCTGTGCTTGCAAACAGAAAAATATTTAATGGAGGACTACAGACCTGGAGACTAAAAGTCTCCATAGTGTGTCACCAGTCTTTAATCCCTTATTTCTTCTCTTTTGTCTGTGTATTTATTGTGTGTTTTGTGGCTATATTGTATCTCCCATAGCAATTCCATGAGGTTTGGCCACAAGATGGCATCTGATTTCATAACCTTCTTTTAAAATATCACTTTTTTTTTTTTTTTCTTCCTGCCTTGATGGAGTGATGCCCAGTTTTCCTGCAGCAAATTATAACCTACTTTCCTTCTGCCTTAGGGAATGCCTTCAGGGGAAAATGTGGTAGGATTTTCCATGGCATTCTTGGTTGGAACCACCAGCAGAGATGATGGGTGACAGTTGCTGTGAATCCTCTGCTCAGTAACCCCACTCCTCCACCCTTCCAAGGTGTAACTGCTGCCTCTGTCATGATTGTTGCATGGTAAATGAGAACTGACACAAAAACTTCAGCTCATTTCATTTGTGAAATGATCCAGGGTCCCTCAAAGCTGTTGAACAAACTCTCACTGACATACAAGAAACTTTGCCTGAGCCCCTGCTTACAGAAAAATATCTTACCATTTTTTAATTCTAACTACGCTGCCCAAAGTTAGGGTTATGTGTTTCTTCTCTGCTTCAGAACATCTCCCATGTCCCTGCATTTGGGGAATGAGGAACAAACAGATTTGAAGGATGAACAGACAATTAGCTGTGGTGGTGTGTGATTTGTGCCTTCCCCTGTAGCTGTAAATCCACTTTTGGACCTACCTTTAGTCCCAGAGAGTTCCCTGTCTATTATGTTAAGTTGAATGCCTAATTAGGTTGTGTTTGAGATTCCCCATCCCTTACTTTCCCTATTGCCCTTGGTATTGTAGACCCCTCCCTACGCTCCACCCTTGTTTGGCTCCCATTGGTTGTGAGGTTGTACCACCCTTGGTTCCCACCCCCAGATAGAAGCGATGGGATCGCTGGAATCGCTTTTTTTGGGGCTTCCCCCCTACAGGGGGGGACAAGCTATGGGATTGTTTTGTATTGAAGTCCTTTGCCTTGCCTTGAAGCCCTAATAAACCTCAGAAACCCAGCAAAAGGTTCATCTATTCTGTTGTGTTCGTCAATCTCGCAGGGCTAAGAAATTCCAAGCTCTATGGGGAGAGACTGTCACAGCCCCAATGCTCAGTGGGGCACCTGGTTAAAGCTACGCTCTGCAACAATTAGCCAACTCTTCTGAGCAGGCTGGGAATCCTGCCTCTGCAATGGCAGGAGAAATGGGTAACTGGGATTTATCAGGGGATCAGACCTCCAGCAAACTTCAAGAGTTGGTTCCTGGAATGGGAGTTGGATTAAGCAGTATCTTAATCTGCAAAAGCAGATGTAAATTATTCAAAAATTATTCAAATGGGTTTCGCTGAACTGTGAAAAACCAGTGATTCAAGGCAGCTAAGCACTATTTAGATATCATTCTGTTTGGAAACTATTGGATGATGTTAAAGAGGCCATTTTACCTTTTTCTAAGGAACTTTAGTAAATAACAAAATTGTGAATTGTTCTGGAATATTTTATCACAGCTGACCTTCCAACAACTTAGAGAAGGCAAAAAGTGAGAACCATAAAGTTCTTGGTGGCTTTTGCATGTGTGTGTTTGTTGCAACCCTGGCTCAGAAGCTCCACACCCCTCTGATTGCTGGAAGCTGGTGGGGTTCGGACAGAGCTGTGCTGTATTTGGCCTGTGTCCTGCATTCACAGAATCCCAGAATGGTTTGGGTTGGAAGGGACCTTAAAGCCCATCTCATTCCAACCCCTGCCATGGACAGGGACACCTTCCACTAGACCAAGTAATTCAGAGCCCCATCCAGCCTGATCTTGAACACTTCAGGGAGGGGAGTCCACAACTTCTCTAAGTACATTCTTCCTTCAATGTCTGCTGCTCTCTCCCCTCTTCCCTCCCAGGGATGAGGGTGAACTCAGTAGATTTTGGATCCGACATAGTGGGCAGTTTCTGTGCTCTTCCTTGAACTGCTTTGGCCTTAATCCTAATTGATGTCTATGATGCTTTTTTGGGGTTTGGAAACGTGTGTACAAAGACTTCCATTCAGAGCCACACAGTCCTTAACCTCTCCACTGGACAGCCACAGAAACCATTTCCTCTCTGTTTTGCAACAGATTATTGAAATAGGAACTGTAGCACCTGTGTCCTTGGCTGGTCAAACAAAGCAATATTAGAAGGTGCCAAATGCACTTTAATTTTTTAAAATAACAACTTAGTAGGATTGTTCCAATCCAGCTGGAGAAAGAAGCCTCAGGAACATTGTTCCTGAAGGAACATTGCAGACCCAAGTGTCCTCTACAACCCACCAGGATGGACTGTAGGGACTCTTCACAAATTACAGACTACAGAGTAAGAACCTCTGTAAGCTGGGCTGGGAGAACACGCAGGAATTTCAGAGATAGGTGGAACTACCTAGGGAATGTGGGACTGTAGGTAGTAGTTTGCCCTCATTGTTGCTGCTGAACTGATAAATCAAGAAAAAGGGGAGATTTATCTATGCAGTCTGGTAACTCTGTATGAAATGTAGAAGAAAAGGTAAATGAATCATAGAATCATAGAATTGTTAAGGTTGGAAAAGACCTTTAGGTTATCAAGTCCAACCTTCAACTCAGCACCAGCACCATGTTTACCACTAAATCATTTCCTCAAAGTGCTCACAAAAGAGAGGTGAGCACCAGGCAAAGTGGTAATGGCTGAAGCAATGAAAAGGATTTTTAAACAAGAAGTTTGGCAAAGAGTGGAACAATTAATCATGCTCCCTGTATTTGTGTGTGTCACTGGATTATCTGAATGACGTTTTTCTGGGTTTGGGGGCAGAATTAAAGCCTCTTTGCCCTGTGGATTCCTGGTTCCTGGTGAGGGCTGAGCTTACCTTGTCCCACAGGTTTTTCTCAGTGATGAGACACTGCCAAGCTCTCATAGAAGAGGTACCTTCTTTTAAAACGTTGAGTGTCTTTAATTTCTCTGAAACCTCTTCCTCTCAGTCCAGGCACTGATGACTGAAATGTGCAAGTGAGGATGTTTGTGGAGAGGACAGACCCTGTATGATCAGAAAGCTGAACAAAACCCTCTTTTTTAAAATAACATTTTAATACAAGCTCTGTTAACTTCATTAAATGTCTCTGCTGATACTTACCCTGACATCTTAGAGACTTATCTTTATTCCTATTGCATTCCACAGAATCAAGGAAGGGTTGATGTCTTATTTTTCACTAGGACAACTGGAAAGGAGAAATTTTAATGGAGATGACAAAGTTACAAAAATACACTTATTTAAGTGTATAATTCTGAGCAGTAACTTAAGGGTCTGTAAAAGTAGTCCCATGAAGGATCTGGATCCAAGCAATTTGCTCAAGATCACACTGAAATTGTGTATCAGAGTGTGAGGCTTGACTTCCCTGTACCTGGACAACCCTTTCTTGATGGAGACAGATACTGCACTGCACAGCAGGTAGGGTGGGAAGGAGGTTGGAGCCAACCTGCTCCAGCTGCTCTCCTGCCCTCCTTCCCTGTCACAGCCACCCCAGCTGTCCCAACAAGGTGCTTGTGGGCATCCCGTGCCAGGCTAACGGAGCAGGGCCATTTTAAAGGGTGTAAATAGCAGACCTTTGCTAATTCTGCCTGCTATCCAGTGCTTCCATGAGCAATTTTCCTAGGAAGCTGACAGGACTGAAGGCTGTCCCATTTTCCACAGGTATTGCTGGATCCAGGAGAGGATGTTTGCAGAGTCTGTAACTTTGCACATTTCCATTCTGCCTGAGCCTCCCTTCAGCTCTCTGCGGTTGAGAAGTCAAGAAAAAGCTGCTGTTGGCAGAATTTGCACTCGTGCTGAGATTTGGGCTGAGGAGCTCAAGGGTGTGTTTTGGTGAGGTTTGCTTCAGGTAATTATTTGCCTCTTGGTGCACTTGGTGGTACCAAAGCTCTATGTGAATGTTAAAGAGTGGATTTTCAAGGAGCTTACAGCTAGTCTAGAGAATATTCCAGCTAACAATTTATTTTGAAAAGAACTGACTCTCTTAGTGAGAGGGGCTGTCTTTGTTTGGCATGGAGGAGTTTCAAACTCTTCCACTCCAGGTCTTAAGGAAAGAGATGACTGCAACACTGAGGAGCTAAGGACAGCTATCCACTGACACCTCCATTTGCAGCTTTCCACATCTGGTTAAGTGCATTATGGCATTTTTGCTTTTACATATGAATCATTAGCTCTTGGCTGTGGCCTGTAGGAAAAAGAGACAGCAATTTTCATGTGCCTGTCCATATTCTTATATAGAAAGGAGATAATATTTTTTCTAAAATACACTGTGTGAATGCTGCTGTCACTTCTCTCATCTAAGTATCTCCAAGTTCTCTGCAAATTGTAATCAAACCAGCTGTATGATGAGACAATTCAAAGAATAACGAGAAAGATCAGCTTCCATTTCTCTTATGAATCCAGAGTGAAACCCATATTTCTTTCCTGGTAAGCAATGAGAAGTTCCTGTTTTATTCGGATGCACTTGAAATGTGAAGTGGGACTACAGTTTATCCATACTCTTTTTTTTCTGCTAATGTGCTCAAAATGGGATTTACTTGGAAAATGTGCTTTCTTCAGCAGAACTGGAGTCTTCATCTAAACAGCCTTTCCCAATCTAAGCAGGATAGTAAGTGGAAACGGAGGTTATTCCTCTATTAATCTCCTGTGTGACTCAGTAAAAGCTCTGGCAACTTCTTGTGTGACTTTCCTGTGTCAAATGGGAAAAACTTTTATACTTTCTAGTCCTCACTTCTGTACTTCAGTCCCAAGCCCAAATTTCCTTTGCTGTCAGCTGCCGCCTTTGTTCCTTTTGAAGCACCATCATGAAACCCGGGAGATTTGAGCTGCATTTTTGTGCTTTGTTGTCTCACCTGCTCCAGTTCCAACAGCTTGGAACGGGTGAGCGAGGCAGAGCAGCAGCATTCTGGAAAGGCTCAGACTTGGGAAACCTCTGGTAGCACTGCAGGGACTGCTGAGCTCCTTGGCAATGCCACATATCCCCAGCGTCCGAGTGACTTCCATGCACTCCTAAGGTGCTCTGAGAGTGCTCCAGTGATCCTGGCTGGCTGCCCAACAGGCTTGCTGTGACAGTGACACTTTCTGCCATCTCTCCTTGTTCCACACAACCACCCCAAACCAGCTGCTGCAGAAAACTGTAGATTTTTTTTCTGTAGCTTTTGTGAAGACAGAGCAAATCTTACCCCTTTATAAGGAAAAGAGGTTTTTTTGGGTGTCAGAGAGGAGTTTAAAACGTGGGCTAAAACTGTGTCTCAGTTATGAGTCTATTGAAGGGATGGGAATACTGGCTCTATTTCTAGAAGGAGCATTTTCCACTGAGCCTGTGATTCCATAGCAGTTTAAGCCAAAATAAATTGGTGTGCTGTGGTCTAGTGCTACCCCTAACCTCTACTTGCACATTCCCACTCCCATCTCCTTCCCTCTCTGTTCTGTGCCTGTAGCTGTGGATGGGGCAGGGCTGCTCCCCACATGCAGGGAGGTTTCCAGGGTGGAAGGAGGGCAGGGCAGAGGTGCTGTGTTTCTGTAACACCCAAAAGCTAAGTCACCACCTGGCCAAAAATTCTGGGAACTTGTGGCCTGCCTTAATCAAATCCACATGTCCAAACAGGAAGCCACTCAGTGCTGTTCTGCAGTTCCATGGGCAGCCTGGGATGGAGAGTGGGGAAGATACTGTTGAGTATTTTTCCTAGTTCTCCCACTAATTTATGCTCTTTCTGACCTTTGGCAAAACAATTTAATTTACAGATGTCCAAACTGTACAATGGGGCTGTCAATACATTTCATCCCATAGGAAACTTGCTCAGTGACACTCTGTGAGCCAAGACATCTGAGATCCCTGGACAGAAAGTGCTTCTGTATTGCTATAATTATAATTTTGTTTGTTATTGCATGTTTGTAAACATGGGGCAAGAAGTCTGAGAAAATACCATAAATCAAGGACTCTGGAAAAATGTCCAAAGGAAATATATTCTTTGGACATTACTTTCACTCTGGAGTTTGTAAATATTAGAGTCCATATTAGAAAAAATATTTTTCTGCATTCTGTTTTCACTGAAACTGCAGGAAAACAGACTGACATCTTGTCCCCATGTAAAAATATTGAGATCAAAATAAAAAAAAAGAGGCTTGTAATAATTTCCACCTTGATTCTTTCCTCTAGGGGGAAAAAAAAGAATGTTACAGGGAACCCAGAGCATTACCCCGTCTGGGGTGTGCTGCACAGGGCTAATTCAAAACTGAATCACAGAATCATGGAATGATTTGGATTGGAAGGGACATTAAAGATCATCTTCTTCTAACCCAAGATCCGTGAGATCCAGTAGAGAAGAATAAAGTAAGGGGAGCTCAGCCAAGCATCTCTGCTGGTCCCAACTGTCAGAGTTTATCAGGGTCTGAACTCAAGTCTGAACTTTGTGACCCTCACGAGAAAGGTAGAACAGGTTACCAATAATGGAAACACTCAGGAAAACGGTTTTGTTTCCTGTTTAAATGTTTCTGCTCTCGCACATGTGCAGCCGGGGCGTTTCCATGGGCAGCACTGCTGGAAGTCTGCTTCCTCCTCCCGCATCTGCGCTGACAGTCAGGAGTGAATGCGGGAGACCAGGCTGACAAAGAGCTGAGTATTATCCTGAGGATAAATGAGTTAACCCATCACTGCAAACAGTGTGCTGGCGGATTTTAGTGCAATTAGCTCCACAAATACCAAGACATGCAGTCTGCAACCAGACTAAAAGGTCTCCTAAACAATTAGGGGACCACGGCCCCATGGACCCCTGTCATGCACATTAATGTCACTGGCCTTAGCAAGGGGGATGTGTGTGCTTTGATGCCAGGGGAATCCAGGGTTTGACGGCCCCATAAACTTCATCCCATTTTTGGTCCCACGACTCAGTGGCATTTTATTTACTGCGCCTAATAACATTTAGTCAATAAACACGTACAGGTTGGAGAGAAGGTCTAGTGTGAGCTTAATTACCTCAACTCTCTGCCTTCTCTTTTGTTATGTACATCATGGATACTTGACAGCATTAACATTCCTGGAATTGTATCTGCCATCCTTTGTAAAAGGATTGAATACTACGCATTAGTTCGGGCTCGTGGGGCATTTGTGTCTCCAACAACAGCTTAATTATGGACATTGTTTACTAATCAGTATTAAATTGACGGACTATGAGGGCTAATCTGGAGATTAACACAATAGCTTGTTTTCATTTTGTTCTTCTAGCAGTTTATTGAATGCAAGATTTAAAACAAGACCCTTTTGTGAGCTTTACCTTCCCCATCACAGCTGTGTGAGTGGAAAGATCTGTGCATTTCCTTTCTGTAACTTTAGAGTTTGGGTACAAACATTTTGCTCAATATCTAGGAACAACCATAAAAATGTATTTGTTGTATTGGATGTAAAAGCAGTACAGGGTGTCCTTTCTGTAGGATCAGCAGCTCACAAATCTTAAGGCTCATTTTAAGCCTCCTGTTTCTTCTGTTTCACGAACTACACAGGGTATCATCACTCAAACAAATGCCAACAGACCCCAGGTCGCAAGGAGTAATTTGTGTAGTGAGAAGATCTGATGTCACTGTGTGCAGTCATTCAGTGAAAGCTGTGGGCACCTTTGGGCCATCTGTCTTGCCTGTACAAATTATGGAATTCCCTGATAGTTCTGATTTCCCTGTGAAGAATTTCCATTGTTGGCCATGAAAGCTGCCCAGAGTTGAGTTTGCTCTGCACAGGCAGGTGCTTGTTTGATCATGAGGAATATGAGGTTTGTTTAGAGAAGGACACACATGTGAGAGTGTGTTGTGTGCCTGCCCTTGTCTGACTGCAGCAATGGTGATTTACAGCCATGACACTGATCTAACATGTCAAGTTTTCAAAATATTCACATCTGTATCCCACTTGGGTTTTCCAAACTGCTGAAACACCTCAGCTTTTGTAGTCTGGGAATCTTTGCTTCCTGCAGATTACTTATCTGATTAAGTATAAATGAATGAAAACTCACTTAGTAATAATGAGATAATCTTTTTCTAGTCTCTTGCTTTCTCCAAGAGCGATGTAGAGTGGAAGAAAGTGATGGCACACTGCACTTTACAACACCAGTGACTCCCATCAGTGGGAGAGAGTGGATAAAACAACCAGGAACAAGAGGAAAAGGGCTGTTACTCCCCTCTGTCCCACACATGGCAACTCTCCTATGCAAGGTTTAATGACAGTGTGGCACTCCAAATTACATTATGGAGCGACAGTCATTGTACTAATGGCAAGAAATATGACAAATCCAACAAAAAATCTGACAAATATTTCTGAACTGCCCAGCAGAGTGTCTCCAAAGTCAGCGCTCTTCTTGTCCATGCACTCCTCATGCTGGAAGTAATTAGTATAAAAACCCTAATCTTTTTTTGCATCCGAGCCACGCGGTATAATCCAGCCTTTCAGAAGGATAAATCAGTATTTCTGAGCTCACTTGGATTTAATGTAAACAATAAAGGGCTAATTCAATAAAATGGCTTTGACCCATCAAAATCTACTTTCAGGAGCTGTACTGCAGGCTGGGAGCCCACATGGGGTGTTGTGCATGCAGGAGTCTTCAAACCTGCCTCTTTGGAGAATAGCTCTGAGTGCAGATGGACCAGCCCTATAGAGGGACACTTGTTAGAGGTTTTGCACCTTGCTTTTTGGGTCATTCTTAAAGAATTTGCTAGTCAAATACAATATGAAACTTTTCTGATTTATTCACAGGTCTTGGAAAAAAAAAAGGAAGGAAAAAGTAACTGCTTTTTCTCCCATTTTTAAAATTTTTGATTCTAAGCTTCTTCAGAGGACTTTAGTTTTCAGGAAACTTTGAAGATTTCTTCTGTCTGCCTCCTAAAAAAACAATCCCAAGAATGATGTTAAAATTAAGGCATTCAAGTGCATTTGTTGGTTTCTGAAAGTTGGAGCTAGAGGTCTCCAAACATTTCAGCTCACAGCCTCTAACAAGTCTCCCAAAAGAAGTGTAGGCTCCTGCACAGTGAGATTAAGACCATGGCAAATAGAGTCTTTTATAGTGATGCTGCTGACTCCTTAAAATTTGTCTATTAATCACAGGTTGAAAGTGGTGTAAATGGTTGGTTTTTGTAGCACAGGCAAGTTTTATTTACATTTTACTTTTGCTCTTTGCTGCTTAACTCAAGGGGTGGGGAGGTGTCCCTGCCCATGGCAGGGGATTGGAACTGGATGGATTTTAAAGTCCCTTCCAATCCAAACCATTCTGGGATTATATGATTATATGGTTGTTCTTTTACACAAAAGCAGCAGGGTTTTACAAACTGATTCATATTGACTTCACAGCTGTATTTATGTATAAATACATAAACTGGGTATTTTAACTATTATGCACACAGGTTAACCACTCTGAATCCACCTTTTTGCTGTTGCTTATATTCAGTCCTTATTAAACAACAGCTTTGAAAGGGTGGGCACTCAAATGTTTTCCTGGGACTCTTGGGAAGCTGATAAAGTTTGCCAGTTAATCCAATAAAGCTAAGTCTGTTGCATCAGACCACATCAGTCAGATCAGTTTACATTCTGTCTTTTAAAGCAAGTCTTTGTTTATTTTCTTAAAGAAGTACCTGCTACCTGTACATGTACTTTCCAGGCAGGTGGGACCACCCCACTGCTCATCTATTTCCAACCCCTGTTTCTGTAGGCCATGGAATGTTTTTTGGGAATTGGATTAAAGTGCTGAATTACAACAGTATCTGGTCTTTCTTAAAGTCTAAGAAGACAAAGTCAGCCAAATTCTGTACTAATGTGTTCCAATATTTAATAATGGTTATTAGAAGGAAATTACTTTTTGTTTTAGAGTTGAATTCATCTGTCTCCATGCAGCCACTGGATTTTGTTATACTCCCATTGGATCAAGAAGTTCCTGGCTCTCAGGCCACTTCTCCATGCATTACAGACTGAACTCCTTAAGGCTCTTACTATAAGCTTTCCTTTTCAACACCTGAATATTTTTCAGAGCCCTTCTTTGAATACTTGAGGAATATTCCAACCTCCTTCAAAGCATGAGCATCAGAAAAAGCAGCTGCTCTAATAGATGTCTAATAGATGTGTACAGAGCCAGTGTTGCATTTGTTTTTATTTCATAGATGTCTTATGATCAAATGAACTATTGTTTTTTGCCACAGCATCTCAGAGATTTGTGTCTGTCCATTTCCCCTGGAAGCCTTACTGCTTTCCAAGTTTCTCTCCCATCTGCTGGCAAAACCTGCGTGTTATATTTCAATATATATTAAAATGGTCAAGTCATCCATCCATGGTAATACACTTTTTCGTGCTATCCACTACAAACAGGCTTGAAAGCAGCTTTTCTCACACCCTGATGGCAACTCTATGCACATGACTGCTCCCTTAGACCTTTAGAAGCATTCAAGCTTGTTTCTGTACAATCTCTGACAACCTAACAGGTAAATGTCTGCAAAAAACCCAAATACTCTCTGGTTCTTCCTTTCTTTGCCAAAGGAGATGTAACCAGTGGTTAAGTGACTTATCCCCAAGTTTCAACTGTATAATCCTTTCTTCTTCAGGGATTGAGGGAAAGAAGAGGAGGTTTCTAACACCTCCTCTTTACTACTTTTGCTATTACAACATAAAGATTTTTAAACTTAATCTCTCTCAAACCACAACACCTTAAAATGCCTTTAGACATTGTCTTCTAGGTCTCGCTCTGCCAGCTGAAGATATTATTATCCTCAGCTATTCTTTACCACTGGCACATAAAGATTCCTTCTTCCCAGCTTGCAAAAAATGAGCCAGATTAAATCAGACTGTGTGTCCAAACAGTTTTAGTTTCTCTAAACCAGAACTGCCTCAGCAGCACACTCACCTCTGCTTCTCCTTCTCCTGCCTTCCCACAGACTTTAGTTGCCCATCAGACTGTGCAGTGAGGCAGCTTGGAGAAGGCAAACCCATTAATAATTACTCACTTTTTGTTAGAGTTAACATACAACCACATTTAGTTTCTTTTATAATGCAGGGAGAAATCTCTAGAGAGTAATCCAGACCACCTAAATTCTGATTTTCTTCCTCTCCTTTTAGTAAAGCTGAGGGTAAAGTTCTATGATACAGTTGAGCTGACCTAACATCTTGCCCTGCTGTTGAAAAAGGTAGTTCTGCTCCTCCCCACTTCTCATTCCACAATATCATGATTATCCCATTCTCAACCTCCATTTACTCAGTTTGTTTGGTAAGAGATTCTCAGCTCATCTACTAGGAGGTTGTTAATTCTCTGTGTGAGACTACCCTGTTCTCTGTAAAAGTTGTTGCACTGTGCAACAAAACCAGCTTTCCCCTCCTTCATTGCTTCCCTAATGAGCTAAACTTTCACTGACTGTTCTTGGCCTTGCTTGGGAAGTTTTCTGAGAGTTCCTTTATAAACCCTTTTCTGCAGTCTGTCAGGAGCTCTGGGATGGTGCCTGGTGTAATATCATGGATGTCAGTGTGGATTCTACTCAAAGAAGTATAGCTGGACTTGATGATGTTAGAGGTCTCTTCCAGCCTTAATGATTTTGAAATGCTATAGTCCTTCCTGAACTTGGAATCTTCCACGTTGCCTTAATTCCTGGAAAACTACTCATTTTCTTTTTTTCTGTCTTTTGTCTGTTGCAGATCATCCTAATCAGTCTCCTTTATGGGCTTCTCAGGCAGGACTGAGAAATTTAGGGTTATGTCCCTGAAGTCTGTCTGGTTTGAGCCAGTGGCAATTCTCAAGCAGTTCCTCCAGCTCATTCTTACAAGACCATCTTTTCATATGTCTACAGTGTCAGGTACAATTAAATGCACCCAAGGATGAAGATTTTGGGCTTCCTCCTTGCTCTGACATGTTTTCAGTCATCTTTTGTTTCCTTGTCTATACTTTCTATGTGATTCCTCTGGGAGAGCATGCAGGAGGCCCTGTGCAGTGATTTGGAGTTATCAGTTGAGGAAAGATGCTTCTCTCAGCCACAAATTTTCTCCTCCACCTGAGCTATTGCTTCATAAAGGCAAACCCATGTCTCTTTTGAAGGAGAAATCAAAATTTGGACATCCAGTGTAGCAGCATAAGCTGATGAACCTCTGTCTGTCTGTGTTGCTGATGGGAAACTCTGCAAAGCAAAGATTTGAGCTCAGCTTTGGGAATATTCTCACGAATTCCATGGCCAGCCACTTGCCTTTCACACTCTGTACTCTCTCAGTACCATCCTCTGGCAAAGGACTGCAAATAAGCTCAGGAAGTCCCAGTCAGAACCTACAGCACATCCTTGTTCCTGATGCCAGCTACCCAAGAATCCTAAAAGCAATCACACAGACCCCCAAAGACCCTGAGGGTGAGCTTTGCACAGTCTCCAAACGTGGGGCTGCTGCAGGGGCATCACGGAACTGCCAAGTCACACCAGAACCCCTCAGCTGTGACAGCTTGTAACATTTACTGTTCTCCATGTAGAGTCAGGGGTTGATAACTTTGTTTCAAGCCAATGTTCCTTTGTTTCCTGCTTTTCTCAAAGCTCTGTCTGTGCCCAGATGAAGCCAAAATTTAAATTTTGTGTTTAAATTACTGCCAGTCATGGAGATGTAAATGTCCATTGGACTTTTTATTGGATTTTCCCATCTATAACTCCACCTTTTCCTTGAGCAAAGGAAGCAGTGAGGGAGGAAAGGAGCTGCCCTGGGTTAATTAGAGACTCTGCTTTTCCCAGTGACAGACTATCACTAATTACAACACATCAGTGACCCCCCACTTCTCTCAATGCTGCTGCTTGGTGAGCTAATGAGGAGGAGAGGAGGAGCTGAAGCAAGAGGCTGTCCTGAGTGGTTTGATGTGGTGCAGGGAGTGTTCACTCTAAAATGGAGTTTGAGCTGTAAGATTGAGGTTTGCAACAACAATACTGATATGCTCTCGTGACTTGATATTAAAGATGCTGCTAATGCTTACATTAACGACCAAACTTTGCAGCATATGCTTGTCTTTGCCTCTGAGTGGAAGGAGGTCTGTCCCCACTCCTCGTTTGTGTGCAGATGACCTGCTCCACCTCATTAGCTCTGCTGTGCTGGTTGGTGTCTGGGAAGGATGATCCTGAAAGATCCACCCATCTGAAAGGGATGAAGAGCGGCAGCCGGACAATGCTGCCATCCCTGCTTCCCCCTCGGGAATTGGTTCGATGAGGGCACAGGAACAGGGGTGCAAAGGAGCAAAAAGCTCCCATTTTCCCTGTGAAATGAATGAGAATGTTCCTGCTCTGAATTTTTAAATCAAGCACACGCATTTAATATTAAACCATATTCTATAATCAACAGTCCAGGTCCTGATTTGAGTTAAATAGTCCTCGGCTGGGGAGCTGACCTTCCCATTCCTGTGGCATTTGAAACTGCCAGCTGCTGAGTTATTTTAGGTGTTTTTTCAAGAACACAATGCACAGCTAGATCCGATGATCAGCCCCTGAAAGAAATGCTGTCCCCTTTAGTTTTGTACGATTATAAATTCAAAAGACTTTTGATCCTTAAAAAAACTCTTCTGTAGCTGGATGAAAAATAGCCTTTTCCTGAAAGATAATATAAATAGCAAACTAAGCAGTCAACTAAAATAGTAAATAGATTTACAAATCTATTTGTAAGTCTAAAATAGATTTACATTTTCCAGAATTCTCTAATTCACTTCAGCTCTCGAAACGTATTTATAAAAGGTGTTATTACAATTCAAAACAATTCAGTGAATTTTGCCAGATGATGTGGTTTCAACAATATACCTTATCTCTTCTGACACCAGTGAGATTTGACTATTTACTCAAAGGCACAACAATATTATGCTGAACTGGGATGTTATAAAATATGTTGTTAAATTAAAAGTCTTCTTAGGAATCTAAATTAGTTAAATGTCAGTATCTGCTAGGCTCAGTACCATTAAAAGGGAGAATCAGACATTTAGTAGGGATCCAGAGAATCAAGTTCAGGGTGAAATGAACTTTTCTGGTCTGTAAAGCAGTTGTTGAAGTCTCAGGAAGAGAGATTTTTACTGGGAATGCTGTTGGCATAGTGATAACCATCAAACTGAATGGACTCTTGGAAAGAACAACACTTGATAACAGCTGTGTTTGCATTAAACATTTTTAGAGTTCAGTTCAGAGCAGTTTTGCACCATATATGTAGAATTTTTATGCAGAATTTGCATACAGAAAGCATGGAATGCTCTTTACTGGATAAATTATTTGCTTCTGCTATTTATTACACTCCCCCCTCTCCTCACCCCCCCATCCCCTGGGCACACGTGGCTGCAAGGATTTGAGTTAGTAGAGAAAACAGGTGTGCCTGGTCAGAAGAGCAAAAAGCAAGTATTCAAGGGAAAAGTAGGATTTTTGTTTGGAGAGAGATGTATAAAGCAGCTCTCCCTCTGGGTCCAGCTAAAGTGACCTTCTGGCAAGAGTGAATCAAGGCACAGATACCACGGGCTGTATTTACCTCAGCTCATGCAGATGCTTTAATTCTCTCCTTATTTGGCAAAGCATTTAAGTACAATCTTAAATCAGGAATATTGCTGTACCAGGCTTACTCTCTCCTCTCAGGGAAAAGGATTCCTCTAGATGCTTCTTCAGGTCATCAATGCAATAGGCCACATTCTCTCACTTTAGAGAAGCCACGGGGAACTTGCCTGATAAAATTGAAACAGTCCAATGCTTCATTTCAGGGGACAGGGACATTCTCACTCCTCTTCCTCGCCCTTCTTCCCAGTTATGTGGATCAATTTCCTCTGTTGGGGCTGCTCCCCTACTGCATAGTAAAAGCTGAATCAACTCACAGATCTGTAAGAAAATAATCTTTTTTCTTTGGTCAGGTGTACCAAAACATTCCTGCAGGCTGAGGGAATCGCATCCGAGGTCAGGGGCGTGCCAGGGAACACATACGGAATACTGCGATGTGATGGATTCTTTCCTTCCAGCAGAACTGGCCTCAGAAAATTGTCTCCTGTTTTCCAAAAAGCCAAGGACAAAGTAAACCCAAAAATCTGACTTCTGCTTTCCAAAAGACCAAGCATCAAGTAATCTGGTCTAGTGGAAAGTGCCCCTGCTCATGGCAGTGAGATTAAAACTAGATGATCCGTAAGGTCCCTTCCAA
>WAAE01006233.1:0-10455 GCA_013400495.1 Nicator chloris | reverse complement strand
CCATGTCCAATAAAGAATGGAAGATTTCCTTGGCTCTGTTTTGTTATAAATGCATTTATAGAAATCCTTTTTTATTATACTTTACAGAAGTGACCAGATTAAGTTTCAACTGAACATTCACCTCTCTAATTCTCTTTCTACATGACCTAACAATACTCTTAACATTTCCTGAATTGTGTGTCTACTTTTCCAAAGGAGATACTCCCTTTTTATTTTTTTTTAAGAGCCTGATACACTCTGGGTTTTTATTTTATTTTTTTTTCTTTAAGAATCTAAAGCCTCTGCTACTGCATTTAAACCTGCAATTGTTGCTATGTTTCTTCCTGGCAGGAAGGAAATGGTTGTCAGATCTGTGCTGCATTTTGATCTAAGCAAACACTAGGTAGGAGTTTACTCAAAGACTTTATCTTCTGTGTCAACACTTTGTGCATGGATAGCTCTCAGTGTTTACTACATACATTCTGTGTTGACATTTATGCTTCAAGCAAACCCCAGCAATAATACTTTGTCTTTTGATTATATCAGAGGGTCTGTGAGTGTTGGATTGTCTAAAGTAAAACTGTGGATTTTGGTTTTGCTTGAATACTTAAGGTAGTTCCTTCTGCTTTATAGCTGTGTAAATGACTTTTCATTGGCCCAGATTTCTTAAATGTTGCAATGGCTTAAAATTCACTTCCACTAATATTTGCCTTTGCGAAAACATCATTTGCAGTCAACTCATTCTATATTATATCCACAGGAATGCCATTTAAAAGGGTACTTAAATACAGTCAAGTAAACTGCTAATTTTATTCCAGAAAGTGTTCACCTAACTTTTTGTGTGTGCTTTCAAAGCTTCATTTTGTTTCACAAAACCCATATTTATCTTCCACAAAGAACAAAAATATCAGTGATGCTCCGTGATTGATTTATACTGGCTTCTCCAACTCCACTTTCTCTCAGCCATTTCACAACATTCCCGAAGCCCCATTTTTACACATAGCATGATTTATTTTTTATTTTCTTTGTTCTCTTTCATGGTCCAGTGAAACTGTACAGGAGTTAATTTTTTGGTTTCCCATGTAGTGAAATTTAGTCTTTAATGTTTTAAAGGATTTGATTTGGCACTAATAGGCACTAGACAAATCAATGACACTATTTTAAATACATGGATTTACCAGGGAACTAAAAATCTTTAATCTTCCTCTTACAACCGTTTTCTGTGTTTCAGATTCAGTTTGAATTTTTGGCTTCACAGACAAAAGGGGAATGGGGACATTTATCTGGGGTTTTGGGGTTCTGCCTACCTCTGTTGGGACAGGAACTCCAGCTGTCTGTGTGCTGCTCAGAGAGCCCAGAGAAAGCAGCAGTACACAAGCACAGCTCCTGTTCAGTGGCTCTGAGCTAGCGAGAATACACTTTGCACACACTGGCCATCTGCTCTCACTCTGTGAGCAGAGTTGCAGTGGACATTAGGGTAGGCAGCAGGTGTTGTAGTTTTGTCCAGGATAAATACAAGGGCCATAGTGCTGTGCAGAGTAAGCTCTTGGACTTACTGTAGGTGAGTAAACCATGCAAACCAGCAGCCTCTTCAGTTACTTTTTGGCTGTTCAACAAGCCAAATGGCATCTAATGTCCACAGGTCGCTAATTTTGTCAAAGTGCCATTCATACTTTCTCTCTTTAACCTGTTCATCTTCAGAGCATTGTAAAAAGCTATTAAACCACTGCCTTTACACAGGGAGAAAACAGAATTCTGAAATTAAAAATGAGTAGGATTTAGACAAAGTTCAGAAAAAAAATTCTGTTCCTCCCATGTGACCAGCTGCTGCCTCTTCTGCAAGACTCCTGAATTTAACTATGTCTCTTAAAGTTGCTTATTCTCTGTCTCTGGGAATATATAGATTTGTCTCAGACTTTACAAGACTAAGAACTTATCAGATGTTCATAAACAGATGTGGTACAGAAAAAAAATAATGTTTACATCTACATTTCCTACAGATATCCACTCTTGCATTTGTCACCAAAATATGGATGCACCTCCCAATTTTGCGTAAATAACAGAGAAATAGAGAGGAAAATAGTTACCATATTATCAAGATATATATACAATAGATTGGTAGTGTAACACAATGCAGAAGCAAGAACATTTGTCAAGTATTTGGCTGCAGTCCTGGGGTTTGGTTAATGACATTTAAAATTATCCCTCTCCCTTCTCTGAAGGAATGCTCTCATTCTGTCCCTATATTCATGTAGATTTTCCTATACAGAGGTCCCTCATGTTAAAATCTGTTTCTCTTGGAAAAAAAAAAAGTAAGCAAAGAAAGCAAGAAAACACAAGCTTCATCATGGTTCTGTAAACCAGGAATCTCCTCACTTCTTTGGTGTCTAGCTTTCTAGGATCTTTGAAAAAGACTAGAGAGGCTGGGTTGTTGTAAAAGTCATTTATTGCATGGCTAGATCAGTCTCACGAAGGCAGAGTGTTACAGTTTATGCCATTATGCAGAACGCCTTCTAGCACAGAGTCCCCCCCCATGTCCCAAGCAGAAGCAGCAACCTCTCTCACATTCTCAAAGCAGTGCATTTTTTATTCTTTTTTTACCAAATCAGCTACAAACATGATGCTACTGCTGTCTTCTTGGACCTATCCAGGCCTAAAATTGATGCATGAAAGAAGTCGTAATTTCTTACACAAATTCTATGTACATAGCTCTATCTAGGAATGCTAGCAATGCTACATTATGTCTAGGGTCTAATAAACTCTGCTACTGAACTTAAAACAAGGCTTTAGGGCTTCTCTTACTAACTAATACAGGCTCTTTATTTGCTTAAGGCACTTAAAATATTCTCTATTTATTTAAAATTAAAACTTATATTTCTATCTCACGTCTGCATGCATTTACGTATTTTAGTTTCTCTGAAGGTTCTAATTCAGCCCTCACATTTCTGAGTACTTCTGAGCCTGTGTGAATGGGGAGAGGGATTTGCATCCCAACATCTTTGGATCCAATGAACTGACCCCAATATGCCACACTGTTTTTATAGATTTTATCTAAGTTAGTATATTAAAAACAAAAATATAAAAACAAAAACAAAAAAAAAACCAAACAAACAAAAAAACAAAAACAAAAACAAAAACCAAAACTAAAAACAAAACAAAAGAAAACAAAAAACTCCCCACTATTGGAGAAGGAATCCAGGAATCCTTCAAAACAAAGTTTTCTCAATACTAGGCTACAACTTAGTTCTGGTGTTTATATTTTTAGGTATTGATATTTCAATTATTTATACAAATGTTTAAATATAGATATGTTGAAAATGTAAAACTCAACCAGTACAAAGATTGCAAGGTACTCAATCCAGGATGAGGACTTTGCTTTGTGTTGAGGTTTTGTGTCTTTTCTTTTTTTTTTTCCTCCTGAATATAAGGAATGGATATGATTTCTTAATTATGTCTTCATATCTCAAGCCAATGGTTTAATTGCTAGATAAAAAAAGCCTTTCCTCATCCTTCAGTGCCAAGAGAATGACAGTAGACATAGGCATCTAACTGCAGGAGACAGTTCTGGATTAGGAGCTCTGAGAAGACTTCCAGCTAACCTTGAAATGTATTTGAGTTGTCTTGAACTGCACTAGGTAAATGGCAGATATGTTTTTGTCTCCTTTTTTCTAACTTTTTTGTTTTATATGTGCATTTAAGACCAGTGTAAGGGTCAACATCAACAAATTCTGGATTGCCTGCATGATTGATGAAACTAACCCCAACAAGCTTTGGCTGGAAGCCTGAAACAAGCCCACTGCAAAATCTCCCGGTTTCCCAGATGCGTCATAAAACTGAAACAAAAGATATTTCTTAGCCATAAATGCTGTAGTTTCAGTAGAAAAATATATTCTTCACAAGGAGAATACAGCCTTGGATTACAAATATTGTGTTTAAGTATGCATGCATGTGTACATATTTTAACAGTATCAGAGGGACCCGTATACATCTTTCCCTGACACTTCTTTGATTAGTGTATACTATTATATATTATATATGTGACATTGCTTATAATGCATATAATGTATACATAGGATATAAAGTAATACATAATTTTTTAACTTTTTTTCAAGAAAGATGTCTTCCATATCTCAGAAAACTGGAAAATTGGAAAAATTGCTGTGTCCCTTTAAAAATATTTTTTCATCACAGTTTCATCAGCTACACTGATTTTCTGAGGAAGAACCTCTCTTTAGCTAATATAATCATTGCATTGATGCAATGATGGAGTTTTGGGTTGCTCCTCTGGAAAACTGTGCTGCTCTAGTTATTATATTCCATAAGATCAAACACTTTTTAATGACCCTGCTTCATTACTTGCAATTTGGATCTAATTGGCAGGATAGCTGTTCCCTTGTTGCACCATTTATTTAAGTCTTAATAGAAAACTACCTTGTGAACACTGAGATTTTGGAACTAACATCAAACTAAAGTAACTGCCTGGGGAATGGTATGAATTATATCATTATTAGCATAATTCAAGTGAAAAAAATACAGGAAAGAAGGAATAGAATAATTTTAGTTGCATGACTTCAGATCTCACTGGCTACATAATAGGAATGTAACTTGATTTAATTGACCAGAATTCATTATAACAGGTACAAAGATAAGTTAGAATTTTTGACCTTTTCATTTTGTACCTCTATAATATCAAAGAATCTTGCCAGTTTAACCCGAAGGGAGATATAATATGTTACAGAATGCAAGTGGTAATAGTTTTCCAAGAGGTACATAATGCTTTACTTTTCTGCCAAAACACTAAGGAGCTAGTGGTAATATATTTTATAGAGATGCAAACAGAAAAAGCTGAATAACCAACCTAGTTCCATTCAGTCAGAATATCTAATTATTCAACAAAGAAAACACTAGACAAATCTAATTTTAGAAGTGCAGGTATTTGCACTATGATATCCAAAGACTTGAGAGATTATCGATGGCTTCTCATTCCAAGAACAAAGCACAGAACTACTAATTACTTGAGTCCAGATTCACTGTGAGGATACTACAGGCAATCTTTTATAAAAACAATTTGGAAACTGACTATCTTGTTTAAACAAAGTTATACAATTTGAAAATAAAGTTTTTTTAAGGTTTCACATATTTGGGCTTACACTGGTAGGATTATCATAACAAGCAAGAGGAAAATCCATAGAATATCTAAAAGTGGTAGCTCACTCATAAATGGAAGACATAATGTTTTGAGACCTCCCTATATATGTTTTTTCTCTAATAAAAACTTGAATACAAATAGAGACACCTCAAACCATCGGCTTTAGACTCACTCTTAGTGAGTCTAACTCAGACAAGTTGGATTCAGAGAAAACACAATTGTGGAGCCTTCTAGAAATTCTCATCTCTTTCCTCACTGATGAGTTGAGATGCCATAGAATAACTGGAATTTTACTGTTTAACAACTGACTTATTGGAATAATATTCAGCCACCAAATCCCTACCATCTCTCCTATTTTTGACCTTAAGTGAGATACCTAAATTTTGGTTGTTGACCCAAAATTCCCATCAGACAATGGACAGAAAGATGCACCCCTCACTCAGCTCACATCTAGTTGTCTAATCTTCAGATGGAAAAGAGGATAAGTCAGCTGATTCTTGTCATCTGTTTCTAAGGCCACTATAATTTAGAAAAATGCTAGTTTTGTAGCAAAACATCTGAATCATATCAATGAAATGGAAAGCCTGAGAGGAAACCAATATGAGAAGAGTAAAAAAAGGAAATCTTGACAGAGGGGTCAGATTGCATCTGTAAAACATGTTTTGTAACCATTTAAGCTTTATTAAAGAAAAAAAAAGATAATTATAGATGTGAAAAATTGAACAAATAGACATGAAAAACTGAAATAATCTTCACTAATAAACTAAAGTGTATAATAGAAATAAAGCAGAACAGCTACATTCCTGAGATAAAAAACAGTAGTTACATAAAATGATGTTACAGATGTTAACCTAGGAAAAAGACAGGAGTATTTAAATTGCTAAGCAGATCATTGAATTTGAAAGGTATGAATGCAAAATGGAAAAGAAGAAGACACTTTGCTTGACAGTATTGTGACAGTCACAGACTGAATAATAAAACAAACAGTAGACTTTACCAAAAAAAAAAATATTATCACAAATTTTCTAAATCAAATATTGATAATATTAGTATATAACAAGCTACAATCCCATTTGATTGAAAAAGAATATTTCAGAAATAAACACATTCATGGTTGAGGAACTTTTTGCTCTAATAAACTACACAGGAAGGAAATGCTATTTCAGTACAAGAAGATGGCACTTGGTTAATTGTGTAAATTTCTTTTCAATGTTTGTTATTTTTTCAAACAAACATTTGCCTTGTAAGGGTCTTGCTGCCACAGAAACAGAAGTTGTAACTGCTCCCCTTGCGGGCTGGACCACACTATAACATGAAGGACTACAGCTTGTCACCTTGATGCTGTTCGGAAATATTAGATATTATTTTTCCTTAATGTCATTGTCATGTTCCTGTATGAGGCACTAAATCCCCTAAGGTGGATGTAGGGGAGACGAGTGGAGAGAAGAAATTGTCATGAAACTTTTAGATCTTTGGCTCAGCCTATGTGGTGTGCATGGCAAAGGGTCTGAGGGCTGTCTGGCTTGAGTTGTTTCAGAAACTCTGGGGTGAGAACAAGTAAGCAGATTTAGGGCATGAGTATGACAGTTTATGTGACACTTTTGAAAGTCTGATAGACGTGTGCACTACATATGAAATGTTTCAGGGTTAATGAGGCAAACGTGTTTGGTGAAGAAGAGGTAAAATAAAGGAAAATTGGAAGTTCTCTTGGAACACATATGTATTTCAACACTGAAAATTGCCAGATACTGTTACTAAGTGATGACAAGCATGAGTGCGTAAAATTACTGTAATGGTGTGACATGCAGACAAGAAAATGATGTTATTTTCTTTCAAGGCTTGAATTTCAAGCAAATGTGTAACTGTAGCATAAAAGTTAGTATTGTGTCTACTGTATTTTTATGGTATCCACTGATGTTATGAGGAATGCTAATTTATTTGGTTTGTTAAATTAAACATAATTGGGGGTTTTTTTGTTATTTTTTCATAGCAAGAGGCTTTAATTAGGATGAAATTGCAATTTACATCTTTAAAGTTTTCTTGTTTTTCTCATATGAATGACAATTTTAGAAGTAGACTTATTTTTGCATTTTGGCATTATTTTTGCAATCTAGGCAAAATAACAACTTTCTTCTATTATAAAGAAATATATATTATGTATGATGCTTATATTAATGTTGGTTTATCACTATAATTAAAAATAATATGTATCTCCAAACCCTTTCAGGTTTTAAATAATTACATAATTATGTGTCATTTATGCTTTTGACCAAAGACTGTATTATTTGCTTGAAAATTGTACTGAACAAGTTTTGACTCTTTTTACAGTCACACATTGAGAACTTTGTGTTCTAAAATACCAATACTAACATGTACTCTATGATAAGTCTGACTGTACATTTATTACCTTATTTAAATATTCATAGAGGAAGACCTGTGTAACAGCAAGACCTTTTGTTTCCATTTCTTTTGGAAATCTGTATGTGAATATTTTAAATAGAATTTGAGGGTATTCTGACAGAATGTATTGAGTCTGCATGGCAATGTTTTGGTAGTGGTGGTGTTACATGGGTGATTTCTGTGCTGACTTCTAGAAGCTTCTCCCATGTCCAACGGATCCAAAGGCAGCTGGCTCCAACATGAACCTGCTGCCAGCCAGTTCTGAGCCCATCAGCAACAGTGGGAGTGCCTCTGGGAGAGAAGATTTAAGAGGGGAAAAAAAGGTGTTGTGTGACAGCAATTGCAGTCAGAGAGAGAAGTGAGAATATGTGACAGCAACAGCCCTACAGGCACACCAAGGCCAGTGCAGAGGAGGGGCAGGAAGTGCTCCAGGCACAGAGAAGACATCCCCCTGCAGCCCATGGTGCAGACAGATCACGGTGAGGCGGCTGTGCCCCTGCAGCCCATGGTGCAGACAGATCACGGTGAGGCAGCTGTGCCCCTGCAGCCCATGGAGTTCCTCAGTGGAGCAGAGATCCACCTGCAGCTCCTGGAGGACCCCATGCCAGAGCAGGTCGATGTCTGATGGGGGCTGTTATTCCATGGGAGGTGAAGCAGGCTCCTGGCAGTATGTGTGGCCCTGTGGAGACAGGAGCCCATGCTGGAGCTGGTTTACTGGCAGGACTTGTGACCCTGCAGGGGACCCACACTGGAGCAGTTCTTTGAGGACTGTGTAGGAACCCCATGCTGGAGCAGGGAATAGTGTAAGGCGTCCTCCCTCCAAAAAGAAAGGAGGGATGGAGATAATATGAGATGAACTGACCTCAGCCCTCATTCCCCCTCCTCCTGTGCCACTGATGGAGAGCAGAGAAGAGTAAAGCTAAGCTAAGTAAAGAATGGGAAAAATGGTAAGGGAAGGAAAGTTAAGACTTTTTACTTCTCAGTATGCTATTCTGATTTGATTGGTAATAAATTACATTAATTTTCCCCAAGCTGAGTCTGTTTTGTCTGTGAAAGTAACTGTTGATTCTTCTTGTTCTTATCTCAAACCAGGAGCTTTTCACTATGTTTTCTAGTTCCTGTCCAGTGAAGGAGGGGAATAACAAAGAAGCTTTGGAGGGCACCTAGCATCAAGCCAGTCAAGCCACCAAAGATCTGCATCTCTGTTTAAAATGCATACATTATAAACTTCAATTCATTTGAATTGAAGATTACTATGTTTTCAATGAAACCAAAACAAGTTTCTCTAAATCTCCATTTCTTATGTGGCTGATCATATCTCAGTTTGAACTGAACCTTGCTGTGGGAATTTTTGCTCATTTTTATTCATCTAAAGTTCAAGATGAACTCATGACATGCAAAGTGAAGGCAACAGAAATGGCCACATATTTAATAGATATTTCACACTATTTTATACTAAACTATTTTATTTTGTTTTAATATGAAAAGTCGAACCTTAGCATTTACCATGTCCAGTAATTAATTTTGAATAACTTTCAGTTTTTGCAATATGTCTCCTGAAAAAATAGTATTCTGAATACCATCTGTTGGTAATGGAAAAAAAAATATGTATAAAGACATAAACAACTACAGAACTAAATTGTCCTAAACAAAAGTTCATGTTTTATGAATGCAAATACCATTAAATACTGCCCTGGTTTCAGCTAGGATACAGTTATTTTTTTCTCAGTAGCTGTTAAAATGTTGTTTTTATGGGTTTTGTGGGGTTTTTTTGTTGGTGGTGTTGTTTTGTTGGGGTTTTTTTGTTTGTTTGTTTTTTGGTTGGTTCGTTGGTTGGTTTTTTACTGCAAATGGTTGATAATACACCGATGCTATATTTTTTTTGCCAAGTTTATCATAAGTCAAGGACCTCTCATGCTCTGCCAGTGAGGAGGTAGGCAAAAAACCCCACGTAACTGAGAGGGAAAATAGCTGAGACAGATGACACAAACTGACCAAAGGGATATTCCACACCATAGAAGGCAGAGGAGAGGCTGATCTAGGTTCGAGAAAGGGCATCTGTCATCATTCAGTAAATAGTGGGTAATTGTACCGTGCATCACTTGCTTTTTTCCCTTTTTATTATCATTATTGCTATTATTTACCATTATTATTGTATTTTATTTTCTTTTCAATTATTAAACTGGTCTTATCTCAATATACAAGTTTGCTTTACTTCTCCTCCCTATTCCATTGGGGATGGGGAGAGGAAGACAGAGAGGATTGCGAGAGCAGCTGTGTGATGTTTTCTCTCCAGCTGGGCTTAAAACCATGGAAAATACTGACTTAATCAGAAGGTTGTCAAAGTTTTCTATCTATGCTTTTACTTTACCTGTCATGGTACACACATTATTATCTTGGTATGTTGGGAAAATGCTAGAACTCTGTTGTAGCTGCTTCTCCCATGAATAGGTATATTTATATATTAAATCATTCACTATAATTATTATTGCAAAAAAGAGAATTCTGATTACTATAGCTTATATTGTTTTCTACAGTGTAGCTAATCATTAGAAGTCCCAGTTCTATCAGTAATAATACTCTCCATAAGTGGAACACACACCTCTTGTATTCTGGAAACATTTGGAACATGAGAAAACTGAGCCCTACAAATCCAAATACATGATCTCCCCAAAACACTGCCTCCTCCTCCTCCAAGCCCCTATAAAACCAAATGTTACAGTTTCTATGACTGTCAATCCTGCATGTCTCTTTCTGTGCCCTATTCTCTAATTCACCTCAGCCCTGTTCCACCTAAATCACTGAAAATACTCAAAGGAAAACTGCTGTAAACCTTCTCTGAAACATTTCTATTTAATGCTGTGAAGACTTGTCAGAGTTTGTTCAATTTCAGTGTACCTGTAATTTTGTCTTTCTTTCTTTCTTTC
>WAAE01006232.1:0-20940 GCA_013400495.1 Nicator chloris | reverse complement strand
TGGATGGATGGATGGATGGATGGATGGATGGATGGATGGATGGATGGATGGATGGATGGATGGATGGATGGATGGATGGATGGATGGATGGATACATGCATACATACATACTTATATGTAATGCATTTTTTTCAGTACCACTCTGTTCTTAATTGTGAAGAACAGAACTTCTGGATACTTTATTCTGCTATGGTGAACTTGTCTCTTAGTCCATTATATATTATAAAAACTGTGAATGATGTAATGTATTTCTTCAAATTAAAGAATTTTACCCAGCTTAGCCAATTAAAAAAAAGTCTGCCAATTTCTCCATTAAAAACTTGCTGATAGGTTTTACTTAAACTATATCAAACTTCAAATTTTCTATAATGATTCCAAAAGCATGGTTATGCATAGAAATAGAAATGACTAATAAAAGATGAGTTTGAACTGACCTAATGGTTGAATTCAAGAGACCACTGTAATATTCCAAACAATTAATTATTCTTTTCGAAACGTCAAACCTCAATTTCCAATTGAGTTGCAACATTTTCTGTAACCATGGTCATAATTCTAAGTGCTGCTCCTTCCAGATAACCCAGAAACTTAAACTAATTGCTTATCATTTAAGATGTTTTAACCCAAGCATACAGAAACAGATGCTATTCTCACTTTGTTATGTCTTATTATGCCTGTAAGAAACCATAATGCTGAAGATGTATAAGATGGCTTTCATTTTCCAGATGATTAAGCCTGCCAGGGGCCACTAGAAAAAAAAAAAAACCTCTTATAATTTTCTTTATTTCTTCATTTCTATGTGTTTACTTGATTTTGCAAAGAAGGAGAAGTCATATCATGAATGATAAATTTTGTCTACAGAAAGCATCCCACTGGAATTATTTGCAAAGTCTTTATGTCAAGGACATGACATTTTAAGAAGAATGTTTTGTTCTGAAGCTTGGGAAAGTTAAGATTAACTTGATATTAAAAACTCATCACCATTTCAGAACGGAATTGATCTAACTGAAATGAGACCTGTTCCCTTCACACTATCCTGTAATCGGAATTATTCCCTGGAATTTTGAAGATCATGACACTTGCCAATGTAAGCAGCATGAGTAAGGGGAAACTTACTTAAAACCTAACTGCAAACGGACCTATTTGACAAATTCAGAAGTCCTTGCAATCTATAGCTAAACTGATAGTGAGACAAGGGAAAGAACATTTAATAATTTAATAAGATTACATTTGTGGATTCAATTAGCAATGGATTAAAATATAGATATTTTCACTTCTGAGAATTACTAGGAAACAGCATTATATGGTCATTCAATTTTTAACTAGAGATGTTAGAGAACATTTTGCTAGGAACACCTCTGGAAAAAAAAAGTTTTCCTGGGAAGAGGGAGCAGGCTTCATTTTACAAATACTTTTAAAATGTAACATAGAAAAGCTGCCCAAAAGTAAGAGCCTGCAGGCATAGTAATTTAGCTAAGTTAGTTTAATACCAGTGTAGTTATATTCCAGCTTTTGAGAAAAATATTTGCTAGAAAACCAGTCATCCAAGGGTTCTAAGCAATTAAAAGAATGCTAAGGTATGCTCTTATCAT
Organism: Nicator chloris; assembly: GCA_013400495.1. Taxonomy (NCBI): domain Eukaryota; kingdom Metazoa; phylum Chordata; class Aves; order Passeriformes; family Pycnonotidae; genus Nicator; species Nicator chloris. Next base: position 19,351 of record WAAE01006232.1, on the reverse strand, counting down.
TTAAGTCAAGAAAAATTCTTGTAAAATGGAAATGTGAATTAGAGAACAGCTATTACTGATAGTCAAATAGTCAAAGTAGAAGAGATTTCTACCTGAAATAGTTCAGAAAAACCAGTAACATACCATAAAAATAAGTAAAGGATTAGAAGGAAGGTTTTATACTGAAACCCGGACTACAGAAATATAAAGCAGATGAAATCTGCTCTGAAAATAGAAATCTGGCTGATATTCTGTGTCAAACTATTGATATTAGAAAATTATAACCACTTCTAAATCAATGAGACATGAATGCTAGAGTACACAAAGCTAGAAGATGAAGAGCTATAACAAGCAAGATTAATTTACAAACTAAAAATAAGAGGATTTTACAAGCATGCAACCATCATTTGAGTACATAAATTTGAAAATCTGATAAATGCCAGAGTTTGTATATTCTTTCTACTTTTCAATGACTAAAGGTTTAGTTCAGCAGCCTGTTATGTGGCATGAACTCTAGCATGGATTAAATGATAGAAAGGTTTACTTTGTCTTTGAAGCAGCAATATTGACAACAGAACACTGAAAAATACTATGGTTTTCCAGATTTTAACATTGACAAATACTGCATACTTTTTCATGCATTACTACCAATAAAGTACAGTACAGTGCACTGTCAAGTTATTTTTGCTAATATTGAGAATATTCTTTGTCTTAACAGACTTCTTACACATTTTTTTTTCTGGCTCTGGGGTTTTTAATGTACCTATTGCAGTGTAAATTAACAAACTAAAATTTATCTGTCTTTTAATCTTTATAAAAATTCAGAAACAAAAGCAAATATAAATTAGAAAAACTAATTAATTATTAGTTATATTATGGAATATAATTTCATAAAAAGATGTCTCATCCTGGGCTTCTCATCAAGATCCATCAAGACTTCTGGAGCGTAATAGTTTCACATTTGTTAATTTTGGTTTCCTGGTCAATGCACGATTTTGTGCTGGTTTGAGTGTCTGTTCTGCTGTGAGATAGGACTAGGAGAAAAGCAAAACAGGCTCAAATTTGAAGAGTATAAAGATAGATTTATTAACAAACACTAAAAGACGAGAATGAAAATCAAAATGAAACTTTTCAAAACACTTCCCCATCCCCTACTAGCTTCTTTTCTTTCTCACAGACAATGTATAAAGACAAAACTCGGGACTCTAGGTCAGTAATACTTGTAAATAGTCTTTCATCAATCTTTTGAGAGAGAAAAGTCTCTCCTGATTTGTTGTGGTAACTTTCTACAAGGAAGAACAGTCCGCTTGTGGCTTTTAACTTTCACAAAAGCAGCCTCCCATATCACGTAGCCTTTCCCGTGACTACACATAGGCCATGGACTCATGCATACTGGGGTGTCATTTTAAAAATGAACAGTTCAAGGGCAAAAGAGTTTCTTCATCTCATGGAATAGAGATCTCTTTTCACTTCTTCACTGGCGCAGAGGTCTTATCTCTCTCTGTTCAAACATCTCATGGGATCACAGGATCACAGCTACTAATTCGGTATTCACTCAGTCAATTACAGATACCTTTGCTCAAATCCACAAATCTGAACAATCATTTCCCCAATTCATATTTTCCATGATTTTCCTATTCTAGCATATTACAGTCTGTTACCACAGTTCACAGGAGACTTTCAGCCTAAAACCAACGCATCTTTTTATTTCTTCCACCTAAGGGGTAGCTCTTCCTTCACTGACTCTAATATCTTCTTATTGTTCTTTTACATGTCCCTAGTTTGGTCTTTTCTCTCACTTAGAGAAGGGTTAGGATTTTGGAAGTTTCATCTGTGCAATGAAAGAGTTAGTATCTTGCCCAGCGCCTGTGGTGGTCACGTGATCTCAGCCAGGTGGCGGCTCTGGCAGCATGGTTTTGGGATTTCAAAGCCATGCCAATCAGGGGGGAAGGCTTAGGAACGGCGGCCAGGATCTTTCACATGGCTGTGCTTCTCCCCTCCCCGCCACCACATGGTCTCATTAGGTGAGCTCGGCTCAGCCTGGGCTTGGCGCTGCTCCCAGTGGCCCAGGGGACATCTCCCTCAGTGCAACAGCGTGGGGCAGGCCTTAGGGTCATCTGGATGTTAACAGCCGTGATTTCTCCTTCCCTGCCAGCAGCCATGGCCCATGGCCTGGCCCCGCCAAGGCTGCAGCAGCAGCAGAGCCTGGCTGGGCCACGCCAGGCCTGGAGGTGGGGGTGGCCCCGCAGGGGAGCAAGTCCAGCCCACCACTCTTTTTACCTCTTTCAAATCCTGGAAGAAAGAGAGATTTTTCCCAGGGTTCTTCTGATTTCTAAACCTGTGTGTTCCCAGAGGAATGTCATCTTTCTAATTTGTCAGTCAAGCTGTCCGCTTCTAAGCCAGTCACTAATCAGTTCTTGCTATAACTTTCTTGAAAAAATCCCTTCCGTGCTAAACCAGCACAAGGAGGTATTCACCTTTATGGAGATTTTTAGGTAACTTCTGTTTACATAATCAAATTTAGCAATAAAGTAATTACCTTTAAGGTTATGCACCATTGAAAAATAAAAGAACATAGTATCGTGCAGCAAACTATAACAATATATTTTGATCTGGATTAAGCTTAAAGCAACTATTTTTGAAAGTGTGATGTGGGAGTTTCAATTTTATTAGATTTATAAATACTTCAGATGTTGATTGATATGATGGTTTGACCTATTCACAAAATGTTATACCATGAGAAGATACAACCGGGGATGAAAATGTAGTCTTAACTGAGTTTTCACAGAAGGTATTACAATTGAATGAACTATACCAACAAAGAACTGTTCTTCACATTTGCACAACCCACATAGCTAAATGTGTCATTCTGTAGATTGATGTCACCTCTATCATCCTCCTCTATGCCACTTCTGTGTATAATTTTAAAGAAGTCTGAACACCTTCTCCAGAAGAGCTGGGTGACATGACTAATGTGGATCATTAATACTTCTCTTTCTTTCTCTTATCTCCCTAGAGAAGTGTGGCTGTCATAAAACATCTCCCAGTTGGATGAGCAGTTTGTTTTTTCTTCTCTTGCATGCACACTACCATTTTTATGTATTAACATTTTTGTAATGTTGTATAAATGTGACAAACAACAAACCCAAACCTTCGGGTTTGAAAGCCACACATCTTATCATAGCCTACTTAATTTGTCAAAGGAAGTACGGGCACCACCGTCTGTAGTCCTTCATTAGTACATGGATTTCCTGTGAGCAGTCACTAGCAAAAATGAAGGTAAATTAATCCATTTTATAGTCTTAGTAAGCAACACAAACAAAATTTAGAAAACTGATATTAAATTAAATGTTTAAAATGGTCTGTAAAAGAACAAGCTTTTATCACTATTTTAGTCTTCACTTAAAAAATATAAAGTCATTATTGGTTACTTAAAATTATGTTTATTTTAACTGATTATATATTCACAAATTTAGAGCTGAACAATTTGCAAATTATTTGCATCAGGACAATCATACCTGCTCTAAAAGGCAAACAGAGACACAGAAAAATAATCATAAACAGCTAAATAAATAAAGGCAAGACCAAAAGTTGAACACACAAATATGAACCAGAGATTTCCATTACTCATTGTGAGAAAAAAAAAAGAAAAAAAGTAAAGATAACAAAAGCATTACATGGATTTTGACATCTATAATTCAGGGTTAACCAACATGCAGACAAATATCTGCAGAATTTAAAACTCGAAGTCAAAGGAAATGTTCTATAGCTCTAGGAACGTAAATAGTTGAATCAGGCTACATATTACAGCTGAATTACACAGATGATTAAGACAGAGACACCAACTACAAAGCTGTTAAGTTTGTTCATGGTAGCATGCAGTAACCAACAACCTGAACACTGAAAAAAAAATTGAATTACTAATACATAAGAGGTGAATCTTGGGAATTTATATTCTACTGTGAGATTTTATGATTTCTCTCTAAAATATTCCAGACAACATGCAAAAATGAAAATACTTTTAAAAATCAAGCACTGTTTTAAGCTAGAAGTTGTACAGACATAATAGAGGTCCAAATAGCTTAAGATTTAAAAAATCCAAACCAACAACCAGAAGTAAGAAAATTCCCCTTGCTTTATTAATTTTCTATAACTCTTCTAGCAAGCCAAATTTCAAATAATTTAACTACTTCTTTATTTATTTGTACTAACATAGTTAAAGTTATAGAAGCACAATATTATATACAGAGCTTCTTCAGAACTACGTAATTTGAGGCCAGTTTTGTCTCCTAATTCTGTAAAATAGCCAAAGTACTAAAGCAAAAGTTCAACATAACAACATTTTCTGGAAGGCACATAGATATTATAACAAATGTTAACACTTGTGTTCTTAGAACCTCACACATGTTGTGGTGGTTTTGACTGAGATTGATTTTCTTCATAGTAACTCTTATGGAGCTCATTCAGATTTGTGCAGGTGTTGATAACACAGGGATGTTTACTGTTGAGCAGTCAAGGTCTCTTCTGGTTCTCATACCACCCCACCAGTGGGTTGATTGGGGGTCCACAAGGAGTTGGGAGTACATATAACTGAGACAGCTGACCCAACCTTACCCAAGGGATAATAATCCTAACCATATGCCATCATATTTAGCATAAAGGTGGGAGAAGAAGAGGGAAGGAGGGGACACACAAAGATGGCATCTGTCTTCCCAAGTCACCATTGCACTTGATGGAGCCCTGCTTTCCTGGCAGTGGCTGAACCCCTGCCTGCCCATAGGAACTGAGAAATGAATTCTTTGTTTGTTTTGCTTGCATGATGGCTTTTGCTTTACCTGTTAAAGCATCTTTGTTCCAACTCCCAACTTTTCTCACTTTTACTTCTCTGATTCTCTCCCCCATCCCACTGCAGTGCGAAGTGAGTGTTAAACCATGACATCAGTAGAGTAATTTCTTGGATTATCTTTATGAAGGTATCTTTTCCCTTCTGGCAGTTCTCTGAGTAAACAGAGACTCCTATGAGGAAAAGCAACTGCAGATGGGAGGCTCTGATGACTGTTAGTAAAACGCCTGATTTATCCCTCTCAGACAGGGGGCAGGCTGAAGCAGATCCCCACCCAACATCCCATAGGTTACTCTTCCCTGCCATCTTGACCTTGAGACTCAAAATTGGCAAATCTCCTGGTATGAACCTAATAGTAGTACACACATGATACAAAAAAAAGTGCCTGAATAAAACATCTGTCTGATATTTGTTACATTTACAAATAAAATTCAGTTTTCCACTTATTGAATAATTTTATGAAGGAAAAAGTGTGACAGAACTATTCATATACAGTAAAAGCATAAAAACATTAGAAATGCAAGAAGTAATGCAACAGAATTTTATATAGCTTGCTGATATTTATGCTGAATATTTCCAGGGGGAAAAAAAATCTGAAACCCCACAGAGAAATTATAGAATGTGTCTCTCTCTTCAGTAAGTAATGAATATATAAATTGTTGAGCACAGAGGTAAATACTTTGGGGAAACTTGTTCTCTCTACACTGAATATTGTCCTAAATTGGAACCGCCTTGTAGTAGGATTAATTTTTTAAGACGTTATTGTATTTTCTGTTTAAAACACCAATTGCATGTAGTTTATTTTAATAGTAATAAAGTTTTTTACTTTCTTTGCAAAGGTCTTTGAAATCTGTTCATGAAAAATATTATAGGAAAGATAAATGTTATCATTATTATTGTACATGTAATTTAAATGAAAAGAGTTCACAAGGAATTATATGTCATAATATATTAACAGTTAGAAGCAGAAAAAGTAGGAACTTTACAGGGACTTCTACTCTACATCTACAGAGAATTATTAGGGGAGAGGAGAAGGAGAAAGGAAATAAGTAAGCAACTCCCGGTGGTTCCTCCACACTAGTTAAGAAACTAAGGGGTCTCTTAGGGAATTATTAATCTGCATGTATGATTAATTGATAAGATAAATTATGTAAATTAAGTAAGCATTACGGTTTACAAGTTACTTGTAATTAGTTCATGTGAACACATTTCTGTTGTAGCCATTTCAGAAGGGATCTAAAGAAAAAGATCATTACAAATACCAACTCATTAGGCAAATTCTATTTAAACAAGACGGAATCAGTACAACATTGTAATTTATAACCAAGAGACTTGTTGGGAAAAAAAAAACCAAAAACCAAAAAACAACAACAACAAAAAAACTAACCTGATGCAAGCAGCACCTTTTATTTTTTTTTAGAAATTTACTCAGGTTGTGCCAGAGTAGGTTTAGCTTAGATATTAGGATAGCTTCTTCATGGAAAGGATTGTTAAGATTTGGAACAGGCTGCCCAGAGAAGAGGTGGAGTCACCATCCCTGTAGGTATTTAAAAGATGTATAGATGTGTTGTTTAGAGACGGTTTAATGGTGTACCTGGAAGTGTTATTTTCATGGCTGGACTTGATTATCTTACAGATCCTTTCCAACCTAAACTGTTCTATGATTCTATTCTATACAATGGCTTCTCTATCACAGTAAGAGATCCTGTTTAAATAAACTGACAGTATTTACCTGAATGATCAAGTAAAGACAGTCCCAAGACACAATCTAATCCTGATTGATGGCCTGTTGAGCACTTACCTCAGTCAAGAAAGTTACCAACACCAATCACCTGGTTCAGTCTCAGGAAAGCTGAAAATCTATCTTCAAAAATAATACAGTTATAAGGAGGATATGAATTAACTACATCAAATAACAGTCTTCAAAAATTAAGATGTAGTTTTTGTCCTAAGGACCTTATGTTTCATTTCAAGACAAAGACATTTCCCCTTCTTCTGTGTAGATTATCTTCCTTAGTCCAGTGTTTCAGAAAAGTAATTAATCTGATTTTTAATTTTCCATACAAATTACAAGCTTTTGAGTTAACTATCTTCTTGATTTTATTTTCATCAAATTTATTTATGGTGTCTGTTTACTCTTTAGTAATGACAAAACTGTGATAAGGCTGCAGACAAAGTCATATATATAGTTGAAACATAGTCTGAACGATTGCCAGCTGAATGATTTCTTCAATGTTTGATTCCACTGCACTACAGATCCTGGTATGCTCATCAATCGGCCCCTGTTTGAAGTTACCATTCCCCTGGGAAAAGGAAAATATCATATGAAATTGCTTGAGTGAGCTGTTCTGTCTCTGTGTTTTCACAGTCAGTCTGGGTGTTGTAATGTCAGGAATCAGAACACGATGTTTCATTAAGACAAAAACCCCAGTCTGAAGTGTAATGAGATGATTAGATCAAATAGGCAGAAATGTAGTGTGCAGTACATTTTAAAAGAATGTATATATTTTCCTGGCACATTAGCTTCCTTATTTAGTATCATTACATTTTTCACAGTTACATGTGATCACAACCACAGGTTTAAAAGTAGCTGCTATAAATGGTTTGTATCTTCCATTCAACTATTCACAATTGTTATACCTATATAAAAGAACATTCTAAAAGTTGAAAAGTCAGGCAAAGAGAAAGAAATCTCAAAATTAAAATTAGTTTTGTAGAGTTATTTCAAAATTTTAAACATTTATTTGTGGTTTATGATATTGTCATATTTTTCTCTACCCTCTGCTCCATTTGGTAGAAAATAAACTTTGCTGAAATGCATAGGATAGTGCAATAATATTTTATATTTTCATTTAAAACATTTTTGTTCAAAATATAGCTGTAGGATTTATATACCAGACATTATTTCAACGCTGTTCTTATTACAGTTTATCAATTATCTCCCAGTATGTTCTGGACTAGTCTAAGCACTATAGTATCACAACTTTTCAAAATATGTCTGGTCGAGGAAGGAACAGTATCATTTCATTTCATAGCTGGAGACCCAAAATAGAGGAAGATTGATACATTTTGTGCAGGAGGCAGCTGGAACCTCTTATGACTAAGCAATTTTCATTATGCAGTATTTGATATGTTCAAGGCACGTGTCCCTCTGTTTTGAATTGCTACTGTGAATTTACAGCATCTTCAGTAATTTGTTGTGAAAGATCTCCCATTGGACAATTGTTAAAATGAATGACCATTTTCAAAGAATTTTTTTTTACGTTACTCACTTCATATTTCATGAACTGTCATGCTCAACAAATGAGAATTTGCCCCAATTTGCTTTTAAGACAGTGTATAAGTAGAGTATCCTTCTATCAGAAGAGGACTTTGGTCATTGCATACTTCCCAGGTTCTTAGGGACTGTTGCAATTGCAACCTTCAACACTACTTTCTTGCTTTATCTACATCTGTACTATGCAATGAAATAAATGCAAAAATATTATTCCACTTTTAAAAAACTTTTCATCATTTTATTAACATCCAAAGTACCTTATAATCTCACATTTCTCAAACTTTGATTTTTGCAGTATGTTCTTATGATCTGTCTTTTTTAACAATATTTCATAAAGATACCTGCTTATTACAATGAGTGTTGTCAAGTGAACAGGTTAATAACAGTAATATGTTATCTACTACATGGATATTATTGAAGCATTTTGCCATTCTGTTTCTCACCCACATCCAAAAAGTAAAATATTTTAAAACAAATGGCATATTTCAAGGCACTTTGTTCCATCCCAATCATTTTTTGCATTTATGTTTATGAAAAAAAATAAATGTTCAATTGAAATCAAATTCCATATTGTTATTTCACTGGTGAGCAGAAAGATAAAAGCATTGCTTTTCATTCTTTTCCTTTTTAAGGGTTTTTGGAATATGTGGAACAAAGCTTAGAAATTCAAAGAGAGGAAAGGTACCCTAATCATATATTTAATGACTCAACTGAAAGACTTGGGTGATTAGCACAGGCTAAGCTAACATTTCTCATTTCTTATATCAATACGCAGCTCAGTCAGGACAAAGAACAGCCTTGAAACAGAAAAAGGTGATTGCAGAAAAGCCCATAAAAATAATTCCCAAGCTGAATTACATGGTCATTTTAAGAAAATAAATCTGTCAAAAATTCTCATTTTAATCTATAACCTTCAAAGTTGTGATCTGTGTCCATTTGTAAAACTAGCAATTTCTGTGTCAGAAAAAGAATACACAAACATAAGTTACAGAAACTTAGATATATCTAAATTATCTAACACAAATGTTTTTTAAAAGAGTTACTTGATGGAGAGAACTTCAAAAATCAAATTTCCATAGTAATCAATCTGCAAGAATTGAGGTGCATGTGGTGTGAGTAACATAAAGTGCTTAATTTCCAAACTGATACTCTTTAAGGCAGTCAAATACCCATCAAAACACTTTTATCAGCTCCAGTAAAACACACATTCTAACTTTTATGTACATTCAAGTTGAAGATTTGTGTTACTTACTAAACCAAAATAATTTTTTTCACTCAGTCTGTATTGTGTGCAACATAATGTAATAATAAAAATAGATGATTCACCATTTATAAATAGAGAAAATCAGGAAAGTTTTGATTTCCTATCTCCTTGGAATGGCAAGTAGTCAAGAAGGATGAGACAATTTTTTTGTCCAAAAGAGATTATCTATAAATCACATCAGCAAAGTGAAATGAAGGTCCAGCTGTCCAGTGTTTGGCAGAAGCAGAGAATAAAACCAAAAATTTTGTTACAATAAAACTCAAAAAAACCAAAACAAACAAAAAAACCTCAGGAGAAATATCAAAAATATTTTTAAATCTATTTGTAGGAGAAAATTTTATGATAATGACAAATTTGACTTAGTCATTACTTCAGACAAAAATAAGCAAGAAGTAGAATACGCCCGAAAGCAGTTAAGAAAGTTGAAAAGTCGATGAAGTTTTACTATTTTTGGAAACTATAACTTTTTCTACCAAAATGTATGAATATTTTTATTGCGTTTGCTTTCCATAGCATAGTTTATGCTTGTACCAGCTGTCAGAGCTTTTAAACATTTTAGAATGCACAATGCAGCACGCCCTGAGCTAGAATTTTGCTTTGTATTAAAGTTTCATTTGTTAAAGGAAGATGCAGATAGAAACGGAGGTCCATTATTTAAGATACTTTACGTACAATTTATGTACTAAAACTCCAAAATAAGATATGATATGGAAATTATATGGTGTCATTAATACAGTTTTCTGAAATAACTAGCAATTTGGTTTACTTTATTCTACTCAACTGAAGTAGATTATGTTCCATGAGTAATGTAAATACAAAGCACATACTGCAGGAGATATTGCAATTGGAAGGTTCGCTGTAAATTCTAATATGGTTATGATAACAAGCACAATTGTGTGTAATATATATTGATATTTTAATGTGAAAATGAAGAAGAAACTTACTAATGTGACCAGACATTTTTATCTGATGTTTTACTTTTCCCTCTTGACTGTTCCTCTGCTCTTACAATAGTGGTCTCTCAGCTCTTGATTACATGATAGCTCCTTCTGCTATATGTTTCAAACTGTGAAGATATTCTAACAGTGAAAATACCAGTTTTTCCTGTATTTCCAGTTTCAGTTCAGCTGGGATAGTGCTTTTTTATTGTGTCAGCAGAAATAATTATTGGATTTGGAAGAAAGACTACAGTAATATTTCAGGTTTCAATAAACAGTAATTTGGAGTGGGCTTCCTTCAGTACCCAAGAACCTGGTTGGCATTTTACTCATCACTTCAGCATCTCTAGATTCAGAATAGCCCCTCATTTACTCCCAAAACATTATATTGCTCTGCTGTTTTTCAGTGTTTTAATTCTCTATATCCTACACTATATCTCAGAATAACCTTCACCTTATTTTGTTATTTGTAATGACTCATCTTACTATGAATTTATTATTTCTTGTAACTGGTATGAAGCTACAAAGAAAAATCAAACTAGGTGATAACACTGTTTATAATTAGCAAAGGAAATTTAATAATTTCAACTACTTTAACTGTTGTTAACAGTTTGTAACCACTGGCAAATGCTGACTTTCCAATCACAGCAGATGATGGTACTTAGGAAGCACAAACAGTTCTTGTTCATTTTGGTTACATATCATTAAAAAAATAGGGGCAATTTATCCTCCATCCAAAATTAATTTCTTCCATGTAGGTCAGATTAGAATTTCTGGAACCAGAAATCCTAGGGCTCTTTCAATTATCATACTTAGTTGCTAAATGGCTAGGAAAATATTACTGATTTTTTTTTTTCAAGGGTGATCTTAAATGTTTAACAGCAGTACTGTATGAACAATGTCATGTCGGTCTTTTTGGTTTATATGTTCAGATTTTTTGTGCTCAAGACAAAGAAATAGTTATTAGAATACACAAGAAGACCCTATGTAAACATCAAGGAAGGATTTTAATGAGCTCTAAATACAAATTTTATTGTAAGTTATGGGAGAGGGTGTCTGCAGACACAGTAAACAAGATGTTCATATAAAAAGAAAATCTTTTGTCCTTCACGAGAAATTTCCTTTAAGACACTGATAAAAGTATATTTTTACTTATTTTACTTTTTTTCTTTATCTGATCAATTGACCAAGAAATAACCATTGTAATTATTTTTTTAAAAAGATTAATGAAGATAATTCTAACTTACCACAATCCTTTGCATATATATTTTTTCCCTAAAGAACTGTTTGCCACTGACTGAACAATATGAGACTTGCAGTTTTTGCTGAATGTTGGAATCTGTTTTCCTATTTAGTAACAAATTTTGGATCTTGCAGAAAGGAAAATATAATAATATGCATGAATCCTCAAGCACACAGCATATGATTTCTAATCATCAGCACTTTTTAAAATAGACCTTTTACTTTTGGAAAAATAGAATCAAAGCCACAGAGAAGAAAGCAAGCCATGGTCACTACTACAGCGTCCTTCAAGACTTGAATGTTCCCACAGAGAAGGGTAATTTACTAATGTAGCATTTCACTTTGGTTCCAAATGGGAGAACATAAAGACAAATGAATGAATTAACGTATTATAAGTAGTAGCTATCCTAGTAGAGCACTGGTGTGGTTTATTATGCATAGATATGGCCATGGAATGGATGGTTCTATGCTGATATATTCCTAATAACAGTAGGTCCAAGATTAATGCAAAAATTTTAAACAGGGGAAAGCACAGGTAAATACTCCTAACATTCACAGAAAGATGACATTAGAAGGGTGAGTTTCTGAATGAATCAGATCTATTCTATCTCAGAAGGGGTGAAATATTTTAACATTTTGAAGCTTCTGTGGTAGGTAGGGACCTGCGGAGCAGAAGACCTGCGGTTCTGGACGGGTAGACAGGGTCCCACCCCCCAAGCTACCCAGTTGGGATGCCGCCCCACTGTCACCCATCGGGTGCAGTAGGTGGTAGGCGTGCCTTTTCCCAATTCATAAAAACCCTCTAACTTCCTTAATAAGTGGGCATTGCGTCATCCACCATATTGGTGTCAGTGTGCTGTCCCCGACTAGCCTAAGGTGTGGTAGTCGTGCCGTGCTCCTCTCCAGAACCAGGTCGCTGCCTTCCCGCGAAAGGCAACAAGCTTCAAATAAGTTCAGGTTTTAAGGATTTTTTTGAACTATCAATTAACTTACTCAAAACATCATATTTTGTCTCTTTTTTTTACATATTTTAATTTTTTCAAACCTCCACTAATACAAAACTTGTCTGTGTTCCTTTTTATATAGCATAAATGTTGTTAGAGTAGCTTAATCAATTTTATGCCAAAACTTATCTAGGCTTTACTAATGCCTTCAACTGGAGTATTGCATGTTATTTGTTCTCTCAGAGCCTTGGTACAAAGTGTTGGAATTACAGCATACAATTTCATACTTACAGCTCAGCCTTTTAATCAGCTGTATTTCAGAACTGTACAAGTAAAATAAAATTTTCTGCTGTTTTAAAACATCACAAATGCATATGAAGATAATTACTTGCACAGCTATTAGACTGTTTTAATATCTTCTCTGCAGAGTGCTTTCTTGTCATAGCATAGTTGTGTCAAAGTTTAATGCTTCAAATTCAAGTATAAAATTTTAATCTAATGTGCAGAACAGCTAATATTTCAAACATTGTGATATGTGCACTGAAACAGAAACATGTAGCTTGTTTAACAAGCCATCTAGACTGACTAGGCTGTCTGCAATTATTTGACAATTTAAGTGAAAACACTTTTGTTTTGGTTTTTGTTTTAGATGTTAGGATTTGTTTCTTTGTTTCTTTTTTTTTTTTCCTAAGCAAGGTGAACTAATTCAACACTACTCATCTTGGCTAAGGAAGATGTATGATTATCCAAACAATAATGAATGTTGAGAAAAGGGTTTGAGGTATGGTTTTCTATTCTCTTTGCTTTTTAAGATAGCCGTTTTATTAGGTGTGAATTTTAGCATTCACTATGATAACCTCTGATTACGATATTGATTTTCTGTAAAAGCTTAGAGTCTGATCACAGCAATCAGTTGCATGATTCTGATTATGAATATCCAGCTCCAAACATTAGAGTTTTGCAGGAAACTGAGAGTTTTCCCTGTCTTTACAGACCAGCTGTAATCTGCTTTGTCTTTACTGCTTAAGACTTATATCTACAGAAACAAATCAAGGCTAACTGACATATTATGTATCAAGAAAGCATTTAACAACTTAAGCACCTCTACTCATTAGAGTATTAATTTTGTTTCCCTAGCCCACACCTTAGTAATGGATAGAAAAGCTGTAATAGATGTTTTCCTCAAGCCAGACACACAATAAGAATTTCAATAGAACTGAAAATTCCCTCCTTGCTAGCTCTTGTCTTTCCCCTGCTTACATCGTAACTGATTGTACAGATATAAGGGAAAAAGTGAAACATGATGACCACAGTCTCCTCAAGTGGCATCCCTGAGAGTGGTTAGTTTTCTCTTCCTCTGAGGTGCAGTCTTTCGTATTGATTGATGTACAGACAAGCCTATCAAAACCTACCACATATGTGGGCTAGATTCATTATGTTTTCCGCCTTTTGCTTGTGCAAGTTTGATCTGTACTGGAGGGACCATAGAAGCCACTTATCATTCTTTTTACCAAAGGGCATCTGTGCTGTTCGTTTACTCGGCCTCGCAGAGATAAATTCAACTTGCTACGATTAATAAAATAGCAGTTTTCCAGATGTAATTTGTAGAAATAAATGTAAGTGACATCACTGTGTGCTCATGGACATGTATAGCTAGTAATATCGACCTAATAAACAAGACACTTTCCAGACAACTGACATAATTGGTATGTAAAGATTATCTTTTCAGACAGATTCCTCTTAATATATTTTGAAATCACTTACAGAATGACTCAAGAGGCAAAGTGGATTAAAACAAGCTCTTACCAATTGTTTTCTTTCTCTGATTGTGAATGAAACAAAACATAGCAAAATGCATTACGATAATATTACTGAGCTTATGTTCCATAGAAGCAGCATGTGAAAACATGGAATATATTTTCTTTTTCAAGAATATGTAGCCGGCCATATGTTCTTCATCACATGGAAAGAAACAAATGGAATGGAAAAGAAAGATAACAGCTTATTTTTGTGAACACACAAAACTATGGCTTTTAAGAAAATAAAAATATAACATTATAGAGGCTATACTGCACATGGTGGCACAAATCCAGGACAAGATTTTGAGGTGTGGTTTTCTGTAGCAAAGTAGGTAGGTGTTTCTCATAAATTTTGACTTGAGTACTTCATGGGGTATAAAAAGTCTGAAAAACACCTCTTCAATATTTTACTTATTACCTCAATTTAAATATTTCTTATTTAACTTTCCATATTGTATAAGTGGTTTTGAAGGGAAAGAAGACACATTTCACTCAGAAAACATTGAAACAGAATACTACAGTACCACTTACCCTTTCTCATCTGAAACAAATTTTGCATAAAATCTCCATGGTGTTAAAGGCACACTTTTCTTTGCACCGATCTCTAATATACAACAAGGGCTTTATGCAAAGAAAGCTACAACACATTTTGAAAGAATCACTAGCGCCTCAAAAGAAAAATGCTACTAAAATATACCACGACCTTTAATACATCTTGATTTTACTATCACCTTAAAAACACACTTCAGAGATGTTGACCTTTTAGTCTTCACGTGGATAATGCAACAAGAAAGTTTCCACATCAAGTGGTATTTAGAACCGAAACTTTCCTGTTAAGCAACAACATGAACCAGAGGACTTCTCTTGACAGTGTCAAAAAGCAGAATCATAGAATCATTTAATTTGGAAAGTTTATGGTCCTGAAGTCCAACAGTTAAATTAACACTGCCATGCCCAACATGAAACCATTTTTTTAAGTGACACATCCATATATTTTTTAAAATACTACAGGGATGCTGGTTCCACCATTTCCTGAAGTAGCCTATTCCAGTGCTTGACAACCCTTTCAGTGAAAGACTTTTTTATCCTAATATCCAATCTAAACCTACCCTGGAGAACTTGAGACCTTTTTCTCTCCTCCTATCACTTTTACTTGTCAGAAGAGAGCAACCCCTACCTCACTACAACCTCCTTTTGGGCAGCTGTAGAGAATGATAAGGTCTCCCCTGAACTTCCTTTTTTTTCCAGGCTAAACAACTCTAGCTCCCTCAGCTGCTCCTCATAACACTTGTGCTCCAGACCCTTCACCAGCTCTGTTACACACTCTCCAGAGCCTCAGTGTCTTTCTAGTAATACGGGACACAAAACTGAATACAAGATTTGAGGTGCAGTCTGGGAACGATCACTGACCAAACTATTTCAGACACAAGCCAGGAAGCCACTGGCCTTTTTGGCCACCTAGCCACATGCTGACTCAAGCTCAGCTGCTTATCAGCCAACACCTGCAAGTCTTTTGCCATCAGGCAGGTTTCCAGCCACTCTTCTCCAAGCCTGTAGCGTTGCATGTTCTTGTGACCCAAGTACAGGACCTGGCACTTGAGCCTCCTACAACTGACATTGGCCCATTGAATAAATCACCAATTGTGAAATCCTGTTCCTTCAAAACAAGAACTTGCTGCAGTTGAAACATTTGGCTCACATCAGAACTGGAATTTGTAAACACGTTGGAGAGTCTAGTGAAGAGAGGAATTAAATATTTTTCTTAGAGAAAATTTACAATTTCAACTCTTTAACTCATCAGGCATTTATATACATACTTCTAAAAGCATAACTGACTTTTTTGACCAAGAAGGATTATTTAAATTCTTTTTATGACTTTGATACTTAATTCATTAATGTTATTTAAATGCAAATTTTATATGTGCAAGACAATTATTGAAGCTTGGTTTTCTTCCAAGTTATTCCACTGGGCCATAATGTATGCTTTAAGACCAGTCTATTAAGACTGTTTTAAGATATATGTAATCACATTAAATAATTTCAATTCTATTTGTTTCCTTTGAGGTTTCTCAAATACTTTCATGCATTCTTCTTCTCTGTCTATCCCTTCAAAGTCCCATGAATTCCCATTAGAGGTACTGTAAAAATATATCCTCAGGGTTATGACTTATTCCTAGGCAGATTGACTAAAACTCAGTTTTCTTCTTCTATCTCACTCTTATGCAATGGGGATTTCAAAATACTAAGTCTCATTGGCTTAGATTCAAAGGTCATTTAGCAGCTAACACATCTAAATACCCCAAGTTGGTCCCAAGGATGAAATCATAAAAATCCCTGTATGATTCATTAGAGAAGTTAGATATCTTAAAATGTTCTCCATAAAAATATGCATGCTAAATGGTGATCTATACCCACATTTAATTTGTGATCTATACCCACATTTAATTTGTTCTTCTCCATTTTGAGAAGATATAGTCTGTGACTCTCACTTGTCCTGTCCCATCAAAACTGTTCTGTCTTGCTTGTTCTAGATGCCAGTATGAACATATTAGATATGTATTGAAAATGTTTTTATTTCACATATAGTAATAGATATCAGTTACCCAGCAAGAGCAGGTGGTTAGATTTTAATCTTGTGACGTGTCTTCAAGAAAGGTGTGATGAGAAAGACTACATGCTGTACTTTCAAAGGTTTACCTCAGCATTTCATTCACTAACTTTCATTTGGCTCACAGAGGTTTTATGTTTAGGCTGGTGAACAGAATGGACTAGGACCAACGTGCGTGTCTAAGTTGTCATGCTTCCCTTGTATGCACCTCATTCACACTGTTTGGCAGGAACACCAGCAATACTCTTAGCTCTCATCAAAAAACTTTGCTCTTCTCCAGACTACTTGGCACAACCTGCAGAGGCATTAACTATCATGAACCTATACTATCAGGGATTATTTTAATGGTTAGAGTCATCATGTACCTAACTACATGACTGAACACTAAGTTTAGTAGTGTGACCTTTATGACCTAGGATGAAAATAAAAGACCTCCTGATTCTCAGGGGAAAGAATCATCCAACTAGGAAGAAGAGTTGCCTCTTGCTTTCACCACAGCCTGGCAAGTTTACTCCCCTGTAATCAGAGGCAGGTGGTGGAAAAGGGTCACACCACTCACTTTTACCTAGGAAATAGATGTGAAGCTGATTTCCTGTTTTGTAGAGCCAAAAGAAACCCCAATCAAGCAAGCAGCCAAAACAACCCACCTTTCTCACATTTTAGATCAATGATGGAATGCCAAAGAGAAATTTCAAAGCAGGTTTGAGTAAAAGGCTTGATAAGAAATAGTGTGAGAAATACTGATTTTATGAATCTTGATGAGGCAAGGGCAAGAGAATTAAATCAAGTTATCCAGTTACAACTGATGAATTTTTGGCTGTATGCAAAGCAGGAAGATCAGTGCAGCAGGTGAGGCTTTCAGCATCATAGCTCTGTCTGAATGCCTCTTTTCCAGTGATCATAATTTTGTCCATAACTTTAGGTTATTATAAGCAAGGTCCACCTTCCCTATTTCGGACTAATCTGCACTTTAAGCAGATCTGATGAACACTTCTGGTATATGAACATACCCAAGGAGGAGAAGGATAAATGTGCATACTACTTGTGCTCTAATGCCATGATTGTTCAGGAAGAACTATCAGTTCAAGAAGTTGTTCAGTTGTCCAGGAAGAGTGAGTCACATATAAGTCATACATATATAATGAGTCACAAATGAGACTGTCTCTGGTTGTCTTATAACCTGAATAACTCTGGTCTGTAAGGCAGCTACTCTTTTCATGTGCAGAAAATGTAAAGAAAACATTAGATACTGTTATATAGTTATATTAAAAACTTATATAGAGAGTATTCTAAACAGCTGCACAGTGCAAGCTCCATTTCAGGAAGATACACACAAAACCTATACGGGGAAAAAAAAATAGGAAACATAACACAAAGATTGCTGGTCAAAACGTGAGATACTATGTGCATTGCAAAACCTCTGATTTAACATTTACCAAAAAGCCCACTGTGATTAGTGTATAATGCTAAGGGGAAACGTGCATATAATACATATTTATGACCTTAGTGAGAACTGGCTCTATTAATTTGAGTACAGATGGCCCGACATTTCTGAGGGAAATATTTTCATTGAAAAGCATTTCACAGAGTCTGATTGCTTTGATTGACTCATCTCAGGTTTGACTACATTGTGCCAAATCAAAGGCAAATCCTCTAGTCTTGCCAGGCTACTTCAGAGCAATCAATTTACTGCTGCCAAGTTTGGCAGGTCTGGGACCGATCGACCAGAATACTTCCAGAGCAGGGAATCTGAAAGTTTTGATTGTCAAAAGCTGGGACAGGTTCACACAGCTTATTTGTTCTGGGTCAGTCTACATGATGAATCTGCCCTGGAAGCAGTTGGCTGGTGTTCCCCGTTCTGGCATGAATTGTCTGGTAACTGAACAATTACCAAGACCCTGTAGCTTGCTTTACAGTGTAAAAACACAGTGGGGCTGATGGTCTTACTAAAACCTCTGGCCTGAGAGGCGCAGTGCCAAAAAGCTCTGAAGGGCTCAGGCGACCTCTTAGACACTGCAAGCTCTGTGTAAAAAAGCCAGGATCTAAAAGCCCTTAAAGGCTTCTCATTCTGCATTTCAAGCTTATCTGCATGGTGAATCATCCTGAAGACTTCCACAGCTCTTTAACAATGTTATTTGTCAATTCCTCTCGTCAATATTATCCAATGTCTTAGGCTCAAGTGCAGCACTTTTGGAAATTCTTCTTTTATAGATAGCTATATGTATATATACATATATATATGTTTACATAGTTATATGTATGTGATTATATATATAGACACATAGAGACATATATACAGATATGTATGTGTATATATGCACATGCAAATGCCTACATATAAAAAAGATATATGCGTGTGTGTGTGTGTGTGTTTGTTTGAATTTAATTCCAGGAAGTCAGTCCAAAGGATCCAGTGACAAAGAAACCATTAAAAAGGGTTGCAGTGGTTACTGCACT
>WAAE01006231.1:47729-136457 GCA_013400495.1 Nicator chloris | reverse complement strand
CCCCCCCTTTTCTCCAGTACTGATACTCGAAAAGGTGGAAAATGGAGATCTGAGCAACAAGATGTTGAAGATCACGGATTTCGGCTTGGCCAGGGAATGGCATAAAACTACCAAAATGAGCGCAGCTGGGACATATGCCTGGATGGCTCCTGAGGTCATCCGCTCTTCCATGTTCTCCAAAGGCAGCGATGTTTGGAGGTATTGATTTGGCATTAAGTGATTGGATACTAAAGAGTAACTAGACTGCCAGGAAGTCTCTTTTATGTGTAAGAATGAGTAATGGTGAACCAAATATTGAAATTCAGGTCTTAAGCTTTATCCAGCTTTCCATCTGTCAAGACTTATCTCAGACTTATTGTTACTGTAGAAAGTAAGTGGTGGACCAGCTACTGCATGCCTCTAAGTTTTTGTTCTTCTGTAAGTTTTCATTCAGATTATTTTGGGATTCATAATCCAAATCCCCTCTGCTTTATCTAAATCAAACTCTTTCTGCTAATTTAGCTATTGACTGATATAATCAAAGGCCATAATACAATCTGAGAAGTACTTTATTTTTTATTGCTTTACATAGAAGATAACTTTGAAATATTTTGTTTTGGTAGTAATCTGTCTCTAATGTATGTGTACACAAACACACTGTACTTAATTAAATTCCCCTTGCTGTTTCAATCTGAATACTATATTTTTTGCTTTCATAATAATTTTATTAATTATTTCCACCCTTCTAGTCTTTCACATAGGATAACAGATCTCTTATCTGTGTTGATCTGAGTATGTAATCCATAAATAGTAACTTGCATGTGTATGTTGTCTTTTTCATTCATGCACTGGAATTTCTGTGAATGAGCTAATTTGGTGGGGAGGAGTGCAAGGGATGGCCCATATACTTCCAGAAATTGAGTTTGTACATTCTACAATGTAATGCAGAATCATGGCTTTAGGGTGCTTCTGAATACCACTGTTAAGTGGATTGGTAAATACAGAATTCAGTAAATAGCTCCAGGACAGCGACTTTTCTGGGTGCTGGATGACTTAAAATTAGTACTGAACATCCGAAACAGATGAAATAGAGAGCATTTTGTTTTTCTGGTAAAGAGAAAGGGTTTGAAATGTCAGGATCTTTGTCTTCATAGCAGTAAGGTTCTGTCACTGGCCACTAATGCTCCTCTACAAGTGAGTGCATGCTGTAAAACCTGTCAGGATAAAGAAATAGCCCAGCTGGTAGACTTGTCTGGCTGTTATGGCAGCTATTTAGTGTGGGGATTTTAATTTTCCTTGTCCAGTTTTGCTGAATAGATAATGTATTGCCTTGTGATAAATCCATGAACTTGTGTTTTGCACTCTAATAGTGTGGATAAAATTCTTACTGTGTAATTAAATGTGGTAGCCTCTGTAGCTAATCTGAGACCAATTGAGCAAGAACGAGGGTTTTGTTTGGAGTGAAGTCTGGCAGAAATGAAACTCTTAAAGCTGTGCACCTTTTATGTGCACATGATGATGGTACTGGTTTTTACACAGCTTGTCAACCTCAAACCTAAAGTTGCTGTTCTCTGAAACTGTGCCAGGAAGGGCCTTTAAGGGTAACCTGAGGGAAGAGGGGAACAGTTTCCTGTAATTGTAACTTTACTATTCCAGGCATGCTATGAACAGATCAGTAGATGTTCTGTACCAGTATGAATTCATTTAAAAAAAGTTAAGAATTATTCAGTCGGTGATTTTTGTGAAGCTAGCACAAGTGCCTCTATACCTGTGCAAAAGTACCAGTTTGGTAATGGATTTAAGGATTGTAAATAACTGAAATTATTTGTTCATTTTTCAGAGTACTTTATTTCTGCTTTTAAGATTCCTTCATCACTTTCTCTTGTTATAGTTACCAGTCTTCCCTTGAAAAGAGGTTGAGTTCCTCACAATACTCTCCCTTAAACAGAGAGTCATGACCATTAAGAGAACTTGCATACTGTCTCTAAATAAGTCTTCTCTTTCTGGTGGCTAAAGTCTCTATTCATAGTTCAACAAGCTGAAAAGAATATGTATGCAGAGGACAAATGCTTGCCACTGCAATCACTACTAGTCTGTCAATGACTGTAAGCCCTAGATTTTACAAAAGCAGTCATGGACTTGTGTAATAAACCCTGTCCCCACCCAAGGATGCACCCTGAAGTTCTTAACAGGATGAACTTTTTTATCCTATTAGACTTGCCCCTCCTCTTGTCCAGTTCAACCACTTGGTTAATCACTGGAGTCATAGGGTTTGTTTTTTTTTGCCTGCCAACCTTCCAGTTAGTCTATGCAGCATCAACAGAATTGTCTCTAATGTTCATAAACCCTTTTATTTCAACACCTTTTCTTTAAAGCTTATTAGAATAATGCTGCTGGCTGAACTGTTGCCCAGCCTTTGAACAAGAATCTTGTTCTGCTTGTGTTCTTGCTGCACAAACAGGTGAAGAAGATGCATGCTAGGACTGAAATTTCCTGAGTCAGTCTTATCGTAACTGACTGCTTCATCTTTTCAAAACATGTTTCAAGCTCCATTTTAAAAGCTCCATCTGTCTACTCTAGAGTAGGGTTGGCAAAGAACTTAAAAAGAGTGAGGAATGGCCACACATGGTATTTATCACCAGGGTCTGGGCCACTCTGAAGCTTGTTCATAGCACCAGTACTTAGTAAATCTTGCTAGTGAAAACTTGTTGCTGTGAATTTTGCTGTGCTGTACCTACAGGCTCTAGATATACAGAAGCTTTGTGCTTATATTTCGCAGAGGACAATGAAACTACAGTTTTATTTAAATAAGCCCGTTCCTGTAAATCTGTTGTGTTTGTGTTTGCTTTGGATTTACAGGGGTAAAGTTGAAGCATGGATATTGCAGCTCATCCAGTATTGTACTCTAATGTTAGTAGGCATATAAAGAAAATTTTCCTGTCATTTGGCTATTTAAATATATTTCTTATTTGCTACACACTTGGGTTTTTTACTTGTGCTGCTTAAGAGACAGTCATATTGTCAGTACTATTGGTATGTGGAATATAAAGGCACTATACAACCTTCATCTGAGTTCTCTATGTTCCTCAATGTAGATGTTTTTAAGCTATATCTATTCTGAGACCAGTGAAATAATTGGGAATTTAATTTCCATTTAGGAATGGAATACCAGCCTTAGCTAAAACAGGTCAGATTAGCAGATCAGGAAGTTTCAGGCATTCAGTGCTGGGTGTAGAAACTTAAGTCACTAGAATATTTTGTTTTAATCAAGTGTTGGTCAAGCACTTCCATCCACAACTGACCACTTAGAGGCTTCTGCAGTTTTTTGTGTGTAATGAAGCACTGGCATGACTTCAGTGCCTGGCAGATAAGTGCTGACTGGCAACGTTAGGAGAAACTCACCTGGCAGAAGCACATGCTGCTGATTGTTGTGAAATGGGCAGGAAAGGTCATCTCTGGAACAGCCAGTTCATTAACATGCAAAATACCAGCTGTTAATAGCCATAAAAATGTAATGAAGTTTGGGGTTTTTCTTTCTTAACGGAAGTCATGTTCTAGTTTCTGTTGGAACTGGGATCTCTTTGTTGGGCGGATAATTCCTTCCTCATGGGAAGTGTTGAATCTCAGGAAATGGATAAGAGAAGCCATGGAACAAATGCCATGGAACAGTACCAGTGAGAAAAAATGACTTGTTTTTTAGAAGTTCACAGACTAAGAAGAGAAGTGGCAAAATCACATGTGAAATCCTGCAGACCTTCAGCCTCCCTTGCCCTGAAAATCCAGCGAGTAGGATTGAACCTGATGTTAAATGGCTTAAGGGATTACTGGATCACTGCAAGATGGTTAATTATTCACACAAGTGTCAGTTGACTTGGATACATGGGTTGTGTCACATGGTTTATTTCGTAATTAAAGTCCAAAAATTACTACTAGGTGCTGGAAAAATAAATGAGCTTGATCACTTTTTCTTTTTCCCCACTGGGAATGAGTAGAGGCCCTTGTTTCTTTCTTTCTATGCCTTTTTTGTATAAGTATTCTGATCTGGCCAATCTTCTGCTTGAGAATAGGAAAACACTTTGTTCAGCACCTCTCTTGGTGTGTATTCACTTGGGATTATTGTTAAAGTGCCACAAAGCAATATTCCCCAGTTCTGTGGTAGCAGTATTCTCAGCAATGAAGCATAAAGTATAGTGGCATTGAGTCTTGTGAGAAGCAAGGTGACCTTTCCTGCAATATACAACTTCTAGTGTCACATTAGAAGAAACACCAATCTGTCTATTCCTTTTTCCTTTAAAAATTACCCTGCAGAAGAAGTGCTTTGAGCACATCAGTAATGCTTTATCCAATACTAGTGTTAAAGTAATAATACAGCTCTTTGGTAGATTTTACTACCTTTTACTATCAACAGTCATATCCAAACTGAAAAATAACATGAATGATCAATCAGATTTAGACAGTCCAAATATACATTCAGCTTAGTTTTCATTTTCTTTGACTGTTTTATAAATCCTAGAAGGCCAGAAAGAAAATGGGAACTCCTTAGACCCTAGTTTTGGGTTTTTTTCAGATAATGCTCTTGAGACAGTAAGAAATAATAAATGATAATATCATGAGTGTGAATTACATAAGAAAAAAGCAAAAGATCATGTAGGTCAAAAATATTATATTCTGCTTAATAAAGTAAAATAGCTGTGTTAGCAGCAAAGGTTGGATCTTTAGTGACGAAAATCCTTTATCTAAGTAGGAAAAGTACTGTTAGGGGTGTCCAACTAAGGTAGCAGCAGTTACAGTGAATGTTATAGATGTGATGGGGTGGAAGGGAGATTGCAAGAGTACAGTTTGTGATAATGTACTAATGGGTAGGGAAATTGTTTCTTTGAAACAAGAAAAGCTTAATATTTAAGCTTCAGATTTTTATTTAGCAGCTATTTAAGGAGCTTGTAGGAAGAGAAGCAATTTTTCATATGGTCTTCAGGTGTGCTTAGGAGGCCTTCAAAATTGTACAGTATGACATGGTCCAAATATATGTATACTTAGATTTTATATCTTTGCAAGCAAAATTAAGAAAAATTAGTCCACTACAGTAGTGTTTAATCTCAAGATTATTGACTACATTAAGAATTTTGTGTAAAAACAACAAAAGGGGAACACACAACATGGATATCTTTTAAGGACACTGCTAAAGCTCTGAGTGAATGTATGGGAAATCCTTTAAAAGAATGAAGAAAACAGTGTAGAAAAGACTACTAAAAAACATCTTTTTAAAAACTCAGTCTGTATCCAAATGAGGAAAATTATGCATTGAGCTCTGTCAAGTTGATCACAAAACAAAGAAGATAAAAGGATTTTGAGGAAAGTCTTCTTAAAGAATAAAACTGAATCCCTTGCTTTCAAATGCAGCACAGTTGAGAACCCTGAAGGAGAACATAACAGCCCAGAGGTGAGCAAAATTTGGAAGTGCAGAGAAGATAAGGCAATGCCAGAAAAAACCCGAGTGACTTGTGTCTTCCAGAATAGAGCAAAGAGGCATTTTCAGCTGAAAATTTCTCTTTAAGGGAGTCAAGTCTGGAGGACATACTGTACTGAAGTAAAATTCACAGAGGTGTTAAAACTGACTGATAAAATGAACAGTAACAACTCCTGAGATTTACAGTAGCACCCAAGATTTCTACAAGAACATGAGAGTCAGCTGAGTTGATAGGTGTGCTGTGTAACCTGTTGACTAAAGCTGGTGTAGTACCAGAAAAATGGAAAGCAGCAGACGTGGTGGCAGGTCTTAAAAGAGCTTCCTGAGGATTAGCAAGTATGATCTTGAGTTCCTCTCAATGGTAGAAACAGCACTAATAAGCAGGGAGCTGGTGGACATGTGAGTATATCTGGGGAAGAGTCAACTTTTGTAGAAGAAAATGTAATACTTTGTGAAAAGTGAAAATGCTTGAAGGCAATACTGAATATGTGGATAAGTGGTGAGATTGCTTATACTATATTTGGTTTTATAAAGACTTCAAGCAAAATCCTTCAAGACACGCTTTTAAATAAAGTAAATTGATGTGGAAAAATAGGGCAAATCTTTTTCCCATCATTTAATCAATTCTTAATTACCAAAGGAATTAAGTTTTCTTGGTGGGGAATTCTGTGTTCAACACAATCATAAATGATTTGAAAAAAAAACAATAAATGGTTAGGTAGCATGGTTGATGGTACTAAGTTATTCAGGATAAGAAAAATTAATATACTGCAAAGAGATGAGGAAAGGTTTTACTATAATGAATGGTAAAATATATGGTAATGGTAATAAATAAAGTCGTACCCATGGGAGAATTTAATATGTGCAATTTATGGGCTCTAAATTTACTGTTGTCGTTTAGTAAAAACACTTTGGAGGTACTATGGATAATTTAGCTCATTCTGTAAAGTGAGAAAGGCAACTGGCAAATGAAAATTTAATAGGAAAGAAAGAAAACAAGCAATATCATTTGTGCCTCTCCCCGTGTCTTTAAAACTTTGTGATTTTGTTCATTCCAACAGACGACGTTGAGGTCAATGAAAGATATGAAATGGATTCTGTTGAGGATAGTAACTAGATTAGGATTTAGCTAGATTAGGATTTGGGGGTCTGGAAAGATGATGATTTAGGCAGGATGTATGGGAGCCTGTGAAATCATGGACAGCATGGAAGGAGCTAATAGGGAACATATGTTAACTCTCTTGTATTGAAAGAACTACAGGGAAGCCAATGAAATTACCAAGTGACAAGCTCAAAACACGTACACAGAAGTATTTTTTGGCAATGTATCATTAAATTTGTGGAGTTCACCACTACAGAATATAATGGATGGTGAATGGGTTCAGAAGAGAGTAAGAGATCAACGGAAGGAAAAACTGTCAGGTCATCAAGCATGAAGAAGCAGTTTCTGTTTCAGGTTTCCTAGAAGCAGAAAAAATATTCTGAGGTTATGTTTTTCATCATATATTTTGGAGGAGAACAGTCCTGGAACTTTTTCCATAACTTCATAGGTAACATTTTGTAGAACATCTTAAGATTAACCTAATTCTGGAGAAGTATTTTTTACTTAGTTTTAGACATCACAAGCCACCAAACAAGCCTTCTTCATATTTTTGGGTGTTTTGAGAGATTCTGATTTTAAACTAAATTAGAAAATGTATGGTTTTCAGATTGTTCCTAGTTTCAGAGAGAAAATTATTTTTGCCTAAAAGGTGAAAATGTCATCTTATTTCGGACTTATTTTAAAAAGCAGGTAAAATAGGGCAGATCACCAGTTTCGCATTCATGATCAGCTTGTCCTGCAAACTGCAATTTCTTTAGTATATCAAACTCCCACGTTCAGGTACCTTGTTGCTTAACAAAGACTGTGTACAAGTCAAACACCTATTCTCTTTTTTATTTCCTTCCTGATAGTTATGGTGTGCTGCTTTGGGAACTGCTAACAGGAGAAGTACCATTCCGAGGAATTGATGGTCTTGCAGTAGCATATGGTGTTGCAATGAATAAGCTTGCCCTTCCAATCCCTTCCACATGTCCTGAACCTTTTGCCAAACTCATGGAAGGTAAGCCACCTGTGGTGTGAGTGTGGTTTGTGCTGTTTCTAGAGTGCTGTTGAGCATGGCCTCTTTGTGTTGGTTTTGTTACCTAGGAGCACAGATTTCTCCAGTGGCTTTATTCAGTGGTACAGGTTATTGTGGAAGCCAGGCCTGGCTGTTAGTGTGCTGTGACAGTCAGTCTACTACCAGAATAATGAAAGAGATTATTTTATCAACTGGCTTTATAGAAGAAGGGGGGCTGTTGCTGTCATCTAGTAGTGAGGACTTGCCAACACCAAAACATCACATATTTTGGTCTTGTTTGAAGTCTTTAACTTGTTTTAAAATTCATAGCTTGAACATCTGGCTAGTAGTGTCAGATTGATTTGAAATGAAACTTTATCCTACTGACATTTCAGGGAGAGGGTTTAAATGTGGCTTTGACATTCCAAAACAACCCATATTTTCAGTCAGAATGATGTGATTTTCTGCTGTGTCTGTGGAGGTAGTTCATGCCCAAGGTGGGCTACAGAGCAGTGGAAGAAATACAAGAGTTAGTCATCAGAGCTGCTGTAGTTGTTAAAAAAGATTGTGTGAGATAGTTTTTGGGTGTACTTATGTGACCTACCTGGTCTGCTGGCCATTGAAACTACTTTCATGTCTCCTGAGCTTCAGTTGTTCCTCTGTCCCTTTTCCCCCTCTCTCTCTTCCTTACCTTCAGTATTTTTGTCAGTATCCCTGTTCCCAAGGGTTTCTAGGTGTTTATATTTAATAAACATTTTTATACCTATCTGGCAGAAAGGAAAACAAGATAAAGAGAAATCAAACTTGGTTTATAGTCTTGGTGAGCAAAGAATGAGTCTCAACATAGAACTGATACTCTGTGGCCTCTGGTGGTGCTTTTAGCCTTGGGAAACAAATAGGAATCAAGAAAATGTTCCTGATGGGTTTTTTTTCTACTTTTGGAATACTTTTGCATTTCTCTGGTCTCTTCTGTAGGTTACAGACTTCAGTTCATTGAAAGTAAAAGATTTTATGTGTGTTCTGCTAAAAAAGAACTATCCTACTGGATAGTAAACAACAGAGTTGCAGGTAGAGGAGCTTGGAGGCAGTGTAAAGTGAGAAACTACATCTGAAAGAGTTGATGGAGCTAACAGCTCAGTGTTGTGCCAGGTGGTTTATTTTGACATGCTTTCCTGGATTTCTTAACTGTAAGTGAGGATTTAAAAATAATGCCCTCTATTGGGAAAGTTAGGTAGAGGCACATGGCCAGTGCCTGAACCCAGCAGCACAGGGGTGTGCACCCACGTGGCTTTGGAACACTTGGCTTCTCCCTGTGCAGGGCCAAGACCAGAACAAAAGAAGCCAATTACTTTCTGCCCCTTCACCAAAGCTGTTTTTCAAACAGGCTGTTTCCCATCTCGGGTGAACTCTTCTTCCTCTAATGCTGCTGTTACCTTTGAATTACTGCCATGGTGGTCTTCACTGAGGCAACAAAGCTGAACTCTTGCTCTTCACAGAAAAGAGTTATATGTTACAACTGTCCTCATTAGTGCAAATAATGGCTGATCTAGGCCTGGGAAAATAAAAGCCACGGGCCACCTGCTAGTTATCCTGTTCACTCATTCATGCATTTGGCTGGCTGCAGCATTTTGTTTTACTTTGGGTCACGTTTGCTTTGCCATGCTTAAAATCTGAGGTAAAGAGACAGGGATTATGGCACTGACAGTCCAGCTTTAACACCCATTGCTACTAATTGGCCAGCAGCAGGGGATCGTCAGAGCGCTCTTTAACGTCCTCAGTTCTCTGTGTTGATAAAAGAAGCAAATTAAAAGCCATAAACACAAATGTGTTCCAGCATGGAACCTGTTGATACCCACAGTTTTGAAAACAGACGTCCCTAGTGCAAAATCTCAGTAATGTTAAAATCAAAGGAAAAAACCAAGCCTTGCCTGTTGCAAGGTTTTGTGAAGTGATTTTTATTTTTAATTACAGCTGCCCCTTGGTGTACTTCAGTCCACAAAACTGATGACTGAACGTCTTTTAGGACATCATCTAATATTTTTAAGAATGTTCCCTTTTTTCTGACTTCAAGGTCTAGAAAACGTTTGGAACATTTTTATAACTCTTGCCTTGTGCTGCAGTAATGTGTGTTTTAAGTCCAGTGACCATGTGGAGCAATGCTGTATGATGAGAGAGACCCACGTGTTAGTTACTTCCATTCATGCAGAAAAGCTGTATTCCTTACAAATACATGTGAATGTGAAGTTTTTCTGTTTAGTTGCTCTGGAATTTTGGCATACAGGCATCTAGCAGTACTAAAGAGAATAAAGACGCTTGCTGAACAAGAACCTGTGCAAGTGCTGGTACAGGACAACATAGAATCAGAAACTGATTTTTTCTGCCAGAGTAGAAATGAGGAGAAAGGAAGAGAGAGGGCAGAATGAGTGCAAATTTCCTATTCAAAAGTGCTGTTAAATCAAATGTTTTCATGTAATGGTTTGGGGGATTGTTTGTAGCTTGAGGGGTTACTTCATACTCTTTTCTGTTTCTGTTTTCTGTGTTCAATTCCCATCACTGTAAAACACTGCCTTTTGTACTGTCACTCATTGAGTTGCCTTATGTGGCAAGATGGCTGCCTTCAGTTCTGTGTTTAGCTTTGTAATCGGCTGAATTGCATTAGATTGTAAATGAAAAAATCTTGTTTATCTGTGGTTTCTCCTAAAAGCAAAAGAAAAATTAATTTTCTGATTAATTTTCTCTCAAATAATAAAAAAGGACCTGTAAAAATAGAACTCCAAATGCACAATTTGATGTCACTATTTACTGGGATTTCCTGTTTTCACACAAGTTATGCCCAGTTTGCTTTGCAGGAGAGATTTTACATTCTGAGAAAAGATTCATAATGACTCAGCTTAGTGTTAGAGTTTGGCATCAGGAAAAACCCTGATAGATATCCTCCTGCAGTATGACTGTTAATTCTGCAGTGTAACTATTATAAAAGAAGTATTTGCAAAAGCTTTGCATAGTATTACTACTCTGTGAACACATACATGCATCTTCAAGCAAAATATTAAAGGAAATGATTTGTTATTTTTTAAAAATGCTTTAAGGTGTAACCTTCTGTAAAATTAATAAATCTGTATTTAACTTGACATATTATTGCAATAGAACCTAGAGACCCAGGTAGTTAGGTAGCTGAAGATTTTAAGTGCTGTTGGGTGAAAGCATGAATTCCATATTTGACAATAGTCAGTGCAAGTGGGCAGTGGGAAAGCTGGGGTAACACAGGTAGTGTGTATGCCACTCTTAGCCACTGGGGATCAGTAAAGTGCTACCCAATCGTCTCAGGCCTCCATAGCTAGAGATGCTTGACAGTTGTTTGTCTTTATTCTGTTCTAGATTGCTGGAACCCTGACCCACACTCACGACCTTCCTTTGCCACTATCCTAGACCATCTTACTGCCATAGAAGAGTCTGGTTTTTTTGAAATGCCCAAAGATTCCTTCCACTCCCTGCAGGAAGACTGGAAACAAGAGATCCAAGAGATGTTTGATCAGCTCAGAGCCAAAGAAAAGGCAAGTAGAGAGCAGTGCTCCCTGCTTGTGCTGTCTGGATTGTAATTTCCCCATTTCATAGCTCAAATGGGGATTGCTGTTTCGTGCATCCCAGAGCTAATTTTGTCTGTGCTTTACTGGAGTTGTATTAAGTCCCTGAACCAATGGCACGTTGTGATGCACACAAGGGTAGCATCATGAGGAAAATAAATATCCATATCCTGAGCTGCTACTTTTTCTAATATTGAAGTGAGCTTCCATTTTACTCTGTGCAAATTGCTGTGATGAGTTGATTGTTTATTGCATTTGATAACTGGTTCTCTATTAGCATCTTAATTGAGAAACCCAATGAAAACTATTAACAGGAGATGTAGGAGAGGTAGTTTCAGCATATATATATTCTAGTTAACATTGCAGCTTTGGTTCTGCTGGGTTTGTGTTTTCAAGGTTTTGAGCACAACCAAAATGCATAGACTATAATAAACATGAGTGCTACCAGGGAAAGGTCCAGTAACTGCTATAAATGAAGTCCATCTGGGCAAACAGCAGGAAACAAAAATGCTAGCAGGAATAACAGGAATGGTGACCATCAGCCTCGAAGGGAAGACATGAAAAAGCTGAAGTTTTCTTCAAGCATGCTTGCAGAAAGCACAGCTTGCTGCATCTAATTTAAGGTCTTTACAGAGACTGTCTTTAGTTGTAGGTAAGAAAAACTGCACCAGAACCAAAATCAGTAGTGTAATAATATATTTGTAAGTTCAAAGTCTCTTGCCTGAAAGTCAACTCATAATAAGCAGCTGTTTTGATCTGGGCTCAGACGTTGGGTTTAGGAGGCAGAGAGAAGGAAAAAGACTGTGGGTCAGAGTAAAGAAGTCAACTTCTACAAGAATACTTAAAACATTTCTATTCACCTATTTTAGTAACTTTTGGGAAAAAAACAAATTAGGTGATAGGCATTTCCTTGCTACTGTTGTCCCATGGCATAACTGTGTTGGAACAGTTTTTGAAAACCAGAAACTTCAACAGACAAACAGCTAAGCAGTACTAACTACACTGCCCTCAGGCTGCGTACTGCATTCCTCTTTAGCAATGGGGAAATAATTTTATATGCTGTTCACTTATTGAGTAAAATGTATCAAAGCTCCCTGGTGATGAGCCAGGTAACAATCTCATTATTAAAAACATCTAAACTAAAATCTATCTGATCACCTATCTGACTTGAATTCTTCAGTTTTTGCCTTCTGCACTGGAATTGGCCATCTGGAGAGAATTATTCTAAGTGCTGAATTCTTTTGTCCTTGTGGTGAGAGGAGAGGAGCGCAGTGGGATTTTGGGATTTCAAGGGCAGTTTCAGTTAATTCATTTTGTCAGCAAGGGATAGATCGAAAGGTTTGCCTTATGTGCCTTTGGCAGGACCGTGTTGAGATGACTTTTGGATATCCTCAAGGAGGGAGTCTCCACAACCTCTTTGGGCAACCTGTTTTTTACTGCTCAGTAATGCAGTAAAAAACTGTTCAGAGAGTGTCTGCTGTGTTTCAGTGTGTGCCTGTTGTCTCTTGTGTCACTGGGCACTGCTGAAGAGAGCCTGGCTTTACCTTTTTCCTACCCTTCTCTCAGGTTTTTATATACACTGGTAAGACCCCCGGTCACCCCACCCAAGCCTTCTCTGTGCTAGGATGAACAGTCCCATCTCTCTCAGCCCTTTCTCATAGGAGAGATGCTCCAGTCTCTTAATCGCCTTCATGGCCCTTCATTGGACTCTCTCTGCNACTACACTGCCCTCAGGCTGCGTACTGCATTCCTCTTTAGCAAGGGGGAAATAATTTTATATGCTGTTCACTTATTGAGTAAAATGTATCAAAGCTCCCTGGTGATGAGCCAGGTAACAATCTCATTATTAAAAACATCTAAAATCTATCTGATCACCTATCTGACTTGAATTCTTCAGTTTTTGCCTTCTGCACTGGAATTGGCCATCTGGAGAGAATTATTCTAAGTGCTGAATTCTTTTGTCCTTGTGGTGAGAGGAGAGGAGCGCAGTGGGATTTTGGGATTTCAAGGGCAGTTTCAGTTAATTCATTTTGTCAGCAAGGGATAGATCGAAAGGTTTGCCTTATGTGCCGTTGGCAGGACCGTGTTGAGATGGCTTTTGGATATCCTCAAGGAGGGAGTCTCCACAACCTCTTTGGGCAACCTGTTTTTTACTGCTCAGTAATGCAGTAAAAAACTGTTCAGAGAGTGTCTGCTGTGTTTCAGTGTGTGCCTGTTGTCTCTTGTGTCACTGGGCACTGCTGAAGAGAGCCTGGCTTTATCTTTTTTCTACCCTTCTCTCAGGTTTTTATATACACTGGTAAGACCCCCGTTCACCCCACCCAAGCCTTCTCTGTGCTAGGATGAACAGCCCCATCTCTCTCAGCCCTTTCTCATAGGAGAGATGCTCCAGTCTCTTAATCACCTTCATGGCCCTTCATTGGACTCTCTCTGCTATGTCCATGTCTGTCTTGTACTGGAGAGACTAGAATTTGACACAGGATTTCAAGTGTGGCCTCACAAGTGGTTATGTCTGAATTTTAATGCTGGTATAAGGGGCTTTGAATGGCAAGCATTGAAGTCTTTGAGGATTGTTTTTGGCTCTCAGCTGAGCCTTTAACTAGTGGTGTTTGCAGTTCTGTGAGCGCAAGCCGTTGAAGCTGTGCCTTCAGGACTGGTAATGTTAGCCTTAACCCACAGTCACAAGGTAGCCTTTTGTTTCTACTTTATCTCCCTGCAGGAGCTGCGCACATGGGAAGAGGAGCTGAGTCGTGCTGCTGTTGAACAGAAGAACCACGAGGAGCTGCTACGAAGGCGGGAACAGGAACTGGCAGAACGTGAGATTGACATCCTGGAAAGGGAGCTCAACATCATCATCCACCAGCTGTGTCAGGAGAAGCCTCGGGTCAAGAAACGCATGGGGAAGTTCAAGAGGAGCCGGCTCAAGTTAAAGGATGGCAATCATATCAGCTTGCCTTCAGGTTGGTGATGTGTTAGGCTGTGCCAGGTGAAATTGGAGCAACCTGTAGGTTTGATAGTTCTTACTACTGACCCTTACGCATTAGAAAGGACTTGATGTACTTTGGGAAAAACATGTCTCTTTGGGATCAATAAACTAAATTTAATGCTCTTGTGACAAGCATTGCCCAAAGTTCCAAGAAGAAGGCCAGAAGTAAATTTGAAGTGTTGTATGTTTGTTAGCCATTGGCTGTATATGGTATGGCAGTTTGCAAACTGCAACTGTGGTGTTGCAGTTTAACATGTTAGTACTCAAAAGAATCAGTTTTTTAAAGGATGTACATAGAAGACGATGGAGGTTTGTGCTCAGAGAATATTTTACGTAATGCTGCAGGAGAAACTATAATCTGCTGGATTTTTTGGTGTAGGAATCCAAAAATTACCAAAATTGATAGCTGTGAGACTGAAGCACTAGATTGCTAGTTCATGAGTGAACCGTTAACACGGAAGCAACTTCTGGAAGAAATGTTAAATATTAGTAAGGTGTTGGCAAAATCACTCTTAAGAGTGAAGATGGTGATGTTCAGAAATACTGAATCCTTAGCATTTCTACTGCAGATTCTTTATGGAGTTTTTAAGTTGTCAAAAAACCAAAAGTGTGGGGTTTGTAAATCACCTAGTGCTCATTGTTACATCAGGGATGGTGACTTGCACTATAGTCTCTGTTTTCTGAGAGACATTGGCTGTTCAGGAGAGAAATTATGACAAAATGTGTATGTTACCTCTGCCTTTCTTTAGGTCTGCAAACACCTATTTTTGGTGGTGCTTAAACTGAGAGGTAAGGTACAAGGGTTTATACAGGGGTATAATTTGGCATGTCAGTTGATACAAGGTCTATATGTGTATGTGTTTCACATGTACACTAAGATGATACATTTTCAGGCTGTGAATGCACATCTTCATTCTGAGTTCAGTGTGTACAATGGGCAAATGGCAATTAGCTGTAAAACTTCATTTCTGTATAGATCCCATAAGTTGCACTCTTTGGAAGTTACCAAAAGCTATTATTTCTTTTTTTCTTATATTAAAAAAAGATAATTTTAACTGTGTCTTTGTTTTTATTATTTTTCCTTTTGCTAAACAGATTTTCAGCATAAATTCACTGTGCAGGCTTCTCCAACGATGGACAAAAGGAAGAGCTTGATCAGTAGCTGCTCCAGCCCTCCTGCAAGTCCTACCATTATTCCCAGACTCAGGGCCATACAGTGTAAGGAGCTCAATGTAGTATTGAATTTGGGAAATGTGCAGTCTGTCAGCGTGATGAGATGCCAAGATTCCGTATCTAGGACAGGGCTGTTAAAGAAAGCACCTAAAATGTTTGCCTTGTGCCTTGCATGTATGCATTTAGAGAGAAAAATGGAATGGCTTGGTGATGCAGGGAGTATCACTTCCTTTGGGGCTAAAACCATGCTTACCCAAGTTCTTGAAATATTGCTGTTTCTATAAAAAATATATTCCTTAGGTATACAAGTTAATTTAAAAAAATACTAATTTGCAGAGTAGATCTGTAAACATTGCTGTAGTGTATTAAGTTACTGTTTTAAGGAAATAAGAACAAGGGCACTTGTCATGCAAATAGTGTTCCCATAACAACACAGAATTAGGCAGACATGCATATCTTAGAATTATGAGAGTCGTGTTAACTAATGTGTAGTGTTTGTATTGGATATCACAGCACTTGTGTGTTTAGTTTCAGACTGGTGGTTCTATCGAGAAACCGATGATGGAATAAAGCCGGAGAGGCTACCTATACTTGAAAGGATTAGGGAATGCTTAATTTGGCATTTGGTTGTTAGATTTGTGTTGATATATGGTCAGAATTTTGGGAAAATCACTTTTGTTACTATTCCTGTTCTGGCCTATGTTTTATTCTTTATGTTGCCATGGAACCAATTCTTTTAATTTGTGTATCTCTTTTTACTTTCCACTGTTCTTTCCGCTTGTGAAGTGACACCTGCTGAAACCAGTAAAACATGGGGACGAAGCTCAGTCCTTCCAAAGGAGGAAGGAGAAGAAGAAGAGAAGAGAGGCCAGAAGAAAAAGGGACGCACTTGGGGACCAAGCTCATTTTGTCACAAGGAGCTAGGTGCAGGAGAAGAGGGGTAAGAGAGGGCCTGGAGGAAGACTCATTTCCAGGTTCTAAAACTGGTCATGAGCTAGCTCACAGGAGATTTGTCTAACCGCTTGTAAACACCTTTCTGCTTCTAAACTTCTTTCCTGTACCAGAGATGTTAGAGATTCAGAACAGTTTACAAAATTGCATTCAGTTCATTTGCTAGCAACTGATGTTTCACTGTCTGTATTTGTAAGCTGTCGAACTTCTTAGCTGTGCAAAACTCTCTGCAGTAGGTTTTCTCTGTTTTAAGGCTCAGCTTTCAGTAGTTTCATGTAATATCTGAAACTGCTTCTCTCTCAGAATTCTCATACATGCTTTTTCTTGTCTTAAATGGTAGTATGTAAAAAGTATCTGATAAAGCAAATGTCTTCTCTTCAGCCTTTTGAAAAGGACGTGTACTTGGAGTGAATCAATCCTGAAACTGATTTTTGCAGAAATGCGGGTTGTACCTCTGTTTCTACAGGTTATTGTTCTGTGGCTTTTTTTTTGTTTCCTCTGTGTGTCTCAGTTATTTACACCAGGACTCCAATGAGTCATTGCTGGAATGCTGCTTTAAATATAGGGCATTTTGGCCTTCTAAAAATTTTGAATGCTTGGTAGTTTTTAGTGGAGTTTGAGCGTTTCCCCCTGATAAATTGATGATTTGACTCTTGCCGTGTTTTTTAGCAGGGAAAATGAAATAGCTGGTCATAATCTTTATCTTTACTATTGTGTGTTCAGGTGTGAAATGCCTGAAAAATTGGTATTTACATAGTGCATCAGTATTGTAGCCCCCTGCAAAAGGGCCTGGATCTATTAAAATATGTTCTCTCTCTAAGATACTCAAGACATGTTGGCAGGACAATATGGAGGAAGCTTCTTTGCTGCCTATGCTTTATTTATTCTGCAAATGAAGGATAGACTAGCATTCTAAGGAATTAAAACAGATGTCACACTTTACAATCATTAATTATATAAAAGGGCAGGAGATCACTGAAGCTGGAAAAAAACACTTCTGCCTTGAAATCACGCTCTTAGAATTCTGGGAGTAGACTTCTTCCATATTCTGTTCATTACTGTACAGTCTGAAGCACAGATTGCTTTTGGTCACAGACAGCTGCAATGGAGTTCCGTGCAAACTGTGGTTGCTCATAAAACTGTCCTGTTCTCTCTACAACTGAGATCTTCTGTAGTACTCAGAATCTCTCCTAGGGAGACTCAGTACGGATATTGCATTTTGCGGAGTGTCTGAAACATGAGTGTGTTGCTGACAGGACAGTATGGCTAACATACAGTGAAGGACTCCTTGCTGAGACCATGCCAGACTGCAGACTTTAATTTAAAGGGAGCAGAGTTGCAGTAAATATTAGTGACTCAAAAGATAGGGTAAGGAGATAAAACTTCATTGAATATTTAAGGTTGGGAAAGACCTTTAAGACTGAGTCAAACCATTAACCTAGCCTCTACCATGTTCACCAGTAAACCATCTTCCCAAGTGCCACGTCCCCGCACCTTTTGAACGTTTCCTGGCCAGCCTATTCCAATGCCTGACCACCCTTTCAGTGAAGAAATTTCTCCTAATATTTAATCTAAACCTCTCCTGGTGCAACTTGAGGCCGTTTCTCTTGTCCCATCAGTTGTTACTTGGTGAAGAGGCTGACCCCCACCTAGGAGGCTAGACCCTCCTTTCAGGGAGTTGTAGACAGTGATAAGGTCTCTCCCAGTTTCTTTTTCTGCAGACTGAACAACCCCAGCTTTCTCAGCTGCTCTTCATATGAGTGACTTTCTAGACCAGGGGTCCTCAAACTTTTTAAACAGGGGGCTGGTTCACTGTCCCTCAGACACTGTCGGGGGCCAGACTATAGTTTGGAAAAAAATGAACGAATTCCTATGCACACTGCACATATTTTATTTGTAGTAGTGCACAAAAAACAGGAAAAAGAATGCAATATTTAAAATGAAGAACAATTGTAATCAACAAAAACAAATAATATTTCAGTGTGAACTATGGGCCTGCTTTTGGCTAATGAGATGGTCAATGTTAGGTTCCATATTTGTCACTGCGGGCCCGACCCCGCGGGGTCAGCAGCGGGCCGGACTGAGGACCATAGTTTGAGGAGCCCTGTTCTAGACCCTTCCCCATCTCCGTTGCCCTTCTCTGAACATGCTCCAGCTCCTCAGTGTCTTTCTTGTAGTGAGGGTCCCAGAACTCAGGATTCAAGGTGCTGCCTCGCTGGCACTGAGTACAGGAGAATCATCACTTTCCTGCCAGGATGCCTTTGGCTTTCTTGGCCACCTGGGTGCACTGCTGGCTCACATTCAACTGCCTGTTGCCCAGCATCCCCGGACCCTTTTCCACCAAGCAGCTTTCCAGCCACTCATCCCCACTGATGGGGATAAATAGCATTGCATGGGGTTGTTGTGACCAAAGTGCAGAACCCAGCACTTGGCCTTATTGTACCTTATACAGTTGGCCTTGATTCATCATCAATGCAGCATGTACAGATCCCTCTGCAGAGCTTTCCTGCCCTCCAGCAGATCAACATTCCCACCCAACTCAGTGTCACTGCAAACTCACTGAAGGTCACCTCCATCCCCTCATCCAGATCATTGATAAAGATATTAAAGAGGGCCGACCCAAATACTGAACCCTGAGAAAATTAAAAGTAAAGTGAAGAGCTAAACATAGGATAGAGAAGCCCAGTTCAACTATTCTCCATAATGCTGTTCTGGTAGCAGAAGTGCTGCTGTTACTACTGCTTATGGGACTTTGTGATCCAGAGAACTTTTATCTTCATAATTTTTATCACTTTCCATGTATTCTTCACAGAGATAACTCCAAGTTTATTCAATAATAGCATTGTGAGAATTGCAGTGACATATAATTAACATCAAGTAAAGGCAGTCATGAAAAGATGATACAGTGATTATTCATGCTTCTCTATTTATCTTTGAACATAAAGAATATGCACAACAGCAGAAGGGTTTTGTGCTGAATTGCAGAGACTGGATGAAGCTTTATGTTGGACAAGTTCTGTTGCAGTTCAGTTGTGATCTTACAATGTATTCTCAAGGATACGCTGTGAAGTTTTAACTGTCCTTAAACTTGGGGTTGATTAGTCACAGACTTACTATGGCATGGGTGATGGTCACCCTGCTTTTCACACAGGTTTCTAATTTTATGGAAGGTGATAGTGAATGTGACTTAAAATCCTTTAGCAGTTATCTCTTAAAATCTTGCAAGCTAAGTAGGGGTCAGCCTGGCAACATAAATTTTTTATTCACTCCAGTATTATATTAATGTCTTACCATTATTATGGAATGGTACTGAGATACCAGACATACTGTCTTACAGTTGTAGGTAAGTTTTTTCCAATTTTCTGAGCAAATAAACCTTGTCATCTTACCATTTGTAAAAAGAGGTGCCTTTGACTTCCCAGTAGAAAAAGGCAACAGGAAAGTTACGCAGTCATAATACAGCAAAGTAAGTAACAACCTTCTGGTTAGTTAATCTAAATAGACTACAGGTAAGAAGTCTTTAGGTTCCTGGTTGGTTATGCTGGTGATTGAAATACAGTTTTAGTGCTAGTGCTTTCAGATCATTGTCTTTCCTTAGAGCACTAGCAGACAATACTGCTCTAGTAGGAACATTCTCCAAGTCAGCATGTTTTGAACTGTTTTCAAATGCACCCTGCTATCTAATTAAAATGATGTGCAGCAATCTTCTGGACAGCTCCTTGAGGTCTGCTTGTAATTTGGGGGGAAAAGAGAAGGAGCAAAAATAAAAGGGAAGGATGAAAATTTTATAACCTTTAGGCAAACGTAGCAGGCTTTGAAATTATTCTGGTAGCTATATATCTTCCTGTTCAGATTGAGCTGCACTTTGGCAGTAACAGCAGACCTTCATT
This sequence comes from Nicator chloris, assembly GCA_013400495.1. Taxonomy (NCBI): domain Eukaryota; kingdom Metazoa; phylum Chordata; class Aves; order Passeriformes; family Pycnonotidae; genus Nicator; species Nicator chloris. The sequence continues at coordinate 116,328 of WAAE01006231.1, read as the reverse complement.
GTGTTCTTTGCAAGGGAAGATTGCTCTGAGAAGTCAAAAGGAAGCAAACTAAGTTGAGTATGTTTTCTCCCAGCACTGTAGAAATCTTGCCTTCCTCAGTAGTTCTGTACCCATATTGTAAAAGCTTTGAGATTCAGTTTTGGAGGTGTTCACACTGCTAACCTGGTTCATTTTCACTCACCAGCTTTCCCTTTATATACATCTCTGTTTATAGTATGTATTGTAGGTAGACATGTTGCACACCTGGGTAATTTAGATCCAACATACGTTGTTTGGTGTGTTGTGTTGCACAGCTGAGTGTACTGTGGAGGGAGTAAATCAGAACAGACCCACACACCGATGTTTTATAACATGTCTGTTGTAAAACCTTGTGGTTGTTTGACTTGACAAAGAGGGTTCAGTGCTGTGCTGTCTGGATTCAAGATCACAGCAGGGTACTGCATGTGCCAGACTGGTTAATGGGGATGGACTTGCAATGCAGTTGAGAACGGCACAGGATACTTTTAGTGGAATGTCTATACCACAGTCATCAACCAACTGATCATGTGCTGGATCAAGTTTAGGTCCTGTGGCCTTGGTATTGCTGCAGTGTAGTTTGGTGACAAGTACAGCATCTCTATTGGGTAGAGAGCAGAGGAAAAACTTATACCAAGGCAAAAAAACCCACCCCAATATAATAAATTTTTGAAATCCTGGAATGGAAGCTGTCTTAGAAATGCAGAATGATTCTGGTGGAAAATAAGAACCATGACAGGTAATTTAGGTATGATTATATTTCCCTTTCTCTTTAAAGAAATGACGGTAGTGAATTACATGTCTTACCAAAAAACAGGGCAAGTTAGTAATGGAGCTGGAAGAGGTCTTTGAGTTTTCTGTTCTTTCAATAACAAGGTGATGCTTTTGTGTGTCCAGTTGACATTATTCAGACTTTCTGCAGATCTTTTTATTCCTTCCTTGTAATTTCTGCCTATCCTAGGTGTGTGTGGCTTGTCACCAACACTGTGGTGTTTCATGTTCGAATTTGTGGAGAAAGGCACCAGAAACGTTCCAGTTCAGACTATGTTGATAAATGAATAATAAAACTTTGAATACGGATATATCAGGAAGTTGTGCTGCTAATCAAAATTGTTGATGTGTCTGATGTCAGGAAACTAGTGCAGGATGATGACAATAAAAACCTATGAATAGAGATTACTAATAAGTTCAGGAGCCTGGTATCATACCTTTAGACACAGGTCAAACTAGGGGTTTGGGTCCTTCTCTTGGGCTTTTTTTGCTTGTAAGTAAAAGAAACAATGACATGATTTATAAGTTTAGTTGCCTTTTTTCCATAATCTAGACCTTGTGCTTTTAACTGTACTTCAATACAGTGTTTTCTTTATAAGAAAAATATTGGTGTTTATAATACAGAGACATGGCTTTGCTGTTACAGTGACTTTAGCTTATTATTTTATTAGTCCTAGTGAGTGATGTTTGAATTTCATTGTCCATTTGTGTTTCACATTAAAACATTTTTGAGGTGTTTTCCCCTTCTCTAGCTGAGCCATTTATTTTTTACCTGCAGTGGTAAGATTGATTGCAAAAAGAAATCAAGATGTAAAAAGATTATGCCGTGATTTAAAAAGAAAATGTTTAATCTGATTTTTGTAGTGGTGCCTTCTATTATTCTGCATTCATAGCTTGTTGGTAGTTATCAGCAGAGGCCTTTTGACTGCCACAGTGTAACAAACTAGGAATGGACCTTTTAACTTTTTTTTTGTATTTTAAAGTACTGTAAAGATATCACAAGATTGCTTGCTGTGGGAGGACTTCAGATCTATGTAGTTGAGATGGATACATGCATACCCTAAGTAGATCAATAGACAACATATAAGGGGAGAATGGAAACTATTTGTGAGTATGGTACATTTTCTCACATCCTTCTACTGTTTTCAGTCTGAAAGCTCTGGTAGAAGGATGCAAGCAGTGGTCATCCAGTGCACCAAATCTTGGGAAGATCCAGAGAACTGCACCTGCTTTTCCGGGATTCACCAGCTTAGCAGAGATGGGTAAAGGAATTCCCTGAACTTCCCACTTCCATTCACATTTCAATGAACCTCTTTCCTGACCTTCACCTGGTACCTTACAGCAATTTTTTCATTTTGTTTGGTATCTGTTTTTCTTTTATTCTTTGTCAAGTATCCACTTTCTCCTTCTGGATTTTCTTCTTGTTCACCTCACTGCTTGTGCTTCTCCCTCTGTCAAGCTAACGAGCCTCTGTTAATTCTCCTCTAGCTCCATGCTGTTGCTCAGCTTCTTTCTTGAATAATGATATTTACATGTGCAGCATGCTTGCACCTTCACTTGCAAGGAGCAATCCTTAAAATTTTTCTACCTTTTGCTCCTCACTCACAAACACATAAATTTACTCTAGAAGTTACTGAGGTGTAGATTGCCTTTGAAATGCTATTCTGCAATTAATCCCAAGTGAGTGAATGCTTCACTAATTTCTTTCACTTTAATAGTGTTTCCAGTTCCTTCTCTCAGCCTGTCTTCTTTGGAAACAATAGACTGAATTTGGGAGTTGATGAATGTTTGTGAGGAGACCAGTTGCATCTTCTGAGGGAGAAGCTTATTTTGAAGTATATTTGTGAGACAATTAAATTCGCCTGTGAAAATGTTATGTTGACACAAAGTCTATTTTCATTTGCTTTCCAGATGATGAGGACAGCGAATGTTTTAATGGAGAGGGCAAAGTGCACCCTTCACCTGTGCACAATCAGTCATACCTCTGCATCCCATTTCAAAAGAGTGAAGAGTGGGATGGCCCTTCTAGTGATGCTAATGAGGAGTCCACCCCTGTAAACTCTGCTACCAGTACCCCACAGCTGACACCCACCAACAGCCTCAAACGTAGCAGCTCCCACCACAAGCGATGTGAGGTTGCATTGCTTGGCTGTGGAGCAGTGCTGGCTGCTGCAGGCCTGGGTTTTGATCTGTTAGAAGCAGGGAAGTGTCAGCTGCTGATTGAGGAAGAGCCAGAGATGCCCAAGGAAGAGAAGAAGAAGCGTGACAGCATTTTTCAGCGAGCTGGACGCCCACGCAGGAGCACTAGTCCACCTTCCCGGAAGATGTTCAAGAAGGATGATCCCCTGTTGTTGCTAGGCGAGCCATCCACATCCCTCACCCTTCTTTCCCTGTCTTCCATTTCCGAATGTAATTCCACCCGGTCCCTGCTGCGCTCAGACAGTGATGAGATTGTGGTTTATGAGATGCCTGTCAGCCCAGTGACGGTCAAGGCTCCCTTGCCAGCCATTACAAACCCACTGGTCAATGTCCAGATCGAGAGGTTCAAACAAGATCCCAACCAGTCCCTGACTCCCACACACGTGACGGTCTCTTCCCACACCCAGCAAAGTGGACACAGGCGCACACCTTCTGATGGAGCCATCAAAGGGAGTGGACTGGTTGTCAATGGGTGCCCAACCAGTGGCTGTCCTTCCAGTAGCTGTTTAACTGGAGCACTGGGAGCAGGTAGGTTTTCAGCCATCTTCCTTGTCTTCTCCAGAACAAAGACAGAAGCAGTATAATTACTTGTTGCTTATACATTCGTTGAGATGACCAGCCCACAAGAATTGCTTGTGGAGGTTATCTTTACACAAATAGCTAACAGAATAATGCAGTAATGGTTTTGGTTCCAGCATCTTCAGATTGCCATAATCTTGAAGATACAGAGTTTGTAGATTCTGAATGGAGGCTTTCTGCTTTGAATACCTTTTTGCGTTGTATGTACAATAACTTAAGATCTGTAGGAACCACTTAGCAGTGACATCTAACATGTTTTTCCCTCTTCTCATACATTGTCTGTTTTGGATAGGTGTATTAAAAACACCTAGTCCAAGCAGAGATCCCAGCGAGGTCCCTCGCCTGCCAGACCCCAACCTTGTTTTTCCTCCAACCCCGAGACGATGGAATGCACAGCAGGATCCCACACTGGAAAGACCCAAGACATTGGAGTTCCTGCCCCGGCCACGTCCTGCAGCCAGTCGGCAGCGGCTTGATCCCTGGTGGTTTGTGTCACCCAGCAATGCCAAGGGTGAATCTTCTGCCAACAGTTCAAGTACTGATACTCCAAGCAATCTAGACTCTTGTTTTGCTAGTAGCAGCAGCACTGTAGAAGAGAGACCTGGACTGCCTGCACTGCTTCCTTTCCAGGTGGGTCCTCCTGCAGAGGAGCGGACACTGTTGGACATAGATGCTGAGGGGCAGAGCCAGGACAGCACCATTCCGCTATGCAGAAGTGAACTTAACACACACAAAGCTGCAGCATATGAACTCAAGCAAGAATTCTGGTCTTAATATGAAACCACTGGGGGCATTGAGCCCCTCTAGATTCAATCCTACTTTTTGCACTGAGAATGCACTTTGGAAACAGATTAGGTGGAGGGATGCTACAGAGATCAAATGGTGCTGCCTCTGCTGAAGATGTGTTGTCAGCTGCCTGATTTTTGTCTGCATTTGGGTGAAACTTGGCAACTCTGAGCTGCTGACTTTTGCTGTGGGGTTTTCCTGTAGTCTTCCCTGCCCTCTTACTGCAGTTTGAATCTGCAATGAGCTAAAATTATCATATCAAAGTCTTTTGTTACTGACCTTGTAGGATTTGGCACTTGCAGTAAGTATATTGGTAGCTATCCTGGTATTAATCAGTATTTTCAATAATATTTAAATATTACACTACAGCAGACATCAGTGTTTGATGTTTTCCCAAGGAATCCAGAACAGAAACAAATAAATATCTGGAGACTACCTTCTCTGAAATACTTTCAGATCATTAGACTGGCCTGGGAATCATACCCCCACTGAAAGAGCAGAAGTAGCTATCTTAAGACTTGTTTGTCCTCTTTTGGTCATGTGATAGCTTAAGGTGGAACAGATGGCAGAGGAAGGGCATGGCGTCTCCACTGGTGGAGGTCTTTGAGAGCAGGTGAACCAGACTGTTGGAAACAAGTAGGCGTAGTTGATCCTGGCTTCAGGTTAGGTTGGATGAACTTCAGTGGTCTCTTGAGGTCCCTCTTAGCCCTATTTTTTTTTGTGTGATCCTGTGCTTTCAAGATGAAGGCTTATGGTATAGCTGTTTAGCTTTTTTTTTTTGTTTCAGACTTTTGTTCCATCCGTCTCTTTTTTCCCACCCTGTTTCTCAGGCTCATAGTCAGGTTGACTCAGCTTTGGGAGGGGAGTTAGCAGAAACTTTCTTTAAAGATGCGTTGTCTTGCAGAAGTAAGTTATGTGTTTCCAAATCTTTTTCTTTCTATTTTTTTCTCCTTTCTTATACCTTTTAGGAGTGACCCAGGAAACCCAAGACTGCTCTTACGCACACTGGTACTTGTTTAAGGCTTTTTTGAAAATGAGGCTTGTTAGTAGTTGGATTGTGCAAACAGGAATCAGAACATCTGGACACTGTTTCATTTTGTCACTGACTCACTGTGTGACCCTGGGCAAATAATGTAACCTCTGTGCCTGAATTTCCCCATCTGTAAATAATAAGAATAATACCTACCTCACAAGGGGAGGGGTTGGGCCATCTATAATAGATATAAAGTCCTTTGAGATCTTTGAGTGAAAGGCACTATAGATATGTAAAACTTTATTCTTGTTCAAATATGTAAAACACTCCTAGATCTGGAGCAAGAACAGACCCCTGTCTGGAAGGAGGAAGTCACACAAATAGGGTGTGCCTATGCTCAGAATTTTATGTACAAAGACTTCTAGTGTGTCTGTGCCACTGCAGGTATGTCTTACTGGCTGTAATGAGAACTTCAATCTTCCTCAAATTTGGCATTATATATAAGGGATGTGGCCTTTATATGAGTGTAATAGAGTAGTCTGCTTTATTGCAGGGTACAGCATGTCTGTTCACTGTTTTTGTACAGATCTGTGCTTGCTTTGCTAATCTACTGATATTTGGTTGCAAATAAGTCATTTGACAGTGCTGCCAGTGCAGCGCTCAGCCTGTTGGGGCAGTCCAGTCCCGCTGTGAAGGCAGCAGAGCCGAATACTTCCTGCAGCTGTCAGTACAGTGAACACATGTGTTTAGATCTTTGTAACCTGATTTTAAAAACCAGCATGTGTGGGGAAGAACTGTACATAAGGCTTTTTAGTTGTGTGTGAGGACTGAAACCAGCATGTTCCCATTAGTCAAGTGCACCTTTTTTTCCAAGCAATTACAGTACGTTTTGTTTTGAAAGGTCACATAATTCTTGTTTATCATATTCCATGGAAAATGCTTAATGGCAGAATTACTTTCTGCTGCCCTTCTTATTAGACGCTCCAGAGCTGGCCTTAATGGTGCTACACTACATGGTGAAACTTGAGACACTGTTGACTGTTTAGACAAGGTATTACGATAAGGCAAGGTGGGATTCAGATACTTAAAGAAAACTTACATTTCTGCCTCTTTTGTCAAATTTAGACCTTTAGCATTGTTGATTTCTTAAGCATCCTTTTGGTTTCCATTTCTGAAAACTCAGTTTGTGACCCAGACACTAGCAAAAAGACAAAACTCATCCAACAGATTGCTAATTTAGATTGTGCTATAAATCAACCTTATCGTAGTCTCAGTAAGAGGCTATGTCAGAGGGATTTAAAAGAAGGACATTAAAATAATCTATTTTTCATAGTCTTCCTTATAATTTTAAAAAGTCTGGAACAAAACTGGGTCAGCTGTTCTGAAATGTAATGTTTTCTGTCCAAAAGGTATCATTATAAATGTCATAGGGAGTATCGTCTGCTCTGCGAAGGCATCACCTGAAATAGCTCCATTTGAACAGAAATCTTTAAAATCCACTTACTTACATGAAATGGGAGGCCACCTTTTTAGGTCACACTAATACAACTCAGCCTGCTAAACTTTCTAATAACTGGCCAGTTGATTTCACCAACTTTTAAGGTTCTCTCAAGTTCCCTGGAAAGACAAAGGCAAGTTGTTCTGTCACCTTTTTTGCTTAAGAAAGTTGAGGATGAAGAATTAACGCCCCCCCTGCCCCTCTTCCCCTTTTATATAATCACTTGGTGAAGATGGTATGTAGCTGAACTTTGAGAAGTACTTTGCTCTGAAGAGTATTTTCCGTAATACCAAGTGGGCATTGCTACATCAAATAATTTGGTAGGACATATGGCTAGAGTCAAGGATCCAGGTCAGGGTTGCCAACCTAGATACTGTTATTACAAAGCTGCCAGACAGACTAGTTAGAAGCATATTGGTTGGTATGTGTTTGTTTTGTGGTTTTTGTTTGGTTGTTTTTAAACCCTTCTTCAATGCAATTATCTTCATTGAATCTAGCATGGGAATTAACCTGAGGCAGTCTTGGAGCATCCACCCATAACTGTCTTCCAGTGGCCAACCTGAGGTATCAGGCAAGAGGAATCTGTTGTGGAAACCTGACTTCGGTAGGTGGTGGGGTGTTCTCTGGCAGGCAGGAAGAGGGCTCTCAAGACAAAGCGTTGTCAGGTATTTTACCTTGTACACTCCAAACGTTTTTGCACCCAGTGTCCTAAGGCCCAGAGTGCATGTCTAAGCTAGCTCAAAACCTCTCTCTGTGTCCATCTGTCCCATCCTGGGTTGAATTCTCTGCTTTTGTAATCTGTTGGGGTTTTTCCTTCCCAGCTGTGGGAGCTGAGGTGCTCCAAATCTCCAAAGGAGTGGTCAACCGTAGTCCACTAGATAGTGAGAAGGTATGAGCCCATCAGCTCAGAAATCTTTTTTTTCCTACTGGTTGCTAGTATTCCCATTTGTCAGGGGAACAAAAATGTCAGAATACTGGTCATTGACCTACCTTTCTAGTAGCATTCTTGAGGAAGACGGTGAAAATCTTACTTTAAAAAAATTCTAATAAATGTCTTGTTTCCTAAATGTCTGAATAAGTTGCACTTTTGTTTTGTCTGAGAAAATGAGAAAAAGATAATGTGAAAGTCACTGAGCAGTCTAAAACAATGACAAAAGAATGGAGAAAAATGTTTGAATACAGGCCTTACAAAGAGGAAGTGGCAGTTTTTTAACTGATCGTAATGATGAGATTGTAGCTGAGAGAAATGTTTGTGGTTTAGAAATATGTTTGTATTTTTGTTTAGTCAGCTGGCAGTGTGTATCACTAATTTATGTAATTGATGTGCTGATTTAGGAAATAGAAAGAAATTTGTCAGCCCTTCAAAGTATGCTATCCTTGTAGCCTGTTTAGTTTTCCTGTAATGTTGGGGGGAAGGCATGGAATAGCAATCAGTGAAAGAAATGACAAATTTTTTGGTAAATTTCTACTGCTTTCATAGAAATTGACTGTGGGACAAGTAGAGAGAAGAAAGCTTTTGTGTCGAAACTAAGGTGATTAAACAATTACGGATCCTTTTCTAATACTGTAGCTGCTTACAGACTGCACAGTGGTCTGTTTAACCAGCAAGTAGGTCTTAATCTCCTCTCAATCATTTTCAGAGGTGCAAATGTAACTTTTTATACATATTTTCCTCCAGTTTATTATTGCAGTGGGTTGATATTCAGTATGGGGCAGAGAACCTCGGTGAAAATACTCTTTTTGTAATAGTTTTCTAACAAAATGAGTATTTATAAAGTGAATTTTTTGTTATTGATGGGGAAAGACCTGTTCTGGTTTGCCATGGTTTTATGATGAAATATTTTTCTGTACCTCTAGGAATGGGAGTAGTTGCCTTCCTCTTCATAGCATGCTGTTATCTTAAGACATTGTGGACAATACTGCGTAGAGATGTTACTTTGATGTGCCACAAAACTGGATACCTCTCATTCTGTTGAAGGTGAGGCAGTAATGGTCAAGTAAAGAAAGACCTTTGCCTTTGGAGTGTTTTGTTAAATAAAACATGACAGGAAACCTCCGACCTTGAGTCGCCTTTCTATCTTGAGATTAATTTTTATTTGGAATCTAATTTATCTCTGTGGGATGAATATGGGACCTGGAGTCCCATTGGATGTATGGAACCAAACCTATTCCTATGTCCCAAAATTCAGTGATAGCCTGTTATTTTTGCAAGTAATTTTAAGCTAATGTAACTAGATTTGTTTCTTTTTGGTTTTTTTGAAATGTTTCTCCTTGGAAAACATGCTTATTGCTTTCTAACCTTTTCCATGCTTTTTGGAGATGCTCTCAAGAACTCTTACCAACTCTATGGTGAATAAGAAGGGTTATATCTTGCAGAGTGATTTAACTCATTCTTTTGGCTTAAGTCCTCCTTTTGGCTTTGTTTGTTTGGGGTTTTTTTGTATGAAACAAGGGCATTTACATTTGGAAAGATTTCTGATCCTTATCCTGTCACTGAAGAACAGTTTCTTAGCTTCCATGTTTAGAATTCATTTAAGACTACAATTTGGGTAAAACTGGACATTAAAAGTGAGGGGATAGACATGTGTGAAAACATATTTGCAAACAAGCAATAAATACAGCAAATACAAGAACCAAAATATACTCTCACTGTCACAGAGCATAACTTTCAGACTTCATCTTTGGTTCATGATATAATTTAGGTATCTATAGGAAAGAATGCCTTCTTACACTTTTTCTTAAGTTTACTATTTTAATACTAGAATACAGTGGTTTACACAGCCAGCTAATATGGTAGCTAGCTGGACAGAAAGGATCTTCAACCAAATTTGCTTTTTTTTCTCTTATTTTCAGTCCAGTTTTTTGTTTAAATTTTATTTTTTCTCTTTTTTTTTGGTGTTTAGCAAACAATACAATCTTAAGAAGAAGTTATTGTTATTAACCTCACTTTCACAGTTTCATGAGGCATTATGGAAATGAATCTTTGGCTTATTCTGGTGCTCCCTCTATTGAATGCATTTGTAGAAAGTCATGCTGCAGTTAAAATGTGCATTTGCTTTTGGTTTTTCCCATGCTTGGCTTTTTTAAACAGTTTTGCCACTGTCAAAGGTGAGCACAACTTCTGAAATTACCTACATCAACTTTATTTTTTTATGTTGGAAGTAGTCACTCCCAGCCTAAGAGGTGTGTGCTTGATTAGCAAGTAACTTGCCACTGGTGGCTGGGTAGTGGGTCTGATGTAGCTACTGGAATTATTATTGTTCCTTTCTAACAAGGACCTCCCTTTTTGCAATGGGAACATCTTCAGCACTTCATCAAAGTTTGTATGCAAGAAATACATTTTAGCTCCTTTTGTACGTAAGTGAGAAAGCTTCCTTTTTCTGATCAGGAACAACATTTTCCTACGGAGAATGGCTTCTTGAGCTCTCTGGTTTTGTTTGTTAGTTTTCTGTTTGGAAATATTGTTTATTTGGGGTTTGGTTTTTAAGCCTCTCAAATATATATATATGTGTTACGTGCATCCTGTATGCCAAGGTGCCTTCTGTCTCACATGTCTCCTTGCTGGGCCCTGAGGTTGGTTTGTTGGAGGGACCTCCTAGTTGTAGCCTTCAGTACTGTGTTCTCTGCACATCAGGCCAAATACCATCACAGGAAACATTTTGTCTTCCCATTTACACCCCTGTGCTGAGCCGTGCACTATCACTGCCTCTTCCTATTTCTCCATTAGGGTTTTGGCCCCATCTCATCTTTGTTGGTTATTTATTCTTGTTGCCATAGTAACAAGTGTAAGGCAGAAAACCCTACACATTTCGGATATGCTTTGACCTAAAAGATTTCCAAGCTAAAAGCGTAAGATACAACTGGGTGAAGTGGAAGTGGAGGTTGGCAGGAAATAACACAGTGAAATTATCCTTCTTAATGTACGTCAGAGGACAGAGAGATACTAGCTACTTGGTAAAATGTTGGCATCATAGGTAAGTTGGGTCCTAAAGAAGAATTTGAGGAATGTACGGTTACTTAATTTGAGAGAATGGTTTGGGTTGAAAGGGACTATAAAGGTCATCTAGTTCCTGTCACCCTGTTAGGGGCAGGGACAGTTTCCACTAGATGAGGTTACTCTAAGCCCCATTCAACTTACCCAGTTTCTGGTTGGTTTGTTTTGTTTTACCCTGAACTACCTCATTTGTAGAGATAAAACAGGCAGAAAGTCTTAAGTTTTGGTAAGAATTGCTTTAAGTATGCGGTAAAGGTTGGAGATGGGAAGGCAGAGGCAAACTTGTATTTGGCTCTTTGACATGCAAATTCCTGATGGAAAAGTAAAACCAGCTATTCAGTTTATGAAATTAAGATTATACTTGCTTCAAATATTTTTATCTCTAAAATAAACAATAAAGGACAAAGTGGGGCATTTTTCTTGATGGTTTCTAACCTGTGGAAGAGTTGATTGTCTGGAGACAAAAAGGTGGAGATTTCATATTGGTCACTACTGCTTTTAAAGTGTTAGTCTCTTTTTTCAAAACAGATTTTTTTAAAAAATAATCTCATGTGCTCTTCAAGTGGAGCTGTACACAATCCTGATTGTTTTCCTGTATTTGCAGTATTGTTTTCCTAGTGTATCAGCTCCTAATGCAGTCCTTACTGTATCTGAAAGTTAATAATGTGCAGGCAGCACAATAGAATAAATATTAAGGAAGTATGACACATTTTTATTGTGCAGTATAGTGGATTTATTAACCCAGCTTGAAGTGGGCTACTGTTAGGTCTGTAGCTGATTGGTCAGATGGATGCACAGCTAGAAAAAGGAGACTTAGAACAAATCTGCAGGAGCAATGCCAAAGCTGTATTTGCTTAAAATAAGCAATTTGAAAAATCATAATGGGGGGAGGCAGGGGGAAGGACTTTAATTAATCAGAAGTACATCTTTAAGATCTTGTCCATGCTCAAATTTTGATTGCCAGGATAGCTAGTGAGAATCTCCATTGTGTTCAGTGTGGCCAAAACCTCAACATTAAGACAAGAATAATTCATTTTATATATGCTGTTTCAGATGGATTAACACTGTCTCCCATTCTACCTTGATTGTTTCAATTCAGCATTTTCTCAAGAACAGATGTTGATGTTGGATAAAGCTGGCCCCCTTGTCTTGGAGAGTCATATAGGTCTGAGAGAGAAGAAACATTGCTCTGGCCATGTCCTGATCTTCTGTGTCTTGTGATCTTAGCTGGAGAGGTTATAATGGTGCAGGAAGACATGCTGGTGTTTTTCCAAGCTTCATTGATAAGAATGCTGCTTGCAGCAATTACGTTACAGAACAAACCTGGCCTGATTACTGTTTGGCATAGTTCAGTTGCACACTGATCTTCTTGAGTCTAACTATATCTGGAGGTGAACAGAGCTTCTTCCTTGAGTTCTGCTGGAATTTGTCAATGTGGCCACTTCTCAGCTTGGGTAATTTGTTTTCTCCCAGTCCCAGTCAATGTCCCAAATTTGACCCTCAACTGATTGCCCAGATACTCATAGGAGGGTGCTTCTTCTGTCTTGCATGCTTTAGTGAGCAGCTCTTACAATGTCAACAGGGTTAGCATTTGTATCTGAGCAGAGCAGCTGATATCTCTGAGCTAACTTCTCACACTGCATCTCAAGCAGTTGGTAATCCATCAGTTCTGCCATTGCTCTGTTTTCAAGGTTATCTTGACAACTATAATATCCAGGTACCCTAGACTGTAAAGAATATAGCCACAGGGGAAAAAAAAATAAAAGTAAGTAAAAAAGAAAGCATACTTAGGGGTATTTGCCAGCTGAACTGGTTGAATTTGGCCAGTGCTCTTGGCAGAGAGTAGGATCCATTCTTTTGCAACATAGATCTCTTTGGGGGATGGCTAGGTTTGAACTGCAGAATTTACCTAGATCCGCCTGAAGTCCATAGGCACTGGTGCCTGTCATGTTTGGCAGTTATAAGAAGATACCACATAAACCCAAGAGCATCTAGTAATAAAAGTTTGTATTTAGGGTAATTAGCTTTCAAGTTAAAAGGGAAGAGACCTCAATTCAGAAAGCTCTTCATCACATATTTAAACATCACTGAAGTCAGTGGAATGTATTTGTGGGTCAAAATGCACAAGACCCCAATTGAGCAAAGCTCTTAATCTGAACTGGGGGATTGTCGTCTAGAGACTGATGGTGAAGGACCAGGTTCTTACCTTGATTGTGAGAGTAAGGAGTCAATTAACCTGAGGAAAAAGTTCCTTAACAAGCCCCCGTGTAAATGCTCGTTTGATTGCTGACTCTTGTGGCCTTTCCATGGGTTGCACATGCCATGCCTATTTGACTGCTACTTTTAACCATAAGCAGGGTAAGCTTTGGGAATGTTTTCTGGCATGGGATGAGAGAGCAACAACTTCTGCATTAGCAGATTGCTAGCTGTAAAGGGGCAGTAAGTGGTGACTGGAGGCTCTGAGTGCAAATGGCAGTTTAAGCTGAGGCCTATTCTCAAGTGTTTCTTCTCATTTTACAAATGCATCCCTCCAAACTGGTGGACAGACCTGACAAGTTCAGCAGTCATCAACATCTGCCACTTTTACTAGAGTTCTAGGATTCTTGTCTGTCAGCTGTCAGCACAATACATTGTGCTGCTATATTTGATTTCTTTGTCGTAAATTCAGGACAAGCTCGAAATACCTGAGATATTTTGCCTGACTTAAGTTGAGAGGCTTATATGGAGTGAGCAGGCAACAGTTGTGGAAAAATCAGGGCAAATACCTGCGCTTTTAACAATGTCTCTTCTGTGGCTTTGAAAGTCCAAGAATTTCTCAGCCAGAGAATGTATTTCCTCCTTCTTTTTATAAGCTACTTCTTTCCTTTGCCTTATTAATTGTGGGCCTGCTCCTGCTTCTGTTTCAAGCCAGATGCAAAAATCGGTGACCTGACTTTCCAAGGTACAATGTTGTAAATCTGAATAACCAGGTGAGTAGATTTCTCTAGTGTAAGATCATTCCCCCGTGTCTGATCCTTTGAGATACGGGATAGTTCCTGCTTGTGTTGAAATCAGTGTGTGGAGGGTGTTGGGTACTTCATAAAGAACTCCAAACTCTGTAGGACTGGGATTCATCTTTCAGCTCAAGTATTTCAGTCTGGTTTTGGAGACGTCTGTATGTCTTCTCTTCCGTTTATGGTGTTTAAAAGTCTGTTGCTATGGAAGTAGCACCTGAAAGTATGTTTTGCCTGAAGAACCTGCAATGAAGCAGTTACATTACCAAATGGCAATGTACCCCAGAATTGAGTAAAATAACAGAGGCCACCAAGTTTTTCTTGTTTATGTGATGAAATGTTGTCAAATTAAGTGATTTGTTGGAGCCTTCCTTTAACTTCTGTACAGCAGTAAGCTTAGAGGAAAAGAAGATTGCATTATTTTTTAAAAAGCTTTATTTGTGACCTGGACTTGTTGCCTCTGACCCTCTTGGGCTTAAATAGTTAAATTATATTAATGTCCAGTTTGTTTCACTGTAGGTAACACATCAACTGAATACTCTTGTGCATAATCTACTGTATCTTTCCTCTGTTCTGTGTCAATGTATTATGTGTATTTGGATTACAGTTCTTTTTGTATTAAATTATTTTATGTTATAGAACAATATTTAAGTGAAGCAAAGAGCTAATGGAAGTTGTTGACATTTTGGGATTTCTTTTCTCTTTGCTCTTTTTTTGGATGTACTGTAAATTGTAAACCAAGGATGCCAAGCAGGCTTGGTTCAATGGCTAAAATTATTGTATTACAGTGTAATGCTGATCTAGGCCTTGTCTCAACACTAGAGCACACAGACTTGAATAAAACTGTTATAAAATTGATTGTCTTTAGGCCTTGACTTCTTGAGTTTGTGCTCCACATAATTTCAAGCAGATATTTAGAATAACAGTGGCATTACCTTGCTCTGAGGATTTCAGAATTTTCCCCAGTACAACAAGAAGTTTATTTTGCTTTACTAGGTACCTCAGTCCTGATAAGCTGTTCCAGCTCTGGGTTCTCCATAGGGCTTTTGGAACGTTTTTGCGAAAACTCAGTTTAGTACAGGTCTTGGCACACAGTATCTGTCTGCTAAGCCCCTTCTGGCTTTTCTCTGAACCAAGGAATTAATTGCATACTGTTTTTATTAAGGCTAATATTTCTGTTCTGTTAGCTTGAGGTTTTTCTACTTGTTATTTAATATCCCAGCTAGAATATGAATCTAAATGCCTGGATGTGGAGCTTATGCAGTAACATGTTTTGTGCCTGGTGACATTTAACAGATGGTTTAGATTCACTTGTGATGCTGTGCCTTTGTCCCTGCCACATCATTCAGTGAGACAGTTGCATGAACAAGGATCTTTCCAAGCTGTTTTCATCTGCTGTCGATGTGAAAACCAGAACAACATGGTTTTGATTCCTAGGTCATGTGTTTGAATCCTAGGTTATGCTTTTGCTCTTCTCTGCTGTAAAGCCATCATTTCACATTTCTCTGCTTTAAGAAATGTAGATGTATTGATGAAGGATGATGCACTCCAAGAACTTACATTTCATAATTTCCTTTGAAAAAAGATTTTTTCTAAAACAGGTACATGCAAGAAATCCTTCACCCTTCCAACATACGGAGACTGAACAATGCATAGGTAGGCTGCCTTTAGTCATATATTCCATTCAAATCGCTGTAGTGCTGTGTTTTGTGATAAATTAGGAGCAGAGTGAACAGTGAACTAGGAGACAACAGTCAGTTAAGTTTGTTAGAAATAGTAGCATGCAAGATGAATTGCTTTTTTTACTTGTTTTAACAAAAGGTATCTTAGTGTTTTGTTTTTCAAGCTATTTTTTCACTCCTCCCCAAATCCAGACTGTCTCAAACTAAAACAAGTATTTCTACCTCCTGCAATGTTCTGCAAACTAGCATTATGTCGTAAAAGAATCAGATTTTCTAGCTGAATTTACTCACCTGTCACTTTGACAAGGTTACCCTAATGTTCAAGCTGGCCTCATCAGCAACAGAAGTCTACGTGCATCATGGCAGATCAATTTCTGCCAGCAACTGCAACCTCTGCAGAACATGACAGGAGCAGAAAGCACTGGGACAGAACAGGAAAACAAAATAGCAGTTTTCTAAGCAGAGGAATCTAACTTCCAGCAGAGAAGGAGCATCTTAAATGATAACTGGCAGAGCCAGCACAGATGCAGAACAAACACACCAGCAGATGCTTTAGGCTGAGCAACTTCAGTTTTTCATTGATGTGTAGGCGAGGGTTGGGTGTTCAAGTTTTACAGTGACAGTGCAAATCATATGTGGCCTTCAGCTCTGAATGTGCTCAGGTGAGGAAATCACCATGTATTACATTATATTCAGATGGCACATGCTGAAACAGCAAATGCAAGTGGTGTGCTGAAAGTCCATAGAATACCTTGATAAAACTTCTAGTAGACTTCCAAAGCTATGCAAATTAAGGGAGAAGAGGGCAGGCTGTCCTCTATCATGCAGCTCATATAATTTGATTAATTAATCTGCTGTTTCTAGTGAAATTTTGACATTCTTGGTCCTTCTGACATGGAAGTAAAGGGAGAAGATGTCCTACTACAGCTAGGCTTAACAAGAGCTTAATTAAATGTAACATGAAAAGTTTGTAGGCATATTGCTATCAGGCTCAAACAGACTTAGCTTTCGAAAAAAATCTGGAGTGAACATGACAATAACAAATGTCAGAGTATCTTAACAAGGATTAACAAGCTTTATCTTCATGCTTAGGCACAATGGACACTGCAGTTTGCTTTGGCAGGGAAAGGAAATAATTGTAACTGAGGATGAACAAAGCTCTGGTGTTTTCAAGTAGACTTCAACGTGCTTTGTGCCTCTTTGCTACTTCATCTGAAATCTTATTAAATGGCGTGTGATTTACTTGCTGTTAAGTCCTCATTAATTTAACAATGAACAAATCTGAGGGGAATGAAAAGGGGCAGGATCAACTGATAGCACTCCACCACAAAGTAGAGCAGAACCATAATCGGTTTACTAAATATAACCAAAATCTGTACACTTCATGCCTGCAAAACTTTCTCTGAGATTTATTCTTTTCTTCCCAAATTATGCTCCAGTATCTTAACTTTATAATAAATCATGGGTTTTGAATATTTTTTTAAAAAGCGTGAATGGGGTTACCTGTCACAGATTGCAGCCAGTATTAAAAGAACCAACTCTCATGGATATGAACGTCTTACACCGTGATGTTCTCCAATGGGGCCCTGAGACAGTAGTTGGAGAACTGCTCATTGTACAAAGAGCTTACTGTTTCTGCAACAGTTTGACATTTTTGCTTTTGGTGACCTTCCTGCAATTGCATCTGGCTATTTACTTGTGCTACAGGTACCCCCAGATCTTGCAGGCCTTAGCTGGAGGTAAGAGCATCTTCTAAGCTGGTGCCTTCTAAAGGAGTACTTCTTGATAATGACTTGTGACTGGAGCTGCTCTGTAGTGGAAGATCAGCTGGAGCGAAGGGTGACAGTAGGACAGTAGCCTCATGGATGCAGTCCCAGAGTACCTGACCAAGGTGAGCAGAGCAGGTTGAGTGACAGTAACTGGGACCAGTCACAGTCCAGTGATCGTCAGGCAAGTCTGTAGGGATAAGACAGGTCCAAGGTCAAGCTAGAAAGGCAGAAAGGGGCCTGGGTGAGCAAGGTACTGGGCAAGTGTAGCCATAATCATAATTTAGCTGAGGCAAAGATAATGTGACTACTTGGTGAAGGGAGGAGGCTATGATGAGGTTTCTCATAGCTCTTGTGGCAGCCACAGCCACACAGCTGTATCTGAGTTGACCGTGAGCCCAGGCAGCCAAACTGTAGAAGGGGCTGTTGTTACGGAGGCTGTTGGATACTCAGTGGGCCAGACACCTATTCAATGGCAAAATCCATTAAAGTTCATTATTATCTTTTTCTAGTTCTGCAGTTCAGCATTGTAATCAAGTGTAGTTAGAGAATGAGAGGAGGGCCCAGGAGATTTCACCACCACCAGGGGTTTCAGAACCTCAGCTCTTGCTGAGTCTGGTGGAAGAAGCAGCTGCTGCAGCCTGAGTGCTTCGTATCTCCAGTACAAACAGCTGAGGTTCTCTGCTGGCCTTCTCCTCCTCCATGCAATTTTCTGTCTTTATAATCCAATCTCCTTTTCTGCAATCACATAGGTTTCTCTGGAGCAGTCTGGAGCAAGTCATAACACTGTTTGCCAACTGATTTCTCACCTGCATTCTATTCTAATGTTAGGGCCACACTTCTTGCGTCCACATGTCATCTCTTCAGGGTTAGCCTGAAGTATTTTTCCCTTCACATGCATTGGTTATTACAAATGACATGCATGATAGGACAGATGCTTTTTCCTCACCTGTTAAACACATACCTTTCAGCAGTACTATTTCAAGCAATGTCCATCACTGTCCCCCTGCCTAAAGACATGGGTAAGGAATCATTATTATCAGATCTTAATTCTGAAATGGCATCACAGCCATTTAGTCTTCAGGGTTCCTCAGCTTACACAGCTATCGAAAAAACAGATGCCTAAGTCTCAATTGCAAATTCTTTCCCATCCAACTAAAGATGGAACAGATTTTTTGAAATTTGCTGATGGACGGTGCACAACTGAAAAAGTCTGGTGAAGTGTAGGAATTTGCTGCAATAACCTGCTCTTTAAGCAAGTCCTTTATAGACTTGAACCTACATGGTCTTGAAGATGTAAGTGCTACCTAATATCTCTGAGGAACAACAGGGCTTTTGGGACTAGGGAGGGCCAAGCAGAAGCTTCTATGAGAGCCTTTGAGCAACAATAACGTTGTGTTGCATAAACCACAACTGAGGGTGTTGGAAGCTGTTTTCCTTTCCTCATCTAAACCATGCAGTGGGTGGTTAACAGCAAGCTTGCACACAAGCTAAGAACAAGGGTTTGGAAGCATGTGGCTGAGGGAATCTGGGGGCCTGACCAGCTCTGTGCCACTCCTGTTTTGTCTCATACCACAAAAGATTCCCCTCAGTCTGTATGGCACATCCACATTGCCTTATTTTGATGCAGTGCTTATGACCTTGGGCTCCATCTCAGACAGGCCGTCTTAACCTTGTGTCAGACCCTTTGTAAACTTACTCCTCTCCAAAGGTTTTGGTGTGCTTTGGAATGTTGCCTCTACATAATCTAAATAATACCAGCTAAGAGGAACTGCCCCTGAGCAATATCCCCATCACCCTGTCTCTTGTGACTGAAGTACTATGCTAGCCATTACTTGAAGTGCCAGGGGCCTAGTCTTGTAAACTCAGCCAGTTTTTTGCCAAAGGGTCTGCTTCAGTTTGCTGCTATTGACTGCTGTGATCTGCCATAGGGAAGCAGACTGAAGCTGGGAGACCTTAGTGCTGACTGAGCACTTAGATTCATCTCCCCAGTGTGTTTCCTGTATGGCTCATTACACCCCTTCTTTAACTACCTTTGGAATGGGAATGTTCATTATATACATATGTCTCCATAGGCTGCAGTGCACAATATAAAAGTGGTTTTTATTTACTCTGTGTGTGGGAGTAAATGTGATTTAGATTACACGAGGCTCTCACCTTTCTTCAGTTTTTTTTAAATCTAAGGCAAACATTTGCTAAATTGACTGAGATGATAGTTTAGTGTGTCTCTTGATAGGTAGTTAAAACAGAAGCTGTTTGGGTTTGTGTCCTGGAATGACTATGCATATGGGGAGGCAAACCTCTCTGCTGGCAGCTGGGAAGGTTCTGTGGATACTACCTGCATTTACCTTATAGCCAGGTACCTGGTGGACCTGTCTAAGCTTTTAAATTCTGGCAGTGGAGCAGAAAAGCAGCAGGACTTGTCCAGAAATGTTTGGTAACCCTGGAGCAGAGCCCTTATCTTAATCACCTGTCTCTAGCCAGAGGTGAGTCAAAACTCCACAAATTCTTGGCATTCTGCTTTGTGTCAGTCTGACACCAGTCTTCTGTCCCTCAAAGACTTCATTTATCTGCACTTAGAGTTGGATCCCTACCTTTGGCTTTTAATACACCTCAGAGGAAGTTCCATATATTTGTTCAGTGAAAGGCACAAACAAGGTATTCATCTCGGTCATGGCATCACGCTGGAGTTTGAGGGACCTATAAATTCAGAGTTAAAAGGACAGATAAAATACATGGGTTTGAACATGAAAGGTGTGCAAGATTCTTCACCAGCTATGCTGAAGTGTGGACTAATTTTATCCTCATGACATGCTGGGAAAAGTCAACACTTCATCTCCCTGAAAGCCACCATATGGCCTGGCTAGTTTTCTTCCTTTCTAGAAGGAAGGGTTTTGGCAAACACAGTGCTGCTGCAGCTGGGAACAGTGCTTAAAATAACACCAAGGCTCCAGCTCAGACTGATAGCCTTTGGCAGCTGCACTATGGATTGCCAGGAAGAAACTGTTTGCATCTTCAAACTGCAGGGGATGTTCCTACTGGTGCAGAAATATTATTCATTGCTAAATGCTTTGTGCTGTGACAGGTTGGTAGGGAGGTGGATTTACCGTAAAAAAGCAACCCAAGGTATAGACAGCAAGTTCGTGAGGCTGGATGACTCAGGATGTGATGGCCTGTGTCCTGCTTAAGGACTTGAAGGACAAAATTTGCTGCAATGACTGTTTCATTTCAGCACTTTAATGCCCGAGAAAGTTTACCACATCTGCAACTCAGTGCTATGCTGTGACAGGCCAAAAATAAAAGTTCCTTTAATTGCATAAGCATTGGACAACATGGCAAAGAAACCCTTCTCAGAGGTTATTTGGTTTGATTTGCTTCAGGTCCTGTGGTAGCCAGCAGCCCCCAGTCCTCTACTGTAGAGGTTTTCATTCCTCTTATCAGTAATAACACAGAAGCCACTACTGCACTCGAGACCTGTTGTACACCTGAAGGAATTCTGGCATTGCACAGACCTGCTCCCAGCCCAGCTGTGCAATGGCTTGGCAATCCATGGTTCGCACACACACTCTTCAATTTTCCTTCTTGTGAGAAAAGGGCTCCTGCTTGCTCCCAGGAGGCTCATGAGGACAGACACCTCTCTGTGGAGTAGAGAACACTTTGTATGAAGCCCTTGCCTTTGCTGGTAGGTGGATTCAAGCTGGTGGGGTTCAATTACAGCTGATTAGATGCTCTTTTTGCGGCTAGTTGCCTCTTTTCCAGGCAGAACAGGACACTGCCCAGAGAGGCTGAGGGCACCTATTCCAGGGCTGAAAGCTTCTTGTCTCCAAGACAGTGCATTAACTCCAAACAGCAGCACAATGTGGATGTGAGCTGCACCTTACATAACCTTTCTAGAGCTTGGATTGGAAGACCTGGGAACACGTGTACTTTCCCGTTTTATTGTTTTAGTTATATGCCTTGCCCCAGTCCCTCATCTTTAAGAGTACTCAGCCCTTTTTTGTAAAATAGATTGCAGGTTTCTTGCATGATTACTAGGCAAGAAGCAGTGGTGATGTGGCACACTTGGTGCCAGTGCAGAGCAGATGAAGGGGAAGTGGGAAGAACCACACTAGCACTGACAGGTCACAAGGGTCCCCACGGGTGCAATAACTCTTTCCATTCAACACCACTTGTCACTCATCCAAGACAGCTGGCAAAAAAGTAGGGCTGTGCCCAGGGTGTTGTGCGAGGCAGCTCTCTGGGGATCTGGGTGGGGCAATGATCATTACCCTGGACACTGTGCAGGGTGAGGGAGCAGTTTGGGCTCTTCAAAGGGCCACACAGCTCCATCCGGGCAGATAAGGGCTGGGAATGGGAGTGAGGCGTAAACATGCCTGTGTCCCTGATGTCTCTGGCTGATAGACTTGCTGATTGTTTTCCTGTCAGGCTCCGCATGCCTTTTTGGCAGCTGAAAGATAAAAGGGCTTCTGTGGATAGAAAGGAAAACATCCAGGGCTCCCATCTGGGCTCTGCAGCCTGAACCACATTGGAGCAGAGCCCTGCAGAGAAGACATGATGCTATAAAGGATCTGTGGGATGGATTAGCTGAGCTCTGGCAGGCCGGGTGGGGAGGTGTGAGTCTGTGGGAAGCAGGTGTGTGCTATGTTCCTGCACCTTACTGCCCTCCCCTTGTCCAGCACGCTGCTTGTGCAGAAACTGCATTTCACCAAGGCTTGAATTTTTCAGCAGGCATTCAGTGACTTGACAGCATGCTGTTAGTGCCTTCAAAAGCTGCAAAATGACGGCTTTCTCGGGAGCCCCTGGGCTTTTGGTGGTTTTTGCCAAGCAGCCTTGCACATTAAGTCAGGAGTGAGTCAGATATAAGGATGCCTGCACATCCAAGTCTGCTGACTGAGCACCATGAAACCCTATCTCCTGTTGCTAACTCTGGGAGTGATGACCCCCATATAGCCTTCCTTTCCTCCTGCTGCCATTCTGTTTCCTAATTCCCACCTGACTCTCTTGGATGCGTTTCCAAGAGCCTCATCTGCCAGCACTCAGTTTTGCAGCTTATGTAGCTGCACCTTTTTGTGCATTTTCAAGTGGATGAGATACTAATTGGTGTAGAGCACATCTATTTCCAGCTGAGCTGACTTTTTGCATTTATAGGTGCCAATCACAGGCTAGAAACAAGGTACAAAGTAATAACCAAGGTGAGTGTATGACCATCACAGAACCGGGCTTAGCTCATGCAGTTGCTTGCATTTGATTCTGTAATGGCTTCTCAGATTTTTTTCTCCATTTTCTGTCTATCAAGGCTCATCAACCTTTTATCATTTTTGTCCCAGGTACAGGCTAAGGCTTGTGCTGATTTTATCTGGCAGTGAACGTCATGACTGAAGTGCAAATTATGTGCTTCCACCTCCCCAAAATGTCTTCCTGGCACTTCTGGTTTCTGTAAGTTGTTCACTGGCTAAATTACCCCAGTGAACTGTGAATTGTGTTTTCCACAGCTAGTAGGTGGTTAGAGCCATAGCACGTCTAAAACCCAACAACTTTTACTTTCTCTGTATTCAAGGATGGAGATAGATGAGTGAAGGGAATTCAAGTATACATCAGCACAAGGTCAGAGCCTCTGACTCTGCAAGGCCATGCAGCACGTCTTCACTCCTGGCCTTGGGTGCAGGAGCTTGTGGAAGCAAAGCAAAGCCACACACTGAAGGATGAGAGGTAACTGGTGTGCTGCAGCCAGGACAGCTGAGAGACAGCCATAAGGACATGAAACCACAGCAGTGCATGGCCGTGACCTCCCTTCTGGCTGCGTGACCTGAGGATCAGCAGCACTTGGCAGCTACACAGAGTAATTGTGGGGCAGGCATTTCTACATGTTTGTTTCCTTTCCTTTAACTATATTACAGGGGAAATGATCATCACCTCGCTATCTTTCCTGTTAGAATTGCTCTCCTAACATTCATACAGATGTCTCTGGCTGCAATTTAAATGAGTGCACATAACAGCCACAAAGGAGGGTGTCTTGGTTTGAAAGACATGTGTCTGCCAAGGAAGGCGGGAACCTCACTTGGAATGGAAAAAATATGACCCCCTTCCCTCCAAATTATCAGAACTTTGAAATTAAGGGGCTTCCAGGCAACAATAGGGGAAAAGGAATACAGTTCTTTACTAGTCTGTATAACAAGGCAAACAACAACAATGGCAGCAACAACAGACAGAACCACAAACCCAACCACAGCCTTCTCTCGGCCGCAGGCGCTTTCCCCTTGGGTGCAGTTCTGGTCACAGCCACCAGGGGCGCTGCTGGCTCCCAGCCAGGCAGGGCAGGCACGATGATTCCCTGCGCCTGCAGGGGCCGCTGTGGCGCCAGCTTGGCCGTGTCTCCCTCACGCGGTAATGGCGGGCAGGGTGGGCGGCAACGTCGGCTGTACCAGGAACCTCAGAGCAGCGGCTGGAACGGCAGGGACCAGCAGACCCTGGGGTAGCAAGAGAAATTATCAGAAACTCCACAGCTGTAGCAGGAGCCTTGGAGTGTCCTGGCGGGCAGGTAGTGCAGGGTTACAGTGTGGTGAAAAAACCCGGAGCAGTGGCAGAGAAAAGGCAGGGCTGGGCAGCGGCAGCCAGGAGAGGCTCCCTTGGGAAGGTTTTCCCCTGAGGCAGGGGAGAAAATGGTGAGGGTCCTTTCTAGTGAGGTAGGGCGTTAATAAGGTCCCAGTTCAATGGCTGCTTTTACGAGCAAAGGCACACCCACAGTAAGGAAGAAGCAGTACAGGGCTGTGCTCTGGTCGTAGCAGCAAATTCTCCCTGTAGTGAGCAACAGCTCGACCGTTCTCCTCTGGTGCCGACAGCGAGAGAGCGAGAGGAGCCAAGCCCAGCCCCTGACCTCCCCTGGCCAAAATAGTGTGGAATCCCTGCCCTTCCAAGGAGAAAATCACCCGGGTCAGAGAGTAGCCAGCTGCACCCTTCCCCCACCTCGGCCATTTCTTTTGTCTCTAAGTATTGGTAGTTATTGCCTCTTGGCAGAAATGGGAGAAAATTCCCTAAAAAAAAAAAAACAAACAAAAAAAAAAAAACCAAAAAAAAAAAAATGGAGAAATCCTAACCCCCAACAGAAGGAACTTATATGAAGGAAGAGGTGAGCATGGAGAATGGAAGGAGATGGGTAGAATTGCCAATTTAGGTTTTGAAAGTGGTGTGATTAAGTGGCACAGAAGTGTGGACCAACTTTTTTGTGAGTACGCTAAGTACCTTAAATCCAGGTCTTCGTGGATCATTCAACAGTTTAAAAACGGAGGCAAAAAGAGGTTAAAATAAATCTTTCCAGGATATGTAAGCTCTAAGCAGAACTGCAAGTAGAACCTAGTAGTCTTAACCTGCCTCTTAATTCCCTTCTCTGGCCACAGCTCTCTTCTTCCATTTTCTGCAAGTGTTTGCACTGTAGATGTACATTAGCTTGCTCTCTTGGACAATTGCATTCAGATGTTAGCAAGGATAATAATATTAAAACAAAATGGCTGGATGTCTCTAGAGGTCTACAGGGAAGCACAAGATGCTCTAATAAGAGGAGCACTAACAGGAAAGAAATGCTATAGCTAGGTATGGAGTAATGTAGCATAAGAATGAGCCTTTTAATGGCCCATTAAGAAGAAAAACGACATACAGAAGTTGAAGCTATTTTTTCATTTTGATAATTGTTTCCTAAGAATATGTTGCATTCTACCCAGAGGATCAGTCAAATGTTTTGTTGTGAGTTTTGCAGGCTTTAGCTAATAAAGGAAGATTACTGGTGTGTGAGTGCAGAATGATAAAGCGTTTCTCTTGGTCAAAACTTAAAACACACAGTGGGTGTCAGCATCCCTCAGCAGTGGTGTATGTTACACAAAGCATCACTCAACAGCAGTGCTGAACCCACACAGTCCGAGCCATGGCCCCCTTATGCACGCCACCAGAGATGATTCCTGAGCTGTGTTTGCTGTCTCCTGACCTGTTGGGGGTGCCAGGGTCTCCCAGCCCTTCAGAGAGATGCATTAGGGTTCCTGAGTCCCCCAGATCCAGGAATGCAGGCAAGTGCAAACAGTGGTTGTCTGCCACACAATCTAGCAAGCAGGACAAATGACCCATCCTTAACAGCAGTGAGTCCTGAGGGGAATGAAATGCCCATTGCAAATGTAGGCTGGGCACATATTTTAATTGAGAACATCTTCCTTCCTGAGGATTTCATGCAGCTGTGATCAGAGCTGCATAAAGGACAAAGCTGGGCAACACTAGCATTTGAGGGGAGAGGAAAAGTATGCAGATATGAAATCTCTGAGATGCATAAAAGGTGAGGAATTGATAACATGAGGTTTGTTGAAACAAAGTGTGCTTGAATGTTTTGACTCTGCAATATCTACCACTTGCAGTACTTTGCCCCAGATACAGGCCAAGGTCTGGAGTTATTCACAGGCATTTCAGAATACAGTTTCTATGAAAGATGCCATCCTAAATAAAGCTGTATTGATTCAAAGAAAAGGAATAAGCTTTACAGACATGAAAGGAGAAAGGAAATGTTGGTTGGGAATCAGAACCTCAGAAAAGGATCTGAGGCTGAAAATAGAGTTAGGTGTGGATTAACATCAAATGTTAACATAAAAACAAAAAATGGCAAAATAACATTTGGTGGAGAAAGGAACAGAACTTTCCTCATAACTAAAGGAAGAAAAGTCCTGGTGTTCTCTCTACCCCTTAGGACCCAGCATAGCAGCTAAAGGACATGAATGATACAGGAGACATGGACTGAAGCCCCAAGCTGTCATTGTATGTTACTGTCCCTCACTGAGGGGGAAATGAGTGAGGGGACAGGAGCCCAGGGGACTAGAGATTCTTTTGCTTTTGTGCATCGAATATCCTGGAACTGCCCTTACCCTGGGAGCTTGTCTTTGATGCTCTTTCACTCATTTCACTTTGTGAAGTACCAGCTATTCCTAACAGCTACTTGGTGCTGATTTCTAAGTCTTAGTCCCATTTAACAACCCTCTGATTGGCATTGTGGGCTGAATACATCTTTCTCATACCCAGTCTTTGCTGTTCTAGCTCCAGTGGCAGACAAGGAAAGGAAAGTAATTTCTGACCTCCCCTAAGGTAGGTGTTACAGATGACATACTCTCCTGTACAGGTAAGAGAGAGGCCAGTCAAGACCTTGACACAACTTTAAATTCCTTCTCTAAGTATGCTCCTGCCCTCTCCTACCTATGTGTGGCCAAAAAGGACGGGTGATATTCTGGGCATCATTCCAATAAACAACCTCTTTGTACTGAAGAACAACAAAATGTAAAAGCTTTAACATGCAAGTCATAATGCCAGGGGTATGACAGAGGGTAGGATGGGAATAGCAGAGCTGGTGAAGAATAGCCAAGGAGGGATATGATTTTCTGAGCTGGTGAGCAGGTGCCATGTAAGAGACCAGGGATCTATTGGTGTAATAGGGTTGCCTATGTCAAAACAAAAATTGATGAAGGTAATCTGCATGAGGGGAAGTCTGATGTAGAATTAAAATCAGTTTCAGTGAGGGACAAAATAGCCAGGCAAAGGCTGGAATAGCTACGTCCTGAGCTTCAGAGGCTATTATTCAACAATCACCTTTGGCAAGTGGGATACGGTTGAGGGAAATATAAAATACCCCTAAAGTGTGTATGTGCCTGTGCCTGTGCATTCATGTCCTTTCTCACACATGCACCCAAGTATGTGTGACCTGGGGGAGGCACCCAAACCCAGCTCAGAAAAGCACATCCATTCTTTGTAGTTTCCAAGAGGGTGTTGCAGCTGACATTGCAGCAGCCACTGGAGTACAACATAGAACAACTGTGGTGTGCTTCTCAGCATCATGAAATCAGGAATTTAAAACAAAAACATCTCCTCACTCCTAATGATATTAGCACTCCTACTAACACTTGTTTGTTATTGAATATAGTTCTAAAAAAGGCATTTTACTTGTGCTGAGTTATCTGCAGTTCTAAGGAATATCTGGTTTTAGGCTGTAAGACTTGATTTAGATTAAATGTGATGACAAATGAAAAAATAGAAGTAAAGCATTTAGCTGCTGTCTGGATCATACTGCAGTAGATTGCTTCATAAAATGGCAGGTCTTCCAATAGCTAAAAAGGTGCAGTGCAGAGAGGGTATGATACAAGCTAAGATGAATTCACCACATCTCCCCTGCTCCTGCTAAGTCAGTAGGGTTCTGGCTGAGCTCTGGAAATAAAAACTGCCATCTATTTTTGTGATCAATTGTGGGTACAATACAGAGCATGAAATCTGGGAAGGAGGTTACAAATCTGATAGAAAGACCAAGGTATCCTTCCCTGTAAGAAATACTCCAGCAGTGGAAGGAGAGGTTGAAGACTTTTGCTTTAGGAAGGAAAGGGCTCTATCACTGTAGGCAAAATGTGCAAGGGCCTCGAAACATTTCTGTATGAATGAGGGGTGCTCTGAGAAAGAACATGTCAGGCTTTCTGCCCTCAAGGCTGTGGGCTGCAGCATTTCAGGGACCATAACCAAACTATGATCAAACATACTCCTTTTATTGCAACAGATCACAAGATGGTTTTTCAGCAGACATTCAATTATTGCACAAAATAGATGGTTGAGCATAAAGGGAAAGTTCTTTTTTTGGACAAAGCTACTCTTGCCTTGGAACTCCTGTAATCAGAAAATGTATTTGTAGCAGCTGGCTACTCCTGCCTCTGCAGGCTCTTTGAATCTACATCAGACTTTCAAGATACAGGTTTTGTAGTGTCTCTGAGATACTGGACTCCTAATGTCAGACTAAAATATGTAAGGTATTGCAGTGCAGGTAAATAATAAATAGCACCTTTCCAATGCTGTCACCTTCTTAACAGGAACACTAAAATAATGGTGTTCCTTTCCTGCTAAATTTATCCTCCATCAGTGACTGCCAGGTGAAATCCATTGGTTATACAAGGAGTGACAATTTACACTCCCATTTCCTCTTTGCCCTCTGCCTCCCCAGCTGCTGCTGCCAGCCTGGCTCTCTGCCCTGGGAACAGCCACCATCCTGGGGACTTTTCTCCAGCACTGGAGCTGCCATGGCAGAGCAGCACACCCTCTGTTGCTCTCAACACTTCGGCACAGTCTGCGCACTTGTCAATCACTTTCAGGCTTCTCTTTAAATTTGGCAGTGGCTCTTCTTGCCGTGCTGAAGCCTCTGATTCAGAGAGCCATGTCCCTGTGCTTTGAAGGTCGTGCTGGGATTGCCTGCCTGTGCTGCTCCAAGGGAATACCCTGCTCACCTGCTAACCCATCTCTACGCTGGAATAAGAACCCTGTTTTGTATGATTAGAAAAATGAAAGAATTAACCCTTTCTTGGAAGTTTGGTTTTGTGCACCTTCCTTTCCTCAAGTATGTCGTTGGTACATGGGAGATGTCCAAAATCTTCACGTCCCATAAAATGTTCCATTAACTTCACTACAAACCTGCAAGGGATATGGCAAATCCATGACTAAATGCAAGTGGGCATCAGGATGAATAAGTACAATGACAGTGCTGAGCAAGGCAGATCAATGTTGATCCAAGAAAGCAAGCCACCTGCAAGGTTCCTGTGCTAAACACTGAGGTATTTTAAGTAAAAATCTCCAAAAATAAGTACCTGAAAGAGAACTAATGAAAAACCTTTCCAGAGATGAAAAATACAGAGGTTCTTGAATTCTTTCTATTGTTTGTGGAATTCTCTCTATTGTTTCAGCAGTAGAAACTGGTGTAGAGTTTGCATGGAATTGAAATAAAAAGATGTTTAAAGTATTTCCTGCAAGCCAAATCAAACCAGATTATTCATTGTAGTTATCATGCAAGTATAAATATGTGTGTGTGTGTGTGTGTGTGTGTGAGCCTATCTCAGAACACACTGACAATATCTGGGATATTAACATGCAAAAATATAATTGCAAAAGAAATCTCACTGCAAAGTCCATGTTTGTGTTCAACCTGAAATATTTTGCTCTGCTGATAGACCCAACACAGGCTGAGTAGGCAGTTCTACAGCTGCTACTCCATGTCTGCATAGCTTCAGTAGTGCCACAACACAGGTAGAAAATGGGCTGTTTCATCTGCAGCCACCCTGAAAGACAGTATTGGGAAGTTAACTTGGGTTCAAGTGTCAAGGAAACAAAACTATCACAGTGTTTCCTGAGGCAGGGGCATTACAGGCGATGGAGTGATAAGATAATTTTCTGTTGTCTCAAAGGTGACTATAAAAATGCCATCAGAGGGTTTCTGGTTTATTCTTTCTCACTTTGTATCTTAGAAGGTGATGGTGGCAGGATGGTACCTCAGAAGGTGAAAACTTGTTCAATCTGTCTCTGTCATCAACAGTACAATTTCTGTGTCATTGCTTATGTGACCAGATAATGGAGCTAAATCAGGATGTTGGAAAGCTAAGAGTCAGTTTGCTGTGTTGCTGAGTCTACCTCTGTTTATTGCTACTGTACTGATTCCTCCAGGCAGAATCTCACAGAATCTGTTTGGATTCTGTGAGATCTGTTTGGATTCTTTCCTATTTAAACACATATGCAGGTAAGAATAAATGGAATGGATTTTCATCCTGCAGAGCAAACTCATGCCTGCAGAAGGGCCTTTTCTTTCTCTGATATCTAATCCTTTCCTTTGGCAAAGTAAATAATGAGACACTTCTACAAATCTGATTAAGCCCTGAGTCCCTTTTTAAATGACAGAAGATCAATACTATTACTAAATCCATTAAACAATTCTTCACACTTCAGTTGTGCTCTCTCTAGGATATATGAGAAAGAACAGAAGGTTATTTTGGCTATTATAAAGGAAATGCATGATAAAGCCTCTTCTCATGTTCCACTTTCTCTCCCTGGCTCCAAGCCATCCATATCTTCCAAGCTCCCCATCCCTTGAATCTGGCTCATAGGTCAGAAATAGCCAGAGACCTGGGATACAGGAGAGATTTTGTCTTTCAGTCTCTCAAGACAGGCTTGAATCTGTCAGTAGTATCTGGAAGTTCTGGTTGTTTGTTTAATTCTGATGCCAAATTGGCTGAAGTAGGTCTCAGTTTCTGGTTTAGTTTTTGATTTAGTGCCTGTTTTTTGCTGATGCTCCAGTCTTCTGGTCATCTTCATGGCCCTCTTCAACAGGTCCATGTCCTTCTTATACTGGGGACTCCAGAGCTGGATGCAGTACTCCAGGTGGAGGCTAAAGAAAGCAGAGTAGAGAGGAATTCATTTTCTTCCCAAGCCAAGGCAGATGAAGCTTTTCCTGTGTGATTTGATGAAGAACAGAGACAGCTCTAAAGCTCCCACACTGCAGGCTGGGCTCTGTGAATGCCGGTATCTCTTTGCAAGCAGCAATCTGAGGCACAGACTCTCCTTCCAATTTTTAAAATCTGCTGCAGAAAGTTTTGGTGTCCACAACATGACACATCTGTGGGGAATTAGCAGCTCTGCCCATTCTTCCTGTCTAGAAAACCAGTATTGATGTGACAGGACACTGCCTCCCAGTCAGCAGTACTTAGTACTCCTAGAGCTTATCAGTAATGGTAAGTACTAAAAAAACTGGGAATACTGAATCCTCTTTCTCCACCACAAATGGTCCCTCCAAATGAGGTAGTCCTTGAGTATCTCAAAGGTTAAAGCAAAGTGATACAATAATTCAGAAAATGAAGTATGCAACCCAACACACATCTGTGCTTGTCCGTGCTCTGATGTCACCGGCAGCCAACCTGAGAGCTCCATCTGCATCCTTCTCACTGCAACCACTCTGTAATTATGTCTCATTGTACATCATTTTTGTTCAACAACTTGCTGGCTGTTTTTCACATCAAATGAATTATTCAGCAGTGGACTGTTCTTAATCCTAACAACAGCAGCAGTATATACTTCATGCTCATAGGGTCCCTTCAAAAGTGTGCTGGAAACATTATTTGTTCAGTTCTTCCATACTCTGCAACATGAGAAGATGGGGCTTGTTCAGCGAAGTGAGCAATGAGGCTCAGCACAGCTCTCTGACATGGGCTAAGTGAAAGAGAGACTGCAGAACTAGGAGACAAGTCCAGCCTCTACTGCCCTAGGCAACTTTTCTTCCCCTCTGAGCCACTTTTCAGCACCCAGTCTGTCAGATCCTCAGCTACTCTAATTAGCATTATTTCCTTCAATGCCTTGGGGAGATACCGATATTTGTTTCTTACGTGTTGATTAAAGACAGAAACACTGAAATGTGTGCATTCCAACCCATGACCTACCAAGCCAAGTCCTCTGCTGCACACACTTTCTCTTGCTAAGAAAGAGCAAACAGCAAGGCAGACATTCAGAATGTCTTTCTGGATGTCATTGAGCTACTCACTACCTGTGAAAACAGAATAAAAAATCTATGAAGAGAAGCCAAGCCATAATCTTCACTGAAATCTGTACAAACTTCAATTAGCATTTTCCTTTTTTTTTTTTTCCTTCTTTTTCTTCCATCTTTCATCCTCAATTTTCATTTCTGCTGAGCATCACCTGGTTTTTGTTCATGGTCAGGTGCATGAACTGCTAAAAAAAAGACACACAGGAGACTTGGTTGTTCAAATCTATGGGCTGCACTGCCTGTGACCTTTGCTTAGAAGATTTTGAAAGAAACATGAATCTTCTGGCTGAGTGGGGTATGGTGGGGAAAGAGTTTGCAAAGTGTGGTGAACAACGCTTGATTTTTGTGCCATTTGTTCTTCAATGTTCCAATCTTATTCAGGCATTATTAATCCTACTTATTTTGGAAGATCTGAATGTGCCTGACTCTGCAACGTAATTTAAAGGAGTGAGGAGTTGCTTTGCATGCTGAAAGACACTGTGATGAAAGACAGAGTGATGATCCCAACAGCCTGTGACTCTCAGCTCTAAGTGTTTTTCGTAGCTGCTAAAGCACTGCTGAGCTTGTGCAGTAGAACTTGTTAACAATGGTACAGAAGTGGAACAGGTATATTGATTTTTCCCCACCCAAAACCTGGTACTTTATGCTGAACCTTACTTTTGCTTCTTCTTAAAATTTGACCACATGCATCTTTTAAAAAGCAGAGATGCAGATCTGTTCTTTCTATGGAAAAGGAATTGTGATGTCTGATTTTGTGGAATCTGACTGTTTCTCAGCCACGTGGGATGCAATTCAGTTAGGAATGTTGGCTGCAGAAATACAAAAGGACGTGACAACACAGAAGAAAAACTGGAGTGAGTCAAAACAGTCTGGGGTGAGACTTGAAAATGAGTCAATAGTGTCTTGCTAGTACAGCAAATATGTAAGGAGGCCTATCATATATCAGACTTCTGAAATAATGCTGCTGCTCTGTCTTGTGCTGGAAGGCCATAGCTAGAGAACTGTCCTGCTTTCAGCACTGCACTCCAGTAAAGATCTAAACCACCTGGAAGAAATCCAGAGGAAAATGAGTAGAACAAGCAAGGAGCCAGAAAACTTGCTGAGTTGAAGAAATCTTGATGGAAGCTGAAAGATCAGTCCTAGAGAAGAGCCTTTCACAAACATAATGACTTACTGCAAAGACCAGAGACTTTTTGATCATATCTACTGTGGGTGAAACAAAAAGTAATTGGTTTAAAACACTGCAAAGGAGACAATTAAAGCTGTAGTAGGAAGTCTCAACTTTTCACCTATGACGGCAGTGATATTCTGTCAGAGGAGGCTTTTGAGAACAGGTTAGATAAACATCTCTCAGGAGCAGTTTAACTTGACCTAATTGCCTTAAGGTAATGGGGTGATGTACATGCTCTCTTGGGAATCTTTTCAAGACCTATTTTCAGAGCTGGTACTCCCTCAGATTTATAGTATGAGATGACATGGCTAGGTTTGGCTTGCTCAACATGAACAGAGCTGTGAAGTCCCTGCAGGGACTTAGTGTTTATACTGCTGATGAGTGAAAAGGAGAGACCTCATCTTTTATTAGACAGCCATCTTTCATTAGTGAAGTGAGTCCATCTGACATCACAGAGGTGTAAACATCTGGGACCCCTAGAGCTCCACATCAGTCTGTAGACTAATAATAGGTGGAGTGGGACGTGGCTGTCCCAGCACACTGAAAATAAGAGGGATGTCTCTCAACAACAGCATATGCCTTAGAAGGAGAGTCATTGCTTGAGAAGAAAAATGGAGCTCATTTTATAATGGGAACCAGTACTAATGATACTGTGTGGTTCTTCATTTTTCTGTTGATTTGAATTTTGACTCTGTGTCGTGGTTTAACTCCAGCCAGCAGCCAAGCCCCATGCAGCTGCTCACTTACTCCCCCACCAGTGGATCAGGGAGAGAATTGGAAGGGTAAAAGGTAGAAAACTCATGGGTTGAGATAAAGACAGTTTAATAGAGAAAGCAGAAGCTGTTCACACAAGCAGAGCAAAACAGGGATTAACTGAGTGCTTTCCATGGGCAGGCAGGTGTTCAGCCATCTCCAGGAAAGCAGGGCCCCATCGCACACAATAAGGACTTGGGAAGACAAACACCATCACTCCAAATGTCCCCCCTTCTTCCCCCAACTTTATATACTGAGCATGATGTCACACGGTCTGGAATATCCCTTTGGTCAGTTGGGGTCACCTGCCCTTGGCTGTGTCTCCTCCCAGCCTCCCAAGCACCCCCAGCTTCCTCACCAGCGTGGCTGTATGAAAAGCAGAAAAGGTCTTAGCTCTGTGTAAACCCTGCTCAGCAAAAACAAAAACATCTCTATACCATCAACTCTGTGTTCAGCACAAGTCCAAAACACATCCCCATCCCAGCCACTGTGAAGAAAATTAACTCTAATCCAGCTAAAGCCAGCACACTATGTATGCTGTAAGATACAGGAATTTCCAAGAGTGTTGTATTCCCAACGACTGATCTGAGAGTC
The DNA here is from genome assembly GCA_013400495.1 of Nicator chloris. Lineage (NCBI taxonomy): Eukaryota > Metazoa > Chordata > Aves > Passeriformes > Pycnonotidae > Nicator > Nicator chloris. Next base: position 82,201 of record WAAE01006231.1, on the reverse strand, counting down.
AAGCTATGCAGTTACCTGTAAACTGCAGATTCAGACTCTATTCCTGTTTACAGCTTTTTGTCTTCTGTCATATGGAAATAATTTTCCAGACATCAAATCTCCCAGACTGACAGCCTGTTGAACAACAACTTGAGCTTGCCAGGTTGAGGTGATAACTTGAGTTTGGGTTGCTGTGACATGTTGGTTTGGTGATGCTCAAGGCAAGGTTTTCTCTTGCTCAGCCCTTCCATTTTGCTGGGCCACTGACAAAGTAATTATTTTTCTGTGTTTATATGGACGCCCAGGCCTGTGTGACACAACAGCAGGCAGACTTGCCTGCCACAAATATTAAGACGTGATAAACTCAGCCCTTTTGAGCTCCAAAAAAACCTCACGGATTTTTACAGTTTATTTGCTGATGTTTGGAGTCTTTAATACTGAGGTTTTAAAGAGCTTTTAGAAAGAGAGACCTACCTCTACCTCAGGGTGACAGTGCAGGCCCAGCACCAGAGACTGGGATTGTCAAAGCCTGAGATGATTGTTAGCAGTGGGGATGTGCCAGTCAGCTGTCAGCCCTGGCTTTGTGACACGTCCCTGCAGCTTGGGGAGCTGCTGTGAGGGCCTCTGGACCACAAAAGGGTCACACATCTGTTCTGCTCTCTGATGCCAAGGCCTTGCTTTTTGTGAGCACCCGGGCTCAGCCCCCATATCTCACTCAGCTAGAGGCCATCCAAAGGACCCCATGAAAGGGCTGGCATCTTGGCTTGTGTCCTTGGGCTCATATGCTCTCCCTGAGTCAATGCTCAGAGCCTGCCAAGAGGCAGCTGAGCCTCAAAGACAACCTACTGAATTCAGCAAGCTGTTAGTTTGGATCTAATTCAGCCCCAACAAAATGCCGGAGACTACCTCTGAGTGAGGAATATGCCATTTGTATGTGGCCATTTCTCTAACCACAGGTTTGTAGGAGATAATACGAAACAGCTGAGGGTTTATCTGCTGCCAAAATTTCTGCTGCAACCCAGTACTGCTGCTGTGTGAAGTGGAGGAAGCCTGCAGAGGCTGTAGCTCTATCACCTGCTCTTTTCAGGGAGCCATAAAACATGGACCATCCCGCACATGGCCTTCCTGCGAGGCTGTTCCAGGCCATGCTAAGCTGCTTTCTTTGGGCTGCCGTCACGAAATAACACTGGCAGCTAGACTGGCTGCCAGCCATCATAAGTGAAAATCCTTTGTTCCCAACTGTAAATTTCTCCAGCTGTCTTTGCTAAGCAAAATCAGCGAAACACTTAGTTTCATCCTGGATAATTTGAATATGTACTTTTTTCTTGTGGCCATTAAAACACATTTTAATTTTAGTATCACATGCTGAACAACATTTAGGACATGAATTAAAGATGCTGCTGCAGGAGGAACCAGGTGCAACTACATCTGAGTTTGGACGACTACTGAAGCAGAAGCATTGACAGCAATAGCTCCCCCTACCAAAGTGGAACAGCAGCCTGCTTTTCTGGACAACTTCAGCATAAGGGCTGGAATTTTAAGTTATCAAGAAAATATTAGCCTTGGAAAAAAGCTGTCATTTGCTTTGTTTCAAGGCTCAGAATAACTCTGTCCCCAAAAACATAATGAAGGTGGCTTACCACTTCCAGATAATATAGGTCTTAAAATGATGACTCTGTTATCCCTGTCCCCCCAGCCCTGATGCTGCTGTCATGCGTTAAGAAGTAAATCAGGATAAGGCATGTGGGCTGTTTCTCGGTTCACTATATTGAAAGCAATACAAAGGCAACAAAAAAGGGATCAGCATTTAAAGGTCCAGCAGACAGCCACTCTTGAGGTCTCCTTGTGTCCTCAGGATGATACTGGCCTCACTCTTCTTCCCTCTGCCTCCAGAGTCACAGCTATGGTAGGGTCTGGTTACCCAGATGCCCAAGTCCTACTGGGGTGGAAAGACTTGCTATCAACTCCATCTTTTAATTTTTCTCCCACATTCCATTTTTCTATTTCCTCTTGCATTTCACTCCTCATGTCTCCCATTCCAAAGACCTCTCCTCTGCCCTGGAGTCAGAGGTCCTGCCAGGTCCTTCAGACTTTCAGGTATGGCTATCTCTGTCATTTCTCCTGTGTTTCTTTTCCCACCTAAACTGTCCTTTGAGGTACTCTCATTCTGCTTTCTTGCTCAAACAGGATCCCTGACTCCAAATGGCATGTGCTTTTATTGATTTGTCACGAGAATTTTCACTCAAGCTGGCTTTCACATTCAGTGAAGGTCTTGCTTCCCTTGGAATATCTTCTCTCTCCTCTCTCTCCATGGGGAGCATGTGTAAGCCGTTATGTTCACGGCAGATTCATGGCCAGAGAAAAGCCTTCAGAACTGGTAACTGGTAACAGCAATAATCAGCAACCAAGCATTTGCCCTGCTCTCCTTTCAAGACAGTCAAGTAGTTGGGAGGAACCTGTCAGGACTGGTTGAAGTGGAGCAGGTCCTGCTGTGGGATGGACTGGGTAGCAGGATGTGGTCAGGTTCAGCTCTGTCTTGTACATTTCTCCCTCTAGGGCTGCACCTCACGACCCCCTCATGCACCCACCCACACGCACATTCACATATGCATAGACTGAGGAGTGCCTCCATAAATGTTGGAATAAAAATCACTAGTTGAGATGATTTAATATTAAATATCACTTCTGTTATTAGTAACCAGGTATTCTTCCTATTGCTTTGAAGTGATTTTTTTCTTGGCAGAATTCTTTATAGAAAGGTGTTCTGTCATCTTCAGTGCTCGTATTTTGGATTTTAAATGTCAACATTACACGAAGTTAACACCAAATCTTTACAGTACTGAGGTAAGCTGGGGTCTAATACCAAAAATGTACAGGTTCAGATTAATCACAGTTTTGATTTGAAGCTCTGACAATAGACAAGAGAACATATGCTCATATGCTTCTGTTAGCCCAGCTCTGAGGAGAAAATAGTACAATGCAGAGAGTACACAGGTGATTCACCCTTCCTCTGAGCTCATCTGCCATCTCCTCTGTAGGCTGTGGAGAGCAACAGGGAGCTCTCTGAGTGCCTTGCATATGGATATACAGTGGTCCTGGGCATTCTGCACCTGGGCACATGGAATCGCTGAAGATCTGGTGCCACTACTTGTATGAGAATCTGTGTTGGCCCCAAAGCCCCAGCCAAATTCCTCATCTTATTTCCTGATGCCCTTGCCAGTTCCACCTGGCTGCATTACAAATTATTTCCTAACCAGTGATGGGGAGCCACCAGAGGTAGCTACCAGCTGGCACAGGCTCATGTTGCCTCCAGGCAAAATGCGGTGAAGGGGAGCTCTCTGGAAGGAAAAGCTGTGGAAATTGGTTTTGCAGAGCTGCTGATGTTTATAGGACTTGGCTGGCAGTAAAGGAAAAAAAGGAGGCTGTGGTAGGGCCTATGAAGCCTCTCATGGAAAGTAGCTTCATTCACCACAGCCATGGCTGAATAGTGTCATATGTGGCCCCTTGTCTGTCATGTAACAACAGTGCTTTCCAAAGGATAAGGAGTGAGCATGAAGGTAGAGTAAGAAGGTAATTTCCTGGGCACTACAATTTATTTCCTGATTCCAGACTGCAACTGCTACTGGAAAGAGTTTCTGTCGGCATAGTTGTCTGGGCTGAACAGAGTTTGAGCTGGCCCATGCTGTCACAGAGGGAGCACCTGTCTCTGGGAAGCAAAGAAGAGGGAAGGTTTTCCTCTCCCTACATCTGTGGGACCACTTCCATGCCCTTCCATCTCACAAGCTGCTAACTGTGTTGAAGTTACATCCTGCCACGGGTTTCTTACATTCTTATCATGTATACATGAATGTACCTTCCTTCAATTGCAGCTGTGGGAGGAGCCAGGACAGTGCCTTGTCTTTTCATCACCTTCATTGAGGCAGCATAGAGGCTGTTGGGGGNTGGGTTGTGGGGGGTGGGGGTGGGAGCAGGGGGTGGCGGTACAGCCTGCAGCACCTTCATAATTGAGGAACTCCTAAAGAACAGTCTCTGGAATCCACTTCGTAGCAGCTGCAGTGATCTTAGTAATTGGTTATGCAAATATATGGATAGTATTAAAAAACCTGATCATTTACTGCACCCTCTGCATCCCACCTGGGGGGCACATTAGCCCACCCCACTGTTCCTCCTTATTTCAGTAACTCCTGCCCAAGTCTCTAAAATACTGTGCAGATCAAGAAATTTCACAATAGAAGCTTGGGAAGAACATCAGTGTCCTTCAGGGTGCAGGAGGAAAGATGAATAAACAACCAGAGAAGACAGATAGTCAGCAGGACCTGTGTGAATTTAGTTTGATTTTACCTTCACCCAGTCCATGCCCTCCCCCTTCCCTCCTGCTCCTAGGAAACAAGCAAATCAAAAGGGTATCATCAAGGGACTGAGCATAAAGAAAACCGTGCAGACAAACCCTCTGGAGATGTTATGTGAAGTATGAGAACACAGCCACTCCTGGGCTTGCTGGCTGTATTTTGGGGAGAATATTTATGCAGATGAGGCTTGCAGAGGAATTCTACGGAAGCTAAATGGAGAGGCACAGCTAAAGGGGTTGCTCTGCGCTCAAGACCCTCCTTTTCATCTTAGAGGCTCCTAGGTTTCACTAGTAAGCAAGAATAGTCCTTTGCCTTCCCATCAGTTCCAGAAACTAGTCATACCCTCTCCCTAGTCTAAACAAAGACTTCTCCACCTTGTTCAAACCACTTTTACTAACAGTGATTGTTAACGCGTATTTGGAAAAATTCCACAACCAGCATCTGTTTGTCCTCTCCTTGCACTTTCAGAAATGATTGTGGAGCAGGAAGGAAGCCTCCCCCTCTTTTACCCCTTCCAACTGGAAAAAATCACATCTAATCTTGCTGTCTTTTTTCCCTGCTGTGCATTCTGCCAAAACTGAGTGTTGTTGTGAACTGCAAATAGTGTGTCTAAGCCTTTGGTCAATTTTTTTCTAGTGCAATTATCATTCTGCCCATTAACCTAGGTTTGGCTCATATTCTGCATCCCATGATCATCTCATCCCTCTCTCCTTTCACCCTCACTTCCTGCTTGCTGTCCTACTGCTCTGCCTGGCACCTGCCATTTTGTTCCTGTTGTTTTACCATGAGAGGGATGAATGGGCTCACTTCGCATTGCACTGAGGACATTTTAGCCCTGCTGGGTATAGGTAGGGGCCTGTGTTCATTCCCCTGTGTACTGCATGTTGACATACAGATGCACCACCTGGCTGAGCTAAAGCTTTGTTTACTTTTTTGGGGTTCCAGGATGTGTATCTTCACATTGTTACTTGACTGCTCCACAGAAACATACCATCAACGTGTAGCAGACATGGCTACCTCCAACAGTGTGTCTACAACTCCCTACAACAAGGTCTGTGTAACTTGGGTGGAACTGGGTGGCCTCTGCCCACACCTCCACATCTGGCTGCTAAGGACCACTCACTGGAAAAGCCATGTCCATAACCCTCTCAAACTCAGTGTCACTGCATGAAACAGTCCTCGACTCTGTTCTCTCTTTGGTGACTTCCTTCTTCCAGTCTCTGGTGCGAGTGTCACTGTTTACAGGTACTCTGGCTGTCAGCATATGTAAAGACAACAGTTCTGAAGGAAATAGGCTGTTGTGTAGCACCTGAAGGCTCCCTGAAATCTTTTTCTTATGCACACTCAAAAACTTCCCTCTTTCCCTCACCCTTTGCAGTGCTTCTGGAGGGAAAGATGCTGAAAACTGAGGAGACTGGAGCCTGCTGTGCCCTTTTTATATTAATATATACATGGCACTGATGCAGTGACAGTACGTCAGTGAAGCCATTGTGAAGGCTAAAATTGTTCCCAGACAAAATGACAGTCATGGCCCTACATCTCCAGTGGGTGGAGAATGCCCTTTCTCTTACATTAAGGTCATGAGTAACAAGACTGTCTCTGCTTGCATGAGCTTTCCTGGGGCAGAGACTGTTTGCGTAGGTGGTGTCCTCTTCTGCATTGCCTGCAGGATGAATCCTCATTTCACTCCTAGTGAGGAGACACGTGGCTGCAGGATGAACTGTCATCAGCAATATGAAGTAGGGGAGAGTCACCTCTATTTGAATTTTTTGTATGCTGGGATGTATTTAGGATATAGAAGAGAGCATGTGCCTGAGAACCAGAACTTTACTAATGTTTTTTATGCAGTACTAGGTACACCTTATGTGCACCCAAGCACATCTCTGCCTAACCTTTATTTTCTGGTCTGGTTAACAACCACTTACAGAATTTCCCTCATTTGTCCTCCCTGTCTTCCTAGCAGCTGTAGTTCCATTTATTGCTTAGATATCTGTAGTGATGGGCAGGGGTGCTTGCTATTTGTGACCCAGATGTGTGAACCAAGGGCCATCTGAAGAAGGTGACTCTGCTGCCTCCAGCAGCCCTTTACAGTAGCTGAATACTCTTCCCGATTTTGGGAAGCAGCTGCTCTCCACTGCCCACCTGACGAACAGGATCTTCTGGTGCCATCCCAGCTGATCTTAAGTTTTACACAGCTGAGGTAGATCTGTCTTATCTCAGGGACTTATACGCTACTTTTAGATGGTCTCTTCTCCAGCCCCAATGTGAGCTGGATGTGTTCCTGCACTAAAGAATATGACTGAAGTTTTTTCAGAGACAATGACAGAGATTTCATCAAATCATAGAATCATAAACATCCTGACCTGGAAGTCACCCACAAAGATCATCAAGTCCAACTCCTGGCCCTACACAAGGCAACTCCAAGAGTCACACCACGTGGCTGAGAGCATTGTCCAAACACTTCTTAAACTCTGTCAAGCTTGGTGCTGTGACCAATTCCCTGGGGAGCATGTTCCAGTGCCCAAACACCCTCTGGGTGAAGAACCTTTTCCTAATATCCAACTTAAACCTCTCCTGACACAGCTTCATGCTGTTGCCCTGGGTCCTGTCACTGGTCACCAGAGAAAAGACATCAGTGCCTGCCTCTCTGCTTTCTGTCATGAGGATTTTATAGACAACAATGAGGTCCCCCCTCAGTCTCCTCCAGGCTGAACAGACCAAGTGATCTCAATGACTCCTTATAGAGCTTCCCCTCAAGGCTCTTGACCATCTTTGTAGCCCTCCTTTGGACATTCTCTAGTATCTCTGTATTTATATTTCTTTGTATATATATTTCTTTTTTATATTGTGGTGCCCAAAACTGCCCCCAGCACTCGAGGTGAGGCCACTCCAGTGCAGAGCAGAGCAGGGCAGGACAATCCCCTCCCTTGCCCGGCTGCTGATGCTGTGCCTGATTCTCCCCAGGACACAGTTGGCCTTCCTGGCTGCTAGGGCACACTGTTGGCTTATATTCAATTTGCCTTTTCTCTTGATGTTTCTGTAACAACTCTCTTGAGTTTTGGTTGGAGAAAAATGTGGCCAGATACCATAGCTGGAATGTGGTATGGCATAGCCAACTGTCTGCAGATATTGTGTCTGCTGGAACCAAAGCACACAGCACTCTGAACTTTGTATGTGCAGCTCTGTTTCAGTTTCTGTGTTTCAGCTGAGGGCCAAGTGAAATATCTCTGGCTACACTCACTTGACACTGACCACCATGGGATGAAAACCTTCATGTATATTCTGCAACTGGGAACACGTCCCTGTGGGCCACTGCTGGGGCAAGTCACACTGAGAATATGTTTGTGGCACTTACTGATCCCATTATTGGCAGTTTCAGAAAAGGAGCTTTGAGTCAAGGAGACAGAACTCTCAGAGAAGATCAAACTGCTGGAGAAGGTCTAAACAGGCCCTCTGGGCTGCCAAAATAGGCTTCAAAGCTGTTGGTCCTGCCCTGTTGTCAGCACCACATTCTCCTACAAAAGAAAAAAACAGGACACAGGAAGCACCAACACAAGGTGGGAGAATCAAGACCTCAATCCAATGTACTAATAATACTTAGCACTGTACATCACTGTACTGTTACTTACAAACATTAACTGATACATCCTCACAACACCCCTGCGAGGTAGGGAAGTATTATTATCCCTAGTGTACAGATAGGGAAACCGAGGCACCAAGAGGCTAAAGTGACTTGCCCAAGATCACACAGCAAGGCATTGGTAGAGCCAAGGTACGAATGGAGACATCCCTTGTTCTCCACCCCATGCTGCCCCCTCCCTAGATAATGTTGTCTGTCTGGACACAGGGAACCAAAGAGGCTCCTTTGGAAAGCAATGCCTGGACTTGTTGCCTATGAATAATTTTTATTTGCCTTTAATGAATTATTTCACAGTTTTTCCCTCACACTGTACACCATGCTTTCACAGTCCATTCAGTGCTCTGTGGTGGCCCACAGCCTTCTCCTCCAGCATCGGGACAGCTCTGCAGGGGGTTCATAGGGTGCTCTGTGCTTTCATCAAGAGGATGTTTAGAAACAGTTTTCACTGACATTAGACTGGGAGCATGTGAGCTCTCACTGGAGACCAGTAACACACACTGGAGAAGCAGGCAGAGGGAACTGATGGTAAAAAGGCATTTGCTGTCCCCTGTGGAATGACCAGCAGCTCTCTTGGTTCTTAGCTCTTCCAAGCTCCAGTGATGACTCAGAGCAGAAACCCTCCGTCTCCAACTTGCCTGATCACGAAGTCGTTGTTCTGGGGGTTGCTTCCCTAACAGGTAAAAGGCAGTCAGTTCAGGACCAGACAGGCCCCTCAGCATTGCCTACTCCAGGTGTGTGACACTGTCTGGGAACAAGGCTGGCTGTAGTTGTTGTGCTCTTTTGCCATGGGGAAGGGGTATTACCACGGTTGGCAAGCAGCCATATCCAGCGTCCAAGTCTCTTTCATTTCAAAACTGGTATTCAATGAAGAGCAAGGGAGAGTGGATGGATGAGGAGATGAGGATGAGGCAGAGCAAATGGGAAAATCCACCAAATGAGCTTCTAGGAAGGAAATGTTCCCCCTTGGGCACTTCAGCTGAAGTGGCTTCATTTTCACAAGGTTTCCTTCTCTCTCTGGGAACATCTGCTGAGTTTCATCTCTGTCAGCTGGATGTATCGTATGACATTGGTATCTGCAGGGAAAGAACACACACACAGGTATGGTGGTTACACAACTCCCTGTGGCAGACAGACAGAATGCACCTTCATCCCTGGTACATCACAGGGGAGCAGCACGGCTCCAGCGCTGTGTGCTGGAACAGCATCAGTTGGAAGGGGCTCTGAACCAAACCCGAAACCTTTGGTTTTGGAGAGCATGGTCTGAGTTGTGCTCACCATCCCTGTTGCTCACAGTCTCGCCTCAGCTAGCTTTTACCTTCTCTCCGATTACTCTTGGTCAGCACAGTTGAACTCACACAGGTGAAACTATCCAGGTCATCCTTGCCTGTACTTGTGGAATGACACACCTCCATTGGCTTCTCTTCCTGCAGTACCTGCATGCAAGCTTCTAAAGGCATTTTATGTACAGTTATGCTCTTCCTTTTCACTCTTCCACTCTATTTACAGCCTATTCCACTCTTTTCATGTTTTTCCATGATGAATAGAACTGGGAAGAGCATCCTTCACATTGTCTTTATACCCCTGCTGCCCTTAAATTTTCTGCTTCGGTGTCCCTCCGCCATGACACTCTTTCTGCAATTTTGTCATATGCTATATTCTGCATATTGCCTTGTCTATCCTGTTTAATGAAGTTCCTAGGGGCAGAGAACCACTGATCCATCCTAGTAGAAAGCTGTGATACCCCAGCACTGTGCAGGTGATAAGCTGAGCCTTCCTCCTGCCAGCATTTCAGAGCATCAACACACCACACAGACTATGCAAGTTCGACTTTATCTCCTGGCCTCAGCTCTAAAGGAACCCGTTCACCCTGAATCACAGTTTGATCTAAATGAGTACGTGTCTCCAGACAGAGCCAATGCAAAGAGGTTCTGCTAGAGCTGCGATGGGAATGTGTTTCCTGGCTCTTAGGACTGTGCCTGTGTCTCTCTGCAGAGCGGCCTAATGCTATTTTAAAGGTAATTTCTGCTTTCCCTGTAGCTTCAGAGCCCAGTTGCTTATCTGCTGTGCAGATACTATGGCCTGGGTTTTGTTCCTAGGATGCCTAAGTCGCAGGGGTGCAGGAAGGCAGTGCCTGAGTGCAGCTGTGAGCCTGCCCCGCACAGCACACAGACCATCTGGTCAGAGCAGCCCACGGGATGTCTGAACGTGGGCTCCCAGCACAGGGACAGCAGGGACCACTGTTTGACATTACCAGGCCATTGCCAGCTGATGGTCTGGTCTCAATCCCAGTCAGTCCCTGCCCTGACAATGCAGCCCCAGTGAGAAGGGCTGAACAAGGCTTGCAGCAGGGTGCATGTTTGGCTGTCTGTGCTGCACCAGCCTCTGGACACAGAGCTCATGGAGGGCCCATGCATGCTTTATATGACTTATAAAGAGCAGCTTCTCTCTCCCTTAGCATGAGGGTTATACAACTATCTCGTGTTATTTCCATCTGCTTTTGTGATTTTTGTTTGGAGGTGGCACAAGAAATCAGGCCAAATCCAACCTTCCTTCACCCTGGGCAGATAGTGAATAGCCATAAGGGATCTGCTGTGCTGACAGCCCTTTAGAACACTAAACCCCTTTGCTAACTAATTCCTCTTTCCCATTCAAAATCTCTCCCACCAAAGAGAATAACTGCCAGTGATTTGTGCCAAAAACATTCCTTATTAGAAAAAAAAAAAGAACACAGGAACATGACTGCAATAATAACCAGTGAGCCTGGTGAAACCTCATATAAAGGAAAATAATCACACTTTGCAGATGGAGACATTGAAAGTGGAGACACTGACTTATTCCAGTTCACATAATAATTCTTGATAGTGCTACCTGATTCCTATTACTGTGTTTTAACAGCCACATCCTTTCTTACGGTACATATTAAATTCTTTCCCCCTGAATGCCCTTCAAGTTTTCCATAATCATAAATAAAACAGTGGAACAACAGCCTTGAATGGTCTACAAATAACAGGAAAGAGTCTGATGCAGAGCTGAAGGCCAGAACTGGGTTTTGTATACATTAAGGGCCTTTAGGGACACTTTCTGGTATGTTTTTGTAGCAAGTGGTATTTGAAGTTGTTGCTGTTGAATAAATTAGTATTTATTTCAAGAAGCAATGAGGAATACCAAATAAATAGTATCACAAGGAGGGGGGTGGTAAGGGAGCTAAGAAACACATATTTAAAAAATGGAAGCTAAGTCGTCAGCTAAAATAAATTGTTCACATCTGAGCCTAGTCAAAACTTCAAGGTTAGGATAACTTATTTTCTACTGACTATTTTCCTCTTGCATATGCTTTTCCTTTTCCTGGTTCTGGCAAGGGCTGAAAGCAGAAGGGCACACTGTAAACCAAAATAGGCTAAACTGAGCTTTTAGACACATTTGCTCTGGGAGTGTGGGGTGCACAGCTGTGCTGTCAGACTGCCCGGAGCCCATGGCCAAGCACAGCAGATGGGACCAAGCACCCTTAGGGGAGGTGCAAGAGGAAGGAGATCCCAGCACACTCCAAAGCACAGCCTCCCTGATGGTCCTCCAGGGCACAGCCACTGCAGGAGCCCTGCGGAGTCAATGCCTGTAGGACAAGCACAGCCCGCTCCAACGGCCTCTCTTCCCTCCTCTAGTTCAATGAATATCAACTCCACCATGCTCTGCAAGGACCCAGACTTGCTCCTGTTTCACACCCAGTTCTCACTCTTTCCTCTCATTGATTCATATGAAGAGCTGCTCTGTCAGATTTTCTTTGCACATGGCTTCCATTGTACTTCCTTGAAGTTCTATGAGTTCTACAAAATTCCTTTCTGTTTAAAACCAACAGTGTTGTTTCATCTCCTTATGATTTCTGAAAAATAAAAGCATCATCTCTGCCTCACCCCCATCTCTGGCCTGTCACCCACCTTCTGAGGCTGGGCAGGTTAGCATGAAGATGGTTGCTCTGGCAAGGCCCAATTGTTTGGATATGTAATTTCATTGCTGTCCCCAAATGAACTGTATGGTTTGACAGATGGATGACAGACACTTAACAAGGAATTGGCTGATTTCACAGCAGAAGTTGAAGCATCCTGATGAATGCTTTGTGGGTAAATGTCTGTCTCCTTGATCAAAGCAAAATACTAACCCTTTACTGAGATGGCAGAAGGCTACTGAAGAGGACAAATAGTCTCCTGGCATTGCTAAGGGGAAGAAGCTTTATCTCAAAGAGTCAGAAAATATAATGGTTGGGGTACACCCTTTCCCAACCCTGCTTTCTTCTTCAAAAATAAGTTAGTGAGGAAAAGAGAGGCAGGATCTCCTCCACACCGACAGCATTCCAGCAATACTGTCATCTTCCAGGTCATGCTGCAGCCTTGGCAGCAGGTAATCTTTGGGCACTGCAACCTTGCTGCACTACCCCCGAGTGCTTGAAGGGGAGTCCAGGCAAGGACATACAGTGAGTCATGCTCATCCCTGTGGAAACCAACGCAATCAAGTCAGGGACGGATGACATTTCATGGAAAGAAATACAAAAGCACTCAGTGCAAAGCCACATCCCTGCTCCCTTCCCCAATACCTGTCGGCTGGCGGGATCTTGCCTCTTTCAGGTAGTAGAGGGCCTTGTTGAAGTCACCCAGGTGGTAAAATGCAACTCCCGATCGATAGAGCGCCTTGAAGTTCTCGCCTTCCTTCTGCAGCACTTTGAGGCAGTACTCCTTGACCCGCTCGTAATTCACCAGCTCGGCCTGGAGCAGGCAGGCTGCAGGGCACGGAGAGGATGGCAGACAGACAGACAGACAGGAAAACATTAGTGTTGGATTTCCCCTGCTCTTGCAATCTGCACGGGAGAAGAGAGCAGCTTAGGTGAGGGAAATGACTCAGCCCCGTGATTCAGAAAGGGTGCAGCCATATGGATTGCTTGCCAAACCCAATTGTTCGCAATTTAAATACCAATGCTTCTGTTTTTGCCATTGCAAAGCAAAGGGATTGTGTTTACTCCCGGGAGACACATAGACACATGAAACACTGGGGGAGAGAGGGAGAACATAAACACCCCTCCACGGCTCTGGAATGCCACGCAGTCTCGTGGCAGTGGCTGGTTTCCTTTGTAGTGAAATCACTTCCCGGACTGAGGGCTGGAGCTCTGAAAAGTACAAAAAGGCAGACTAACGATTATCCGACAAGGAAAAAGGGGGATAAATTAGATCAGGTTTTGTATTTGGCTTAATCAAAGGCTCTAAGGTTTAAAAATAATATGTGATGGCCTTTTATCCAGGAGATCCTCTATAGAGTTTTGCTGTAGGAAACAACAAGGGGCTCTGCCCTGCTGGAATGTGCTGTCAGCAAACCAGAGACACCTGGAGTTGTAGTACAGGGAACAAATGGGCTGTGCTGCCTGCTTCCTGCTAAGCACTGCAACACAAGTTCTTTCCCAGAGGTGCCGACTTCCTAAAGAAAAAGGCAAACAATAAACAAACATGCTGAGGGTTCTGTGTGCTGAAGGACAATTGTTGCATAAATGTCTAGGAGCTGAAGCCCATTGTGAGCTTCCCACAACTTGGACTGAAAAAAAGAGGAAAGGGGAAGATCTCTGAGCCATGCTTTACACCTGTGCTCATGGCTTTCTGTAGTGCTTACTCCAGTGGGCTAAACTTCATACAGGCGACCTGAGCATTAGGAATGGCTTGGGGAACACTGACAGGAATAGCACATGGTGCAGTCACAGTTCCGGGGAAATAAAATTGTGCTGCAACACAAGCCCATCTAGTGCTGCAATCCAAGGCAACTTCAAGAACGACACAATTTGGGGAAGGAAGGCAGAATGCCACTGCAAGGATCAGTTCAGAGGCTGGCAGTGTGAAGTGCCAGGGCATGGAGAGAAATTTCCCATGGCAGGTGGTGTTACTCAGTGTGTCTCTGGCAAGGAGGAGACTCAGTGCTCCTGGAAACCCAAGTCATCACAGGTCAGGTGTCACCAATGAACAGCCAGGCTTCATTTCTCGCACAGTAACTGCATCTGAGAGGATATGGTGCTGGGTGAGGAATATGATGCAGTTCTTCATCCCCTTTCCCCACATCCCTTGAGTAAGCCCTGCAACCCTTTCTGTATTACACTTCACGAGAAGGAGACTGGCTAGGTGATCTCCACAGATACCTTCCAACCTAAATTAGTCCAAATCCATGATGACTTAATGTGGACAGAATACATTTCTAACCCAAGTACACCTTCAAAGCTTAAACAGCTTACTGGGAACAATCATAAACAGGCTTTTACCATCTGAGCACTGATGCTAGAGATGTGTTTAACAAGGACTGCAGAACTAGTCCCACTGCTGGTACGTGTTTAAGTGACAGAACCATTACTAAAAAGAGCTTTGTCCCATTTGCTTTAATCATGGAATGTCAATATATTCTATCAGCTCCTGCCATTATGTGCATAGGTATTTTGAAAGATTCTGATCATTTGATTATTGATTGCCAGTTAAAAAACACATATATTTCTAAAACCTTAGTGGCATTTCCTTATCCAGAATTTGTCCCTTCCTATTTTTTACACATTGATTTTTCTCACTCTGTTTCTAATGGAGCTTGAAATGACTGTGCCTTGTTTTTCTTTATTTTTTAAAGCTATTGAAAAGACGGCTGTGTAAATTTACTGCTGGCTTCACTGCCCTGGAAACAGGATTGCTTTGTTTATCTGCTGACCAGTAGCATGTACAGCAGTGGCAGTAGCTTTCTGCACACTGCCAGTCTGAGCCAGCTTTTCATGTTCTGTGGAACTGCCTTTCAGAGCAACTAGGGGGTGGATTTCAGTCTCTCTGTTCATTTGCTACTTAGTATTTCCAGTGAGAGTTGCAGAAATGACTCTGTGAAAAATGACAGGTGGGCAATTCATGTATATTAACTCAGTAATTCCATACTGGACTTGCTTCATGTCTTGGTTGAAAAGAAAAGAAAAACTCTCTCACATCCTGCTAATTCATAAACCCAAATGGGTTTCTGGATATCCAGCTGGGCTCTTTCTGTGACTCATACTCACAGTAAAGCTTCCGCAGGGCATCCCTGCTAACTGTGCACGTGGTGGGGAAAAGTCAGCACCACATGGCCAGCAGGAGAGACGTGTGTTTATCTGAACAAACCGAGCAGATGGATGTGCAGGAAGCAGTTCTGCTGGAAGAGTTGGCCACTTGGAGAGCCAGTGTTGGAAGCGGCTGTTGGAAATCAACCTGAAGGGAGTATCTCCTTTATAAATATTTTGACATGTGTGCTTCCAGTTTTTGGTGGCTGAAATTATCTTAATCTACTGTGATCCAACGAAAATACTGTTAGGCTGTTAGTAATTCAGCTTTCAGAAATGGAGGAGACATGGAATCTTTGTACTTCATACCTAATTCAGTCAGGGGAGAATTGTTTCAAAAACATGTTGTTTTCCTAAACAGATGTGTAACTCTGGCTGGGAGTGTTTCTTTACCAAATCAAACACCTTATCACACTCCTTCTAAGTTCCTAATAGGCCCCCACTGAATCGCTCTGTGGAACAGAGCTCACTCAGAGAGACCAAATCTAGAGGTTTATCCAGATCATCCTCCTGCTTTCTTGAACCTGAATGGGCCTGATCCTGCACAGCACCTGCTCTAGTAACTCTGCTGATTAGAAGGGTGCTCTTTACTTGCAGAGGCAAACTACAGTTGCCCATTCTCTGCAGGTCTCGTTGTCATTGTAATACAGCACCTGGTGATTACATCTCCCCCGCTCAGAAATGTTGCTTGCCCTGCATCCAGCAGCATGTGCTGGTTATCCATCATATTTGGTTATCGTTCTCAATTTGCAGCTGATTCTTTGTGTTAGCTTAAGCAATAAGTAATTCTCAACTTTTAAGCCTGTGTATGTCACATAGTGATGAAGAATCCCCATCTGCTGTAAAATCAAATCAAATCAAATCAAAGCCATCTCGAAACTACTGGGTGTAATGTGCCTTGGGAACAGGGAGAAGGTTAATGCTATTAGCTCCAGAGGAGGGGCCCTGTCCATCATGCTTCCCAACTGACTGCTGACGTTTAAGCAAGGAAATAGGAAATTTGGCTGTTTTTCTTCACAAGAGTAATGTTAAGCCTAGATTTGTACGTTTTAATTTGTGGATTCAAATCTATGCCAGCCAGCTCCAGTTGAAGGTGCAGTATGGATCTGGTACCAGTAGATAAGTGAGGTAGTTTGCATAGCCCTGTTCAGCACAAGGTTGAGCAAAACAAAGATTAAAGCACCTGTGGAGCCAAAATACATCTACACCTTTAACCTTTACTAGCAGCTGTGGTTAGCAACGATGGAAAGTTATAACTGAAATCCTGGCAGTTGAGGGGTTTGGATTCCACTTTATTCCACCCTGAATTTCAGAGTATCTTTCAGGAAGCTCTCTAGGCTTGACAGGTATCAGTGAGAAGGGATCCGTGACAGCTTTTTTATACCAAAGGCTAATAACTTTAATTGTTTATGAAACATCACTACATTTCTATACTGATTTTTGTTTAGCTTCAATTTGCTAGCCACAAGTTACTCTGAAAAGCCTGTGTACCCTTGTTGTGCTGGTACTCTGAGATGCTGATCAAGTCCTTCATCTTCTCTTTATTAGCTTGTATAAAGTGGCATCTGGGAGCTCTTACTAAAAAAACCCCATATTTTTCAGCTTTCCTTGCTTTTATAGCTATTCTCTGAACCATTAAAATGAAGTTCAACTGAAAGTACTGCCAGTTAGCATCTTACCACCTCTTCCGTGAGAATACCTCTGCAGGTTACACAAAAAACTCAGTTTGACCCTAACTTTTGGCTTCTAATTTTAGCTGAGCTAAGGACTAAGTTTGGGAGTAGCATGTCCAGGTTTTAACATGGAGATTTTGGACAACAATATCAAGAGCCTTGCTTAGCTGGGAATTTTCACCAAAGGGCAAATCTTCATTCCAGAACAATCAGACACTTGTTATACCAGTGGCTAAATTCCCATTGTAGGTAAGGCTCAAGGCCTATCCATGGTACAGAACACTTAAGAGAGTGGGCCAAATTGCTGTGCAAGCAGCATTAGGGCGATGCAAGCATGCCTACCCTGTGGCATGTTCCTTGGGCTCAGCACACTGAGATGAAAATGCCTTTGCCTTACAAGAAAATCCTGGGTTGCAAACTCATGTTTCCTGTTTTGTTTGCTTTCACTCAGGTAAGCTGGTTGCATTGACTATTTTTAGGCCTTTCTTGTGCCTTTCACTGACAGAGAGAGTCAGCTGCTTATAACTTTGCTGGTCTTATAAGTTTATGAGCTAAAATATTAAATGTGCAATATCTGCCTTTGATGTCTGCTTTTGCAAAATGTTAGACAAGACTGTTCAGGTATTTTTGAAAAACAGGCTAGGAAAACATAGCTTATTTTTCCCTTGTTAAAGATCTCTGGTGACTGCCTCTTTGGGTGCATCTCATGCCCTCATCATTTGGCTTTGCAAAGGGAAATCTGGCAGATATCCTTTGTGTCAAGCAAGTGCCTTCTGTTATCCCCAAGGTAATCTTGAGCTGGCCAACTGATAACCTTGTGAAAATAAAACTAGCATGGTACCGCATATAGTACTCTGTAGAGATATGCTTTAGAATCTGGTACCCAAATCTTTTGAATATTCAGTCCACCCTGGGCACAATCTGATCTAGAAAAATGTTGTGATCTGAACATTTTGAGATCACGAAAATCCTCTTTTTAGCTCACTGGTCACAGGAATAAAGAGCAGAAAGTGGAAACCAAGCTAAGAGGTGTTGCTTCAGCTACGACAGAAAGATGGGGGGCAGAGGCACAGAAAGGGGTTTCTGGTGAAAACAGTGTATGAGTGAGAGTTGAGGTCTGTTGGGGAGGTGAAGTCTGGGTGGAGGTGTGGAGTTAAGAGTTTGGGACAATGTGCTAAGGACATAGTACACAGTGCAGCCAGCCTGGAGACCAAGAGGAGAAAGGTGAAATTACAGCAGTGAAATTCAGGCAGAAGAAACCAGGCTCCCTAGCTATTGTATGGCAGCAGCATGTCTAGCAGATCACACATCCCAGCTCTAAATCACCTTTTTCTATGCTGGGGTATCACCAAGTGACATTAACCAGCACTGCTGAAAGGGTGTCCTTCCAAGTATTCCCTGGAGACTGGGATAGGTGTAATGTACAAGAATTAATGGTAAGTCATGTGCTTGAACCACTCTTACATACCTGTGCAGAAAGGTCTGAATCCAAACAACCTTTATTTTCAACCCTTAGAAGGAAAAAACAGCCTGTATTGATTTGTTTAGTTGCAATGCAGAGAGAAGTAGCTAAACTAATTACTGCTTAAACCTGAAGTGGATCTTCCCTCTTCACTGTATTTATTCTTGACTCCACCACTAGAGTTTAAGAACATATGTGGATTGTTCCTCTTTAGCAAGTGCTAGGTACTCTAACCACTACAAACCCAGCCTGTATTTCACAAATTGACAGCGTCATTCCCAGAAATAACCACAATTAAACTCTGCAAAATACTTTGCTTTCGGATGTGATCTCACCTTAAGTATAGCAGCCAGCAGTTCCCTTAAAATCTATTTAATTGCAGGAAGATGGTTCCTATTCTTGCTCTGGGGCTCTACTTTGGGAAACGTGATTGATACTTTAATATAACTCCTTCAGGGTTTTATTCAGACATTTGATTAAGACCTTCATATATCATTGAACAGGCTTTGTTCTCACATCTCTTTAAGACTCAAAATAACAGGGCAGACTAAGAGAGTCCTGTATTTCAGAAGGCTTGGTATCCTCCATGGTGATGCTCTACCTCAGGAAAGAGAAAACATGGAAGTGATAAATTCTGGTTTAGGCATTTGGGAAGAAAAAATATTGGAATATAACAATAACAATAACAAAACCCAAATCAAACAGGAGGCAGCAGGAGGGGACAGGGGGTGTGAAAAGAAAAAATATTTGTCTGGGATTAGACAACCTTCTAACCATGCCACTAATACATGTATCATTAATCTCTGTTTGCTGCAGACTGTGTAAATGGTGTTGACAAAAAGCACATGGAGTTTACAATGTCCAGTGGAAGAATTAAAAGGGATACATTACTATATGAGACTGAAAATGTCAGTCATGTGTTAGTAATTTGAATATAATTAACTTCTGAAATAAATCAGGTAACGTGACTCACAAGATGATGCTGAAAATGTAAAGGGTTATTTTAGATTTAAAGTCACCTTGGACTTAAATAGTGTAATTTTAATATACAGCATAAAAAGAACTGCAATGCTTATCCAAATTTCTCTGGATTTATTTATCTTGAGTTTCTAAACTGCACAGGCTACATGTAGAAGGCACAGCCCAAGTTTTAACCTATGTTTTTACTTGTGTTAAATTTTGGCACTGAAAGGAGCCATATAAAGTGTGAATAAAGTAAGAAGTCTGTACTAGAGGAACTGAGAAAAGCATCCATATCGCCACAGAGCTCCATGTGTGCTGTGCCTTTCAAGAATGCAAACCAGCATTCCTCAAAAGAGGATGCTTAAAGTATCTTTTTTTTTTTTCCCAGAGGAATGCTGCATGCAGTTTCCCTACTAGATTGAGACACTAATTAGAATCTACAGTTTCCAAACAATCTCTTCCATTAAATATTTCTCTTCTTTCTCCATCATCCAAGCCTGCAAACAAAGGATTTTCTGGCTTCTCACCAATAAAAAGCTAATTATAGACAGCTTGATAATGTCTGGCAATAATCTGATCAGCTGACTCCTAGTTCCCAGACAACCTTAATGGGATGAAAAGGGAATATCACAATGACAGTACAACTTTCCAGCCAGTGTCTCTCATTTATTCCTCTCCAGGTACCAAAAAGGCCTAAACATGCCCGTATGTTTCTGCTTGTGGGGAAACGGGTGGAAAATTAAAATCCAAACTGTATGACAGGTTGCCTCTCTCCATAGGGAGGGATTAATGCTAAATGAAGTGTAGATCCACAAATGTTTGTAGAGCCCAAAGTGAGCCACCTCTTCCAAACAGCCTTCCCCTTCTCAGCCTGACTCAATTTGTGAACAGATACCAACTGTTCCTCCCCCTCCTGCCGTCCTGGCAGTGCTTTCCTTCCAATACATAGCATGGTCTCTTTCAGTCCTCTGCTGCTCCTGAGTCCTTCACACCCCTTCCAGAAGAAAGATCCTGACTTCATCATTCCAATTAGCTCTTCTAGGAGAGAGAGAGGCAACAGCAGTGACTGAAGTATGCTGAGGCTTCCACCATGGTACACATTAAAAGGTATTTAGTAGTTCTCAAAGGAGCTGCTGAGCCTGTGTGTCAGGCTTTTTGTGGCTGGCAGCCCACCCTAGGACTAATATGAGCTGTCAGAACAGATCAGTTTAACTTCAGTCTATGATAGAGTGATCAATCTTGAAGATAAAGGAAAAACAGTAGATATCTTGGCTTTTATGCTAGTCAAATGACAAATTTTAGTGACATTTTCTTTAGCAAGTTGAAGGAGCATAGTCTAAATGAACAGACTTAATTCTGCTAACAAAACGAAAGGCAACATTAAGTAGAGTTTGTACTGATTTGTCCTAGGCCCCATGGTATTTTGTATTGTCAATACAGACCTAAATGACAGACTGCAGACTGTCTTGTCGATTTGCAGATAACTCCTAGATATGAGGAGCAGATATCTGTTGGAAGGTAAAGGCAGAATTCCAACGGATCCCCACAAATTGGTGGTGGAGTTCTGATAAAAACAGGATGCAATTCAACAGGGGCAAGTTAAAGGTCCTACAGATATGCAGGAAAAATCCCAACAGTGTAAGTTAAGCAGGGGATCAGATAGTTGGGAAGCAAATCTGCTGAAAATCCACAGAAGGACCCTGACAATAACAAGTGGTCCAGAGAGGCCAGGGCCTCACCAAGACAGTGAGGGAAGAGAGGCTAACCCTATTTATCCACATAAAAAGAAAAAAAGCAACTCAAAAGCAAAGAAAGGTATAACCAGGAAACCATCTGTTCTCCTTGTGCTCAGAAAGTAAGAAGAGGGCTTACATTTCAGCTAGGAAAAGCTCTATGGCAGTGAAAAGAGTAAACCTTTGAAAGAGACTGCTTGGGAAAATTGTGAAGGTTCATAGCTTTGCAAATACTTAAGAACAGCTTAAGTAAATGTTACCTGGGATATGTCTTACCTGTACACTGGTACCACCCATGGGTATGGATTGAAGACTCTTGACAGCTCTTCAGTCCCATTCTTGATTGTCCTGAACACTCAGAGCATGAACAATCCTGGGTTGCTCTTGACAGCTGCCATTTAGTTCTAATTCCTATCAGAAGGTCCTGTTGGAGGATGTCAGAGCAACATCCTGGCCAGACATGGGAACAGGTAAGCATTTATGAACAGCTGGCATGACTGCTAGCCTTTGCTATGTGTTTATATTCTGCTGTCTCAGACTTCTGTACATTTGAAGAGCCTATTTAAGTGTTCATTATTTCTGTAAGATGATTCTTAAGCCACTTTAAGGTAAGTTTTTGGTAATTTTTGCTTCCTTTTTGTCACAAATTCAGTGATGTAATACTGAAGTTTTCCTTCAAAGGGTCAAGGCTTTGAGAAGCAATGAATTTCAGCCAACTTTTCATCTGATCCCCATAACTTCTGTTTTGTAAGAGTATTTTGGCCTACCACTTCCTGTAGTTACTAGTCCTTCAAATCAAAACCAGAGGCTTACTGAAAATTCTTGGCTGTGGTAGTAATTAAGCAGTAGTTAAAATCTAGATTTCAAGCAAACAAGAATTTTCTGAAGTCAAAATCTGCCTCCAGCTGTGTACTAGCAAATCTTTATTTTACCAAAATAAAGAGCTTCACATGGAGATGACCTTCATATTGCATCTTCTAATCTGCATGCCTTCGTTTTTCTCATCCAGGAGAAGTAGGAGCAAAGTCCTATCAAAGCACTGATAGAGTAAGAGATTCAGTCAGGTTTTAACTACTACAACATTTTGATTCTATACATACTAGCTCTTACTGCAGCCACATTAGAAGAGATGGAAGTTCCTTCTTGTTTTCGCCAAGGCTGTTATTGTTGAACTGCCTGGTTAAACACCCTGGAGGTTTCCTCCACTATGACTATCTAGTAATCTTTGACCTGTCTTTATCTTTTAGAATCAGGGCTCATCTAATCCAGTCTAGTCCAGCCAACTAGACATGCTTGGCCTTCTTAGATCTGTTCCAGTTGCTATTTATTCCACTGCCTCTTTGTTGCTGTTTGCTTTTGCTCACCTTGTGTTGCTTTACTTTCTCACTGTGGCACCTTCCCTACACTGTACCCTTTCCTCCCTTTCCTCCTCTGGTCCCCTATTGCTATTGACACACACTGAAGGACTCTTGTCTCTTGACTTGTTTTCACAAGGGAAAAGTACACAGAATTTTAACAGAGATCAGCAACACCAGACAACCATCTAGTAAATGTCTGCTGTTCAGCAGCAGTCAACTCCAAGAAGTGCTATCAAATATTTATAAACTTACTGGAATATACTAAACACTGAAATCAAGGTCTTAATGGAATGATGGTATTTTTTCAAAACCCATATGAGACAAAGGGAGACTTCTGTAAATAGGGAAGCACTTTAGAAGTGTGAGAAGGAGGACATGGGGAATTTCAAGCTGCTTTTCTCTGCTGAAAAGCATCCTTTGCTCATAGTAGTTCAAAAACTGACAGCAACAGCAGTACTGTGAAATGCAGCTGAAACAGCATGAGGGCTGTCCACTGAAGTCACAGACAGTTGTGCATGCCATGATGGCCTCAAGCCTGGCTTACTGTAGCATGCTCAGTTTGGGATGAAAGCTAGCACTTGATGCTGTACCACAAACAAGGCACAATGACGTGGCTGGTTAACATCTGTCTGCTGTGCCCTGTGGCCGCTCACGGTTCACCTCCCAGGACACATGAAAGAGCTGACCCTTGCAGAGTCTGCTGAGGGGTGGAGAGCAGGTTTACCATGTAAAATTGATAGAGACTGAACTGCTTTGGGATTTTCCTTGAACTCTCCCTAGCTGAAATGATTCATCTCCAAGATGGAGATGTCAAATAAGGAGGAATATTTCCTTCATTAAATTAATTACTCATTCATGTTTTATCCGGGTCCAGTGTAGCCCAAAGCCTTTCCAAGTTAATGATGTTTTGAAACAGAGATAAACCTTAATGGCCTTTGTGGGAAGGATGGAGAGAACAACTGACAGAATCAAAGAGGCAGAGGACGCCTAAGTCAACTGTTTTCTAGCTAACTGAAGAGAGGTATAAAACAAAGTTCACAACCTTAATTTCCTTTAAAATGCATTAAACGAACTTACTGAAAAGAGTGATTTGTCATTAACAGCAAACTAACCCTGCCTGTGCCAGGCTGTCACCTGCCTGAGCTTTCACAGACCACAAAGAGACAGTTTAAGCATCACCCTGTCATGCAGTTGGGCCTCTAGTCTCCCTGCCTCTTCCCTATCCTCCATTTGTACCATATCAATTTAGTGTCATTGATACATCTGTCTTCCTTTCAAATCGAGCTGGCCAATAGGTTTGAAAGTTACTGAGAGGGGACTGACAGGCAGACAGCAGAAAACATATGTACTTATGACTCATTTCCTTTGGAAATCAGGCTGAAAACGAATAAACTAAAGACCAGAGGGATGATTCAGAATATTATTTGCTTGAAAAAGTCGGGGTTTGAACTATGCAGAAGCATAAGACAGTCCTCTAATAAGATGTCTGCTCTTTAATATAAGTTGTGGCAAAGTGCTTCAGGTAAAAATTTCAGATCACTCCCAAAGCCTTCATAAACCACATCTGTGCAATGAATCGCTGGCAGTGGAAGAACGAGGTAGGAGTGAATCTCTGATTGGGGGTAACTTCCACCCCAACAGAGGCTGTGTTCAGGCACCAGGAACACCAAAATCATTGTACTGAAACAATACAATTCTCTGTGTAACGATTATGTGATGAAATGGGTTCTGTTAAGAAGGATATTGCTGAAAAGAGATCACTAGCAGAATATCTCAGGAATAATTTCAGAATGGGGCTTGTTTAGTGCTTTATTAATAGCCCTATGCCAAAGTCAGAGTGACCTACTGACTGTCAAATTCAAAGATACTGTCAAAAGGGATGAGGATGACAATGTGATATATAAAGAACTACATGACCTGGTACACAGAAGTACATTTATTTGGAATAGAATTTGGTGATACAAAATTTAAGACCATGCTCTATGGCACTACTAAGAATTTTTGCTAGAATTTGTGAGCTCATGAGCTGGAAAAAAAATGAAGAGGAAAATGGTGTGAATACACCAGATGATCAAAGAATGACTGAGTCACTTATGTGACATGGCCGTAGATGGGGAAATGAAAATCTTAGAGAAGTTTATTCAAAAATTCAAACCAGTTAGTGGTTCTCAAGCATGAAAATGTAATATTTGCTTTTCAGTTTTTATCCTATTTAACAGGGCAGTGAAAGTTCTGATTAGCTATATGTCTAAGCCTTCTTTTGTAACCTTATTAGGTTCTTTAACTCCATGATACCTTCTGGCACTGTACTCCAAGCTAATCAGACCTGGGGCTTAAAAATTATTTTGTATTAATCTATTAATTTAATTTACCACCCCACCCCATGAGCAAAGCTTCTCAGCTGCCTCAGTTTGAGCTCCATCACAGTAGTTAGGGAATGTAAAAAGGAAAATCAATCCATTTGCTTTGTACTTCCAGTATAGGTGAGGATCTTACACTGTTCTGGTTTCTTTGCAACATGAACACACTACTGTGTCTTAAGCAATTAATCATTGCAATTCATTTAAGAGGACAGTAATCTGGGATTTGAATTACGTTAGTATTAAAAATATATGGTGACTAAAGGAGTAAAGGCTTAACTTTCCATCACATTGTTTGATGAGAGAATGATTGCTTCAGGCATGGTACAGAGATTCTGATTTGATCCTTTTTGAATCACTAGACAAAAAAAAGGTGCCTTTGCAGGACAACAGCTAGGGCTGACTTAGGATGGTTTTCCCGAGCACCCTCAGACACTCCTTCTCTCATTCTTTCAGCTGATCTTGCAGTTCTCCTTCTTCATGATCAGCTGGGTGGGGTGCTATCTCCCTGGGCAGCTCCTGTTTGCTTGGATTTATTCTCTGAAAGTGTGGATGAAATAAAATCTTTCTGCCCTCTTCCTCTCTGGAAGCAGGAGTGGAGCAGAGGAATGTGAATTCTCACAGCTTCTTCCCTACAGCTGGTTGAAAGATTCTTAGATTGTCCTTTATATCATAAAGATGCTTTTCATGTCACGGTACATTTCTGGATGTCATGGTGACTCCAGGGATAACACAGCACACTGGGGGTAGATGTTTGTTAGTCACATTGGTCCAGGAATAGACAAAGGAAGCACCGAAGGTCTGACGTAAATTTTCAAGTCCCAGACACACCCTTTGCTTTTCATTTACTTCCAGGAGTAAATTACCTCTTGCATACATGGGGGAAGGTGCGAGGCAAGGATACCCCACTTCTTGTTTTGTATTCTCCTCTCCTTCTGCCTCAGGTAGCAGTAAACAGCTTTGCTGTCTGGAGTGGAGTCTTTCAAGCTGGAAAAAGCTGAAGATAAGCAGCATCCAACTGAGCTGATCTGAAAGCAGTCTTTACATGTTAGGCTGAACCTTACAGATACATCAGATGGGCAGCAAATTTTCACCATTTCCTGATTGGGTTCTACCAAGACGCCCCTGAACCCTCTTGCTTTACTGAATAAGGTGACTCACAGCAAGAATAAGGTGCCTTGTACTCAAGGTAACTCATCTGAGTTTCATCAGGTAGGAAATGAGCTTTTTGTCAGATGTCTCTGATGTGGCCAGGCCGAACAATACCAGGGGTATGGAAAATGACAGTTGTAATCAGGGCATCAAAGGAGCTTTGGAACCAAAATTTGAGGAACACTAGTTTGCTGGCTGATCCAGCTGTTTCTTTCCAGCAGCTCCCAGGCAACTGGTTCGACAGCTAGATTATCAGAGTTTTGCTGTCTGCCACTCCGATATGAAAGGAGTTGCTGTTGCCATCGATGCAGAACAATCTACATGACAGCCCCCTAAACTGGCAGCAAGTAAATGCAGTGTGCAGTGCTCCCACTAAAGAAAGAAAGAAAGGGAATACTGAGCACTGGCTATAAAAGTAGTTGCTTTAGTAGGGCAGAGATTTGACCTGTCAAATACAGATGTGCTGGAGAAGGAAAAATGCCGTAGCCTTGCAAGCAACAATCAGTGTCCTGGGTCCTGAAAAGCTTATGTAGCAATGCAAGGATGGTTGTTCTCTGCACCCAGGGACATGTACAGAGTTACAGTTCCTGCCTTGTTGATGGTACATGTAAGTGAAAAGGACTGAGATGTCACCAGAGTCAGGACCCTGAGACACAGGACTTGTCAGGCAACTATGATTTTTCAGGACAACATCCACAACTACTAAAGGTGCAAATAGGATGGGACTGCTTTTTCCCCCCAGACTTCTGGTGGGAGGCTACTGCAGAACTATTCAGTAATGGTGACTTACACTGCCTAAGGCTTTCAAGTTAAGTACGTACTACTGTGATGGGTAGAGTTCTGGCCATGGCCACACAGGACAAGCATGTGTTAGAATTCATGGCCCTGATTGGAAGAGTTGGTATTTTTATCAAGGTGAGTGACACAGCATGTAAAGACAGGGAATAGAGTCTCATGCTTGCACACAGAGTCTGTTGTAGACGTGTCACACAAAAACAAGTAACCAGCACCAACTGACTGGCTTCCTGTACATGTCACATCACCCACCAAAGGGATGAGAGGACCTCACTGGCAGAACAGAGATGGGGGGCCTCTGGGAAGGAAGAAAGCTTTGTGTGGGAGTCTGTCAAAAAGTCTGACATAGCTGTATTGTGACTGGGACAGTGAGTAAAGGAATTCAAAGGGTAGAGGCACAGACTGTGCAAGTACCCCAACTTCTGTGCTGAAACATATGATGGGAGAACTGGCTACACAGGACAAAGACAAGGAGGAGCAGATGGTGCTATCCAGCCCATGAGCCTCAGAGCAACGGTGTGTCAAGAACGTTGGAAAGTGGGGAAAATGGAGTGGAATTTGAAGTAGAGATCATGACATCAAGTTATTGCCTATGCATAGTAATAGATGAGTTCTGGCATGCTAAGCTATGACAACTAAAGACCACTGCTCCCAGTCGTCACTTTTGCCATCGGTTATCAGAGAAAAAACATGACTGTGCCTAAACCATTTCCACAAACTGTCTTAGCACTGTTTCTAGCAGTGTCGTAAACTCCAAATGGCTATCCTGAGATGGATTTTTCTGCTCCAGCCTCACATTCAATGGTTGCCATTTTCAGCTGCCTAGGCAAGTATATAAAACCACTACTCCCAACTCTCAGTTTCACTCAAGCAAGTGTGCCCCAGCTGGAGTTATGTTCAGCAATTCCAGCAAAGCTTCCACGAACTGCACTGACTCTACAATCTTTGTTAAAGAGAACAGAATAGTAGCACTCCATGCCACCACAAGAAGATTTACCTGCATTCATCCATCAATGTCCTGAGCCTACTGTTTCCCATCCAAGATGCAGTGCGGAAATGAACAAAAGAAGAGAGATTCCTGAGCAGCCATTAGTAACACCTTTCTAGTTAATGATAGTTAATTCTGACTCTTTTTCAAAGCATTTTTAACCTTCAGTATTAGTCATTGGTATGATCATCTAAGTAAGCTGAAACCAGAATTAATAAACAGTTGTTTTCTTTCCCTATCAGTTTCTCATCCATGAAGCAAGAGAACAAAGGAGCAAATAAATAGCCAGTAATTTTTCTCAAAAGTTTATTAACTATTTTCTCCCTTTCTTCATTTTGTTTCCTCCATTTGTAACAGTCCTTTGTATGTTACTTTCTGAGACACAACACAGTGTCAAGAAGCTGGCAGCATTTAGACCTCATCTTTTATTTATGCATTTTACTTTTACTGTTCCTTTCCTCACAGCAACTCCTTTACCATCCTAAAATCCTAATGTGGGAACTCCTGATGATCCTCCATTCTTGGAACATCTGTTGCAATGCTAGAGGACAGTGACAAGGAACTTGGGATGTACTGCTGAACTGATAAGGAGTTCTAAGAGAAAGGTTGGAGGAAGAAGTCTGGAGCTGGGTTAGACATTTCTGGGCTTGAGCCCAAGTGAACAGCAAGAAGAGAAGGATGCTCCACCTGCTGAACTATTCAGAAGTGGCCCAGCACTCAGAAAAGGCAATAACTATGGAGCTCATGGGTATATTTACCAATTGACTGGGACCCAACTTTAACACTAGGTTTAACTGGACCAGTTGAACCATCTTCAGCACAGCACTGATGGAAACCTGTGGAGGTGTAAGAGGCTGTGACTCTTTGCATAACTCTTGCTGGAGGAAACTCTAGGACAACAGACAACATTTCAGAAGAGGATAAAGTAAAGCTGGAAGGATGTGCTACTACAGAACTCTGTTACAGTGGAAAACAAGCAGTAACCTTTAAGTAAACAAATTAACCACTCTGTTCTTGGAGAAGTTTTGTGATTTTTGGTAGCCCCTGCTTCATCTCCCATAGTAAGCTGTAGCTAAACTTTGAGTGATCTCAGGCCACCAAGACTGCAGCTCTGCTGGACAGTCTGGCCAGGGGGTCTATACCTCCTCAGTTCTCTGTTTCAGGCAAATGCTGACCAGGTCAGCTGGGATAGGCTTCTCCTCATGCAAAGGAAATTAAACTTGTGGTAGAAGTGGCTGCAAAAAAACCTGCAACCCACAGAGCCTCAAGTTTTGAAAAGGCTTGGGATGAATAGTAACATATATGGAGAGAAACACATCTGCCTCAGCAAGCGATGGTCTCAGACTTGTATCATTTAAACCAAGGTTGGTGGCAGCTTGCTATCCTTTCTCTTCCCTCCCTCCCACCCCCCAGCATCTGGATGTATTTCCATCCCACCCTTTCAATGCACAAGAAACTCTGTGAACAGGGGAGATTTTTGTTATCCTAAATAAAAAGGAATAGGTACATATTGAGTATTTCTAAAGAGCAGTTCATGCCAATGGCTTTAAATTCTACATCTTTCTTAAATACCTGTCAGAGTTTGGGCCTATCGCTAAAAAACCACACACAGTCACTGGTGCTTATTCTCTGCTGCAGTTGCACCCCCCTGGGGCAGTAGTTGCATCAGTCCTGTAAAACAAGGCGTTTCCAAGCACTCCAGGCTGGTCAGAGATATCTAAAACAAGAGTGTCAGGAAACACCCTGCCAAGCAGTGAAAACGCAGACCACATCCTGCTGCTCTGCTTGCTGCTGCCCCTCTTTCCCACAGTATGGCATCCTTATAGAGGGTATTTTTGTTGATGCAGCACATTAAAAAAAACATCATGTCAAGCAACAATCCAAGACTGCTTTAACACCCACAGCACCATGTGTCCTGGTAGAGTCTGTACTTGCTAACGGCTATATACTGGGATGGGCTTTTAGAAGAGGCTCCTTTTGACGTCTCCTAGTGGGTGGTCAGTGGAAAGTTTTACCAGCTTTTCTCGTGTTTAGTTACATTTTTACTTGGATTACGTATTATAAGTATTTTTGTTTGGATTTCTCACTGGAACTACTCAGAGAAGACCATGCAACTGGCAGTAATTGGAAGTAGTACCTACACCCCAGCCTGAAGATGCTAGAAGGTTCCCTATGCTGCTGGATGTGTCATATTCTGTGGGACTGTCACTATGACCTTCACATAGTCATTGGAATGGTACCAGTGCAAATTTCAGCCAGTGTAGGAAGCCAAACATCATTTTCCAGACTGAGATGTATCTAGGAGAGCTAAATTTTTAATCCTCTGTCCAGGTATTTGTGCCCTTCTGCCAAGACTCCTATAGTAAACTACAGGTACCTGAATGGGAATATAAACATGTTACATTTATTTTACATTCATGTGATTAACAGCTTTACAGTACTCCCAGGAGGTCAAAAATGCAGATGATAAACTGAAGTTTAGGAAAAATTTGGTGAAGATAATACAGCTGGTTAGCACAGAGAGGGAGGATTAGCAACCAGATCCCCCGGCGCCACTCATCATCCCCAGATCTCTCTCTGGTTCTGTTTCTCCTGCCAGAATTAGCTCTAGAATTTCTGCATGCTTAGGAAAATCAACAAAGGTTTGCTTATCACACTGCAACATTCCCTCACCAGAAAAGCTTAAAACTGTGCTTACCCTTAGCATTTTGCTGCTTCGGAATGACTAGGACTGGTTTCTCTCTGCAGAGCAAACATAGTGCTTTTAATCTTATAAACTTTTAGGCACTAATGGTGGAATAAAATAATCATTGCATTTAATGGTACCATGCTTAAAGTATCTATGTTGGTTGCATTTGTAGTTGGTACATCCATCTGCATGCAGTACACAAAGCATTTGAGCTTCTTCTAGATCAAATACGCTGTACGAGTGGAAGGGAGATCAAGACCTGAGGTGTATTTGGCCAGTTTACTTTTCCACAAGCATTCTTTGTACATCCATCTGTTTTTTAAAAGAACATAAACCACTAACTTGTAGAAAACTCAGCTAAATGCACCATCAGGATGAGATCGTGGTCCTTGTTCTTTATTTTTCAATAGGGCTGAGAGAGGCAAAAAGAGGTCAAGTGACTTCCTCAAGGTCAGAGACCATCAGTGAGTCATAAAGAAAGTTCTGTTTGCTGTACAACCCTGCATTCATTCTGCAAGGCTCTATGCTGCTGGTGGGCTTTTGTCTTTGCCTACCCTAGCAATTTCTGGGAGCCTCGGCCAAGCTGCTGCTTTTGCCTCTGGTGACATTCATCAGAACATCTTGTGGTTAAAATGATGGGGTATTGGCAGGCCCATGCAAGAACGCAGCAGCAAAGAAGTGAAGGGCAGTCCCTTTAAGGCAAAACTCTTGGAGCTTAAAATGAAGCCCAGCTAGCAGCTTAGTGAAAGAAACATGAGCAACTCTGCCAATGGCAAGTTCTGAAAATCCTCGACTGATTTAAAATAGTAATTTTTAAAAAATGACAAGAACTTAAAACCCAGCAGATCTGTGATCCTTTGAAATGGGCTAAATAGTTTAGGCTGTGGGTAAGCCACACAGCTCTACAACAGCAGATTCTGGAAAATACACAAATATTGGGGGGCTTTTAATAAATATGAGACCTGGCCACACCATCTAACAGTAGAATTGACTGTTCAAGGTTCTCTACAAAACAAGTGGACCTAAACAAGAATATGTGTGCACACCTCTGTCTAAATTTACCTTTGTCAGGCAATGACAGGCACTGACAACCGTTTAGTATTTGCCCACACGTGCCTACTCATGCAATTGGTCAGATTAAAAAAAAAAAAAAATTAACAACCCCAGCCTTTACCCATGAGATCACACAAAATCCCCTCTGGGTGGATTTCTCACCTATGTGCATATTTACCTGCAGTTGATGCTCTCCTCTGACTCTCACGCTGCATCCAAACAAGTCAATGTGTGTGTGCATCTGTAGCTGTGATGCAAAGCATCTCTGACAGGTGGATGTGTGGTGCCCACATGAAAAATAACAGTGCAAAAGCAAGGTGGGCTTCTCAAATGCCAGGCTTAGAGAGTAAGTGGAGGTGCTAAAAGAACTTGATAATAAGGACACTCAGATGACAGCTGGTAATGCTACCGGCTATACTTCAGAGCTAAGTGAAAAGCTGCCTTCTCCAGAGTTAACATGTACTGCTGTTATGCTTTCTGCACTATACAGATTTATTTATTTTAGAAACAGCTCTAGGCAGCCAGCAGTTCTCAGAAGCAAAGCTCCCTGCATCTTCTCTGCTCCCCATGTCAAGTAACACTGACTTCAGCTGTAACAGTATGTGCTGGTGCCTCTGCAAGAGCCTACTGTGTAAAGAAACGGGTGTCTTCTGCTGCATCACACTTAGAAAATGAAGTCCCACTGCTGCATGTCTTGAAGCTGCTATTAGAAATATATACTAATTATTGTTACATTTCTGGGGAAACTCCCTCTCCTCTCTTCCTTTCAACATGAATTCACTGATCCTCCTAGAATGGGAGCTCTGTGACTGGGCTAGGAGTAAAAACACTGCAATTCCAGTTTAACTGCACACTCTCCAGCATGCAGGGCATTTCTTTAAAATTGCTTGCAGATAGCTCAGCAGACACACATGAAGCTATGCATTTCTGAGACAAATGCTGTTCTCTGCTCTGTGCATGCCATCTACTGAAAACACGTGACAACCGCCTGTGCAAAATGACAGCTTGACCTGCTGTGAGGTTATCCCAGGAAAAGCACTGCTTGTAAGTCCAGGGTTAATTATACTCACCTCCTCCTGTGTTCATACTGGTTAAATTTAGGAAAAAATCTGTTCATATCTAGGATAAAGATGGGGAATGTTTCCCACACCAATCGCTACTGCTGACAAGATCAAATACAACCAACAGTGACAAAAATTCCTTGCACAAACATGAAACTGTAAAAAAATGAGCTGGACAATGACAATGACACTGGTCAACTCCATCAGCAGGAGTCAAGACATTTCTAGCCAGTGGAACTTGCGTACTGGCAGAAAGCGCCTCAGAAGCAAATTCCATTCCTCCCTCTTAATTTACGTTCTACTGACCATGTCTCATTTGTATCTAGCAGAGATAGTGCCTGTGAGCCCTTTTTCAAGCCCAGGAACACACCAAGCTATATTGTTCAGAGTATTATGGGCTCCTTGTGTAACTCTGCAAATCTAAATGATCCTTGCCAAACACAATGGATTTTAATAAACCTGTGAACAGAAATTTGTAGAGAGACAAAATTATATCTGTGCAATTATGGTATCGCTCTGAAATCTCACTTGCCTCTCCACCTACGAGATTTCAATAGGCTTTCGAAGGAAGAGTATTTGGAAACATGATGAAAAGGAGCTAAATTGTGCTCCCCATTACATCCTAAAAGGCATGTTTAATGTAAGAGATTGGCATGCATTATGACGAAAGGATGCTGGCTTGGTGTTTCAAACCATTCACTTTATACTGCATCTTTACTAGCACCTAGAGAACAGGAAACAAAGCTAACCAACTCTGTCTAGAAAGCCAAAAGCTAATGTCCTGATTTGCGCCATTTTTTACCCCCAAGGATATAAAGGGTGATGAGTGACCCTTCATCCTCCTGGAAAACAGCAGAGCTTTTTTAATGCTGTTGTTTTGTGTATCTTGTTCAAGTTTGGAATGCTCTCTTTCTCATATGTACCTAGGCACAAGTTTTTGTTGTAGAAACGTTTTCAGGCTTGGAAAGAAAAAAAACCGTGCTGCTGGGGATCAAAAATAACATCTGATCCTGCACTTGTTTGGATAAAGCTTCTCGAAGTCAACAGGAGTTCTGTTTCTGCAAGGACTTCAGAATCTCTCTACAAAGTAGTTAAACCCCCCACCACTCCTCTCCATCTTCCTGCAGCACTCCTAAACAGGGAGCAAAGGGAGGCATGATCAAATGTCAACTGACCACAGCGATGACTGGAAGCTAGCAAAAAGCCAGGACTGTATTGGCTTTCAACTTTAAGTGCTAAGAAGCCAAAAATTTCTTTTTATATCTGGTAGAAGTATTTGGAGGTATTGCAGTTGCCCCCAAACCCTTCTCTTTCCTTACATCAAATGTGGTGGGAATCCGTCTCTCTGTAATACCATTAATTATAGGCTCCAGAGCCGGAGCTGTGGCGAAGGGATTGAAGGACATCTCGGGCTGAGGGTACAGCGCAGCAGGCAATTTTGGCCATTTCACGAGCCACGATTTCTGTCAGCCGGAGCGCCCCACGCACGGACAGCTGCCTTTCCACCTGTCTCCCGGGGGAGGAGGGCAAGGATTCATCGGGGTCGGATGGAGCCGCCCGGGGGAAGGGCTGGGGGTCGCAGGCGAGCCCGAGCGCCAGGAACGGCCGTGCGCCCCCTCCCCAGCGGTGCCCGGGGCAGCACGGCTGTGCCCAGCGGGAGCGCGAACGCGAAAATGGAAGCCAGCGGAAGGGAAGGAGATGCGGCGAGCGGAGCGCGGCGGCAGCGCTGTTCTGCGGAGGGCGAGGGAGGTGTGCGCGGCGCAGGTG
This sequence comes from Nicator chloris, assembly GCA_013400495.1. Classification (NCBI taxonomy): domain Eukaryota; kingdom Metazoa; phylum Chordata; class Aves; order Passeriformes; family Pycnonotidae; genus Nicator; species Nicator chloris. The sequence goes on along the minus strand of WAAE01006231.1, from coordinate 48,092 downwards.
GGGACCCGCCGCCCCCCGCCCGTAGCTCCGCTGACCTGCCAGGCTGTTGTAGCAGTCGACCTCGATGGCCTCCACCGCCTGCCGCTGCTCCTCGCTCAGCCCCGCCGCGGCGGCGGCGGCGGCGGGAGGGCGCTGCCCGGCCGGCTCCTGGCTCAGCAGCAGCAGCAGCGCCTTCAGCTCCAGCAGGGCGCGGTGGTACTTGCCGATGGCCTCCCGGAATTTCTTGTCCTTGTAGCACTGCGCCCCTTCGCTCTTGAAATCCAGCGCCCGTCCGATGAGCTCGCCCGGCTCGGCGCTGCCCGCGGCCGCCGCCCGCGGCTGGGCACCGCCGGCGGGGCCGTGCCCATCGCCCGCCCCGCGGCC
>WAAE01006231.1:0-47626 GCA_013400495.1 Nicator chloris | reverse complement strand
TGGGGATGCTCCGGCTCCGCTTCCCGCTCACCGCGCCGGCCCGGCAAGGGGCGAGCGTACGCCGGGACCCTCAGCTCCCCGGACTGGCCAACCCCACAGACCCCCCGCCCGCCGTTCTGCTCCCCCTCAGACTGGGCTCCCTCCAGCCCGCACAGCCGGGTCCCTTCTGCTCCCCTGTGCCTTGCCCTCCCGTACCCGAGGGTCTCGCCTCCCTGTCTGCGCGCTGGGATTCCAGCTCCTCCATTCCCCTCCTCACCTCAGTTTCCCAGCTCCATCTCCTCTCCCAGATCCCACCAGTGGCCATCCACTATCAACACCCTGTTCATAGTCCCTTGAAGTGTTCTGGTGTGTGTACGCCATATCACTGGGCAAACAAGTGCCAGACTATGAAATCTCCTGTGTCCTCTGCATCAGGGCAACAGGAGCCAAGGTCCAGTAAGTGCCCTGGCACCAGTCACTCTGGGACTTTGATTTTCCTGAAACAGATTTTCCCATGAGCTGCTGAAAAATGGGTCAATGCTCACTGATGCCTAGAAGACATCCTGGTTTGGGGGTATCAGTGGGGAGTGACTCTCCTGCTGCAGACCAGCAGCAGAAGAACTGTGCACAGCGTGAGGCATTTTGTTAGGCCTAACACCATGTCTGCATTGAATATTAGAACAGCTGGACGTATTTTGGGTGCATTGTTGTGCCAAGATATTTTGTAAGTCTTACCTTGTGTTTAAAAACTAGAGGATGGATGAAAAAAAACACAGTGAAATTTTTTTTCTTAATAATATATTGGGATGCATCTTTTCATTACCCATGCAACTCTTACATGGTAGGGCTGGAGCTGTGGTGCAATGTGTTCAAGCTTCTCTGCAACCATGAGGACATTTTAAAATGGAGATTTGGGTTTCTCTTTGGGGTATGTACAGCCTACTGTGGTGGCAGGTGGTGCTGCAGTGCTGAGCAAACTGGGATAGCTATGTGGCATAGCTCCATGTAAAGGTATTAATGCAGGTCTGGGACTGGTGCCTGGATAATTCCTTGTTAGCAGGGCCAATGGGTTGGGCTTTATGCATTGGTAATGTTAGTCCCTGCTGCTAAGTTTCTGGACCTTGTTGAGGTTGTGGTCATAGCGTGGGACAGACACACATCTACTCACTTGAATCCAAAAGCCAGAGCCATAAGGAGAAGCAAATAGCATCACACTTACTGTGACAGAAGTACAGTTTTCAAAATGCTTTCACAAGAGAAATCATAGCTAAGATATTCAGGAGTGATTACATGATTTCAACTGCTTTCATTTCCAGGTGCCCTACTAGATACATCCTCAAGAAATCTTACTTTATGAAAATTGATGCTCAGCATTTTCAGGTACCTCAAGCCAAGAGTGAGATAAATTACTTATAAATCTTGCTCAAAGTACATGTGATCTAAAATCAGGAAATCCTGGGGGGCGGGTGTGGCGGTGGTGGATATTAGTCACAGTAGCTACAGTGGAATTGATGTGCGGAACCTAAATATTAAGGAAGGAAAATTCCTGTTGGGACATTGTTTTAATCTGTCTGCTAGTCGTATTACACAAAGTAAGTTTAAGTCATTTCAGAGGTTTCATTGTACCATTATTGATTGCTGCTTGGGAGAATTCACAAGGACAATGTATATCTCTTGTGCTGGAACGCTGACTTTGCCAGAGGAAAGGAGATTGCCACAGAGGATTAATTGCTGAGATCTGAGCAGCTGCAGGAGCTATCGAAGAACGAACTGTTTTCTTAGAGGGTGATGTAGCAAAGTGACATTGGGAGTAGTTGCTTCCCTTTTTCAGCACTTGCCTGAGCCCATGGACTTACATGGCATAAGGGGCACGGAGATATAAGTGACTTTTTCTCCTCTCCCACCCTCTCTGCTTAAGGAATCTCTGAGATTTCTTCCTTTGGTTACTGATCAACAGCGGTAGCTTGAAACAAGCTATGGAAAGTGTAAGTTTTCTTACATAAGAGTTTGGCAGCGGCCACTGGCTTTATGGGCGTAGATGTGGTCAGAAATGGTCACAAAATAGTGATAAAACTGGGTGGTCCTCGCATTATGAACTATACTGAACATACCAAATAGTATACCAATTAGTCCCAAATGTTGCCTAAGCACACAAATGAGTTTTCCACCTTGTAGTTCTTCCAGAAATGTCCAAACTCTCTTCCTGACATTGCTGGTGCCTATGAGGATGAATGCCACAACCTTGCAAATCCCAAAACAGACCATAACAGAAATGTCTGAATGATTGGTATTTATTGGCCATCTTAGACTCTTCGTTAATAGTAAAGGGTATCCCTCAGCTGACAGCTGGATCTCTCAGCCAGGGAATTCAAAGCTGCCATAAGATGTGCAGGATGACTGGCAAAGGTCAGTTTAGTCCACCAGATCCTTCTTACTGGAGAGGAGTTAAGTAGTGTTGACTGTACTAAAATATTTAGGAAACATCACACCAGTCATAGGGTCACCACATTGACCACAGCATAAAGGACTGGTTTTGTTTGTTTGCTTGCTTTTCAAGAGGAATGTGGTGCTTGGAGTAAAACATGAGAAGCCGTCACCTTTTCAAGTCAGACAAGATTTGTGCTTGAGAGATACCTCACATTTCGTTTAACATATGATGTGATGTCCAGGTCTAGATTTCAGCTGTCTCAGGCCCACTAGACTCCCCATACAGGATTGCCAGTGGTCACCACCTTTAGTGATATTCAGTTTGAAAACATGACAGGAACCTGAAAGCATCAGAAAGAGTAAGTTTATATATTATATTGATGCATTGAACTGTAAAATAAAGCATACATACATTCAGATAAAATTAAGCCAGTTTGCAGTCATTACCTGCATGCCATGAGATGAGGTCATGGTATTGGTTAGTATTAGCTGTTGTGCCTGTCTTTTGTCCAATGGTGAGGGATTTTCTGTCCGTAGAAGCAGAATGTGCTTATCTATCCCATTCTGTAATAGATGGGGTGTACTTTTCTGTCTGGATGCCCCCAGGTGCTGTGATTATCTAAAATTGCCTGAGTGTGCCTGTCTCTCCTCCTCCACACTGAGCTTTCCTCAGCATGTTCCAAAAGCATACACTTGTGTTGCTTAATTATTATTAATAGTAGTATTATGCAGAGGTCACATGCTTCATAGGATATTTTAGGATCCGTGACTCACTCAAACATAATTTCCTGTTCACAGGTTACCTGAAGAAAATTGTCTTTGTGGAGTCCTGTTCGTGGCTGGAAGATGTGGGGAAAATGGTAAATATTGAGAAAAATACTGATCTTACATATCTGTCAGCTGTCCCAGCCTTCCTCCAGGTGCAATTGTTTCTGCCTGCACATAAGACAATTAATTTACAGGCATATGGAACAGATTCTCTACATTTCAGGACACTGCTGTAAGGAAACTGGAAAGGCTCCTGAGACAGTTGAGGAGGCTGGACACTTGGGTTCTGGTAGGGCATTGAAGGGCTGGAGAATCTTTCCTATGAAGACAGGCTGAGAGAGTTGAGTTGTTCAGCCTGGAGAAAAGAAGGCTTGGAGGGGGGACCTTATTGCAGCCTTTAAATACTTGAAGGAGGCAAAAGAGAGTTGGAGAGGGACTTTTAACAAGGGCAGGTAGTGTTATGACAAGGGGGGATGGCTTTAAACTGAAAGAGGGTAGATTTATTTGACGTAAAGGAGACATTTGTCTATGATGAGAGGGGTGAGGCACAAGAACAGGTTGCTCAGAGAAGGTTCTAGAGAACACATCCCTGGGAGTGTTCAAGGCCAAGCTGGATGGGGCTTTGAGCAACATGGGCTAGTGGAAGGTGTCCGTGCCCATGGCAGGTAGGTTGGAATGAGACCATCTTCAAGGTTCCTTCCAAACCACACCATTCTATGATTCTTCTAGATGGATGTGAATCCACTGTAGCATTTATGCTGTTAGGTGAGCTTCTTATAAATTGGAACTCTAAGAGCCGCTATGAGGAAGCAAGTTTATATATATTGAAAACCAGCTATCAATTTGGAAAGCCGTATGGCATGTAAGGCCTCAGTCCAGTTCTTGTGCATTCATTCATGTTGATGGGACTGTTGACCATGTGAAAGTTGTTTCATCAAATCCTTCCTGCCAAAGCACAAGCCTCACCTATTGCCTATTGTGATGAAAATGGTGTCAATCCCTTGTGGACAGAAGAGATCCCTCATTGCCTTCATTCAGCTGCAGAATTCCTGAACAGCAGCAAGCTTCCATCATACACAGCTGCTGCTGCTAGTCTGTCACCAGCTTAGTCAATCATCCATTATTTATTTCCAAACTGTATGTAAAGCTTTGCAGCACAGCTTTTTATGTCCATATACAGGGAAAAGAAGAGAAAGAACTTCTAAAAGGCCAGGAGAACAAAACCAGAGAAGCCTCTGAAATCCTTTGTTGAGGAAATTTTCTTATATAGTTATATCCAAGGAAGAGAGGAAAGAAAAATAAAATCATATTTAACAGAAGGTGCCACCTTGGTACAAATTTCTTTGATCTCTCTATATCATTTATTGCAGTCAAAAATTCCTGTTTAGAACATGAGATCCTTTGTTTACACGCGTCCATCAAATGCAACACACTTGGAGAGTACTGTCCACGTCTTTGTCCCCAGTCTGCATTCTGTGTCAGGTCAGTTCGTCCTGCAGGCTGTTTGATGCCTGCTGACTGCCTGGTTGAGAATGGTTAATCAGGACTACAATGAACCTCCCAGGAATAGTACACAATCAAGGAAGAATAGCCCACAGGAATGTTTGCAGGCAAATAAGAGAGTCTCCATGACAAGATGTTGCTCATGTGCATATATGAGCAGCATCTTTGTCACAAAAAATGCTTGCTGACAATACTAAGAGGTGGATGGTTAAACAGAGCAGCTGTTCAGAATTAAAACAACTGTTCCAAATTCTGGTTTTAGCATTCTGTATTCTTTCTTTCTTTTTCATAAATGCGGTAACAAATTGCTAACTAAGAGGCTTACCCATGAACCCAGGACAGGACAAATCAAAACAATTTAACATCATTCCCAGTGTTTCTTTTTGCACTTTAATTAAAAATGAGTACTCGGATTTGCAAAACAGTCACACTGGAAGGGAATGTTGCAAAAAAAAAAAGTTTGAAAAACACTTTTAACCTCTTAAAATCAGCTGTTGAAATCCCATCTTCAGTCTGCAGCTATAATCTTTCAAGTGAACCCCAGTGTTCTGGGTAACTCTTGCACTTTACTCAGACTGAACTAAGGAGCGGCAAGGTTGGTTCCTCTGTTGTGTGTGAAAAGAGTAGATCTGGGAAAAATCACACCCACATCTTGCTTATCAGACGGATATTGAGAACCACAAAGCAGGCACTCCTATATCTTTCAGCCCTCATTTTTCCTCTATCTTATCTTCCAGCATCCAAAACTGTCCTAATTCTGAAGGCACATCTATGCCAGGCAAAGGAGAGTGGTGTGAGGTTTTTGAGTTAGCAGTGACCTAGATCTGACTTGAGAACAATGCTTTTTCTGAGACCCTAAGGAAGCAGACCCTCGCTGCACTGTTAGTTGCTACTGCCCCAGGGAGACATACAGAACTGCCTAATGCTACGCCACACCATTATGGGCTTGAGTTACTGCACATCAGCTGTTCCACCAGCCTGGCAGGGTGCCTGTTCCAACCCTCCATGGAGGTGAAGGCATTCATTCCTTAATGCTGAAAGACTGCATATTGAGCAGCATTAGTGGGGAATAAGAGACTGCATAGAAGCAGTTACTGCAGGTCTGCTCATGTCTGGCATCCTCCTACTGCTTAGGTAAATGGCAGGTAGTTCAATGTTAGTAAAGATCACTTAACTTCAAGAGTGACCAGGTGACACTTTGTGTTCAGATCTGTACAAGGGTGCAGACTAATTCACCTGGGTTTGAGCCTAATGAGACAGTATGTGAGTGTAACTGGAAACTGAATTACTGAACAACACAAAAAAGAATCCTAAGATGCACTCCCTACGAACTTTGAATTGCTCGTACTCTGAAGAGAAATGCCATTCAGTGGTCACCAGCAGTAAAGCCTGCTTAGTTTGTCTACATTGGGACAGTTGCCTAGTCTTTACAGCATGCTTATGTCTTCAGGATCGAGCAGTGATTGCAACTGTATTCCAGGATAAGTGCTTATTTATCGTTACTTGCCCATTACCTAAAGAGCTCACACCAGCACCCTTGGGTTCAACTCGCACATACAGCTGTAACTCATACAGCTGAATTCTTCCATGGGATCATGTAAGCACACATCAAAAGTGCATCTAACTACCTCTAAGCTGGAAAAACCATCTCTCTCTTAGTTTTGTGGCTTTTGTCTTTTTTTATGAGATTAAAAATGGCACATGGGAGCAAATGGAAATGCTTGTGCTTCTAATTGCTTGCTCTGTGTGAGACACAGCTATTCCTAACTTCAGCTGAACTGCAAGTGGAAAACTATGAGCAGTAATTTTACAGAGCAAGCAGACCTGCTAGAGAAGTGTCTGCTTTTTTAATATCTGGTCTGGCAGTGTGTGAAGGAGTTAAGATCTCACAACAGGCAGAGTTGTCTGGAAAGTTCCTAGTTTGGCAATGTCTTTGAAAACCAGGGCTCACAAGAATTGTCTTGCATATCCCATCTGTTTTCATTGTCTTATGTCATGGCACAATCTTTGCTAAGGTAATGGTTTAATGACTACTAACTTTGTCATTCCGGAGAGGTACCAAACCCTGGCCTCTGGGAAGGTTCTTGCTGTGCTAGACATACTTGATTGGGCTGAAGTCAGAGAGTTTGTGCTGTTTGCCTGTCTGGTCTCAAAAGTCCCTGCAAGTTGTTGATGGTGATCAGAGTGGCCTCTGGGGAGAAACAGGCTATTTCAGGAAATGTGGCTGAGGATACAGTAAATGGTACTGTCCCCTAAGAGAGCACTTAGCCACTCTGTCGGCAGACTGGCAGGCCCTGCACCAGTTAGCGGTGCTATCTTTGGAAGAGAGGTGAGACAAAGGTGTTTTATGGTCCTGACCTTTAACATGCCTGTGCTGCTATTGAGTTTGAAGGGTAAACTGCAGGGCCTGGGTCAAATTTCAGTGTAAATGCATTTGTACTTGCTTTTCCAGTTGGATTTAGTTATTCTGTTTGCTTTTCTCTCTCTCTCTCCTAATATTCTGAGGGTGCTGCAGTGCACAGCTAAGCAGATGGCTCACTTCATCCTAGAGACAGATCCATTTCTGAGCACGGGGATTCTTGTATCTAAAGAAGTGCTCAAGTGAAACCATTTGAGTAAAAGCTGCATGGAGATCGTTAAGCTCATTTACCACATATATGGGTGATTTGCTTTCAAGAAAAAGGAAGAAAAACTGTGAAAGATGAACGCTTCTTGCTGTATCTCCAACATTCATTGTGCAGCATATGGGGTTTTCCTGAGGATGTGCATTCCCAGATTTCCTACAAACAAATTTGTGAGGTCTGGTGAGCACAAAGCCCCAGGCAGTGTGGTCACAGACTTACCATCTGCGTGAGATCTCAGTAGCATCAGCCCTGAAATTTAAGTTTACGTGAGGTTCTCATCTTTCAAATTTTGTTGCAAAAATGGTTCTGTTCCCCATCGAGACAGTTTTCCAGGCCAGGCCTCATCTTCCAGGACACTGCAGTGATGGAAGGCAGCCAGGATTGTGTGGTATCAGTAAAACTGTGTGTATACTGAGAGCTTAAATGAACTTCAAGCGAGGAAACATCATTGCTTCCTCCTACAAAGAGGAGAGAAATGCTAATGGCTCTTGATGCGTGAATGACTTTCAAACTCATTTAGTAGGTCCACGTAATATTGCCAATGTAAGGTCTCAAGTGTGGACCTATTCCTATTTAATTGAAGCTCACTGAAGATTTCACTGCAGAAAATTTATTTAGTGGTTCCTGAAATACACTGTTATTTATATTAACACACTGTAGGCTGTTTGAAAGGTAATTCTTTCCCCATAAGCTGTTGTGCACAGCTTACATTAACAATATTGCCCTTAGGGGAGTCAGATGAGCAGTCCTTATGGACCTGCTTGTCTGTGCACACCTGTCACAATAATTTCTTAGCCCTGAGCAGGAGTGTCCTGGCAGGAAACAAAGATTTCCTGGTGTTGAGGAGACTGAATAGAATCAAAATGGACTATTTTCCTCCACAATGAAAATATCTGTATTAATATGGATTTTTTAAATTACTCATTGACCGTGCTTCTATTTGCTTCTCTGATTGCATGTCCTGTCAACTAACTACCCAATGACTGCAGTATCCACACTTCATTTAATTCTTAACCCATTGGTCTTCAAGTAAGTATGGTTTGCTTATGAGGATCAGCCCAGATAAATCTCTCATTGGGCTGTGTCCTTCCTTCCTTCCTTCCTTCCTTCCTTCCTTCCTTCCTTCCTTCCTTCCTTCCTTCCTTCCTTCCTTCCTTCCATTATTTGACTATTTTCACCACAGTTCTAGGCTTAGAAATACCAGTACTGAAAAATGCAGAGTAGTTAGGAGAATAAGCTATGCTTGACTTTTTCAGCAAGATTGTTTATTCTGTACTAGGAATTTTGTAAATTGTGCTGAACAAATTTGATTAAAGAGGAATATAAAACAGATAAACATGTGCATTTTAAAAAATGAAATTCATCTAGAAAGAGAAACATGGATGAATGCAGCTTTCCATGTCCACTTTCATAAATGTTCAAAGACAGAGGAGACATTTGATCTGCCATAAAAGCCAGTATGGATGAGAAAGTACAGAACCCATGAGCAACATGAAAATTCAGGCTACTGGTTCTGTATCCTTGATCTTCACCTGAGAATCAGTTTGAAGTAATCAATTATTCTGCCCAGAACAGAGTCCAAGGTTACATCTCAAAGGCTAGTAAGTCATTAGCCATATAATGTTCCTCTCCACTCACCTTTCCTCTTTAGGAAGGAACAACAACAAGTGAATTGAATAGATGGGTAATATGGATGGAAAAGATATTCCAGTAATCCTGGAGCTAAAATCTGAAAGAGATTGATTTCACCACAGGTCTGATAGTGGATTTACAAAGGCAAGAACACTCATTTAACCTATCCTTCCTTAAATCCAAACCTTGTTATGAATTGGAATAAAAAAATAAAAATTAACATGATTGAGAGACTTGGTAAAGTGTCAGACATTAAACAAGGATTATTTTCGGGCTGTACAGCTGTGTAAGACTGCATAGCTCAGTAAGGCTCAAGCTGTCCTTTTTCAGTACAGAGCCCCAGCTGATTATGTAAGGACATAACCTGCTGGGCAGAAATGCAATTTCCCACAAATGCATTTTTTACAGATGCAGCATTCTATATGTGAATGAAACTGTTTGCTCCTGATTTGTCCCATACTGGGGAAGCCCATCCTGGAGAAACAGCCCTATAGATGAAGAGTGATCATTGCCCTGCCTTGTGTTTCTTTCCCTTGAACAACAGTGTATGCTTCATGGCACTGAATCAAGCTGTGAAGGACAGTCATGTGGTGTATGCTGATGGTAAATGTTAATTTTTGACAGATTTGTAGGACATACAGTTTGTCTGTATTCATCTCCTGATGTTCCTATTAACATTATTTATCACTGCATCACGATAGCTTCTGAGTCCCAGTGGAGCCCCACTGTGCTAAGTACTATAAAAACACATGCCTGGCTTTGCTGGTTTGGCTTCACTCCAGTAGATTAGCTATATTCATGTATCTCCTGCCTTGATATTCTAATTTTTTCCTGTTCAACAAATGGAATGTTTAAAACACTGGGGAGAAGAGACTGGGGGAAATGATCAAATAAGATAATTTGATTTTTAATCTGTAAGTGTCCTTGCTCCAGTCCCTATTGCACTGATAAAAAAACATGACTAGTTCTTTGCTGGATGTGCAAATATCCCAGCATGTTCTGTAAGTTGCCACATACCTGCTGACTTCAGTATGATCTGCAAAGCAAAGGGGTGCTGTGGCTCTTTCCATTATACAGATGAGGCTCTCCTATCAGTGTGGGTTCGTCACTTGTTTGGAGCAGATGCTGAATCTCTGTGATTTGAGCTTAATTAATTTAACCAGCTCTTTCCTACCAAAGCCCAGTGTAAATTTACAACTGGCTCACTCTTGGCTGATGTAGTTGAGAGAATATCCCAGATGGAGGGTTCTCACATGTGCAAAAATGCACTGGACAGTGCCCTCCTGCTAAGCTACTTTGTCCCAGCTTTTTACATCCTGAGCTCAGAGTCTCAAATACAGGCTCTGGAGATTTCTGTGAAGTGGCACAGCAATTCTGATCTCAGTCTCTCATGATGGACAGTGCAGCACTGTAGGAGAAGAGAATACAGGTGACCTCACCCCTGATAAGTAACAGATGTGTTAATTAACCAATACAGCCTCACCCCAATGAGTAACAGCTATATCAAATAAGGATGACTGAAATAAAAGAGGGGGGTAGCTGGTAAGAGGAAGATCATCATGGAGGAGGAATCGTGAGGACCATGAAGGAAGGGCTCATGAAGCAGGGTCCTGGGGAGAGAAAAATCACTGCTGTGAAGTCAGTCTGGGTCTGCAGTTAGAGCCTGTTGTTGGACCTCGCAGTCACAGTCTAGCCAGGTAAAAGCCTGCATTCAGAGTCTGCTGACTAATATATGTAGTCATAGTTCAGTGGGAAATAACCAGCAGTCAGAGGCTGCAAGGGAAACCTACAGTTGGAGTTTGCTGTAGCCAGCATCAGCGAATAGTTGGAGTTAAGATGACTAAGCCATGAAGAGGAATGAACCAGAACCCTTTTCATGCTGTGTTTAACAAGAAGTCTGTGTCTCAGCTGATTTTTACCCTCTAATAAGAGGGCTCCTGCAACACAGCATCAGCATGATGGGCTGATACTGTCCTGATACCCAAGGGATCTACCTTGCTTCTTTGGGTAGACACAAAGCATAAGATAACCTGTATTTGGGTAGGGAAGCCTGGACTTTTTTAATGTAGCCTGTAATAGAAATTTTGTTAGTCCTGCAGAAGAAGGGATAGATGCTCCTGAGAGTGGGATTTCTCTATAAATTGCAGATCCCAGAGCCCATGCTAATCACAAATTCACTAGTAATTTCCTACCCCATAAAGGACCTTGCACCTTAGAGGCTATAGGGCAACAAAGTGAAGCCTACGATGGCACTCTCTGTGGCCACTTGGGAAGGGAAGAGGATCACACATCTTCTCAGCCACATTTGTGGTGACCAAGGAAATCCCCTCTGAAAATACCTTGATCAGACTACGCAGTCGAAAGTCCACATAGCTGATGAGATGAAAGGCCTCCATAAACTCATGCCACCTCTACCAAACTGGGCCTTTCCTCTCTCCAAAACAGTGTCCAATTACCTTTGATACCCACAGTATTACCCAGCAGGGAAGGAACTCTGTTATAGATTGTTTTTCACAGGCCCAGCAAATAGGCCAGGTTGTCCACCTTAGGTTATTTCAGACTAGTGCTAAATTCCTGCTTGCTCTGGACCCAGGGATGAGCAGCCCTGGCTATGCAGCCATTACCTGGGCTCAATTCTTGGGCCACTTGCCTGCCTTCAGCTTTGCATAGTGTGGAGGCACAGATGAAGAAGAACAGTGCAGCCAGGATGGAAATAATGTGGTTTTGTCAGTACCTGTTGAGGTGAGGACGTGTAAAATCCCTGTGAAAGAAGCAAAGGTGTTAGAATTAACAGGCAACCAACAGCAGTGAAAAATAGTGCAAAAGGAGAGCAGGGAAAAAGGGTTCCAATTAAGGACGTGCCTGGCCCATTAGGTACCTGAGACAAGTGATGAAGCATGCACACTAAGATTGAGTGGTAGATGAGGATATCTGTTATAGACGGATGGAAGGTGCAAAGAAAAAGCATTTGTGACTCAATGGACAGAGCAGAAATGAAAATTCTTCACTGCATTGAAATAGACCCCTTTTAGCATTATGAGGCCTGCAGTTGTTGAAACAGATATTGCTAGACAGTTTCGTTAATGTTCTGTCACCATTGCTGCTTGCTGGATTTTGTAGCTCTCTCCAATCTTGAAACATATAAATTAAGTGTTTCTTTTCACTTCCTGATCTGGTCAGCCTGTCAGTGTTTTGCATCCTCCCACTGGGAAGCACAGGGCTCACTGCCAAACTGAAGCCCTCTGTTTTTCAACAGAAAATAAAGTAAATCAGGAAAACAAATCTTGATTTCTTCATCAGACTAGAGACACTATTTTATTAAAGAATGCTTTCAGATCAGCCAAGTGCCTGATTAAAAGGCATAGAAATCAAGGACTTGGCAATTTGGCCTTATTTGGGGTTACAGTGCACAGCAAAGTGATGGCACTCAAAGCTTACTGAGAGGTATCTGCCAAATGCTAATGCTGTGGTGCAGCCCAGAGATTGGGAATATTAGGTTGCTAGATATGTGCAATAAACAGGATATATGGTGAGAAGATTGTTTTGCTTTTCTCCCCTTCCCTGTCCTGGGCAAGCCTTTATTGTCAGCAGACACTGTTTGCTCATTGGCAGTGACTGGGCCAGGGCTCTACTCCAGGGCCCTGATCTGCCCTTCGGAAACTGGGGGGAAATAAAACATCAGTTGACTCCCAATCCAGCAAACAAATGCACACAAGTAGAGCTGTATGGGATGAAGGCCATGCTCCAGAGTTGCCTGACAGCTTCATCTGCCTCTTGCTGAGCATTGGCCTGTACGTGACCTGTGCAGCTTTAGGGACATGGGGCAGCTTCTGCTTTTCCCACCAGTCCCCTCTGGGTGATCCAACACCTGTAGATTGTACTTGCTGCATCCTTCTTTGTCATGTGTTTTTGCTTTGGCAAAGCCAATGCAGCAGCAGAGATGCTAAGGTCAGAGATGTCTGCAGAGACACAAAAGTCAGCATCTGCAGTTGCTGGTTTTAATACATGATTATATGCAAGATGACATAGTTTGTGCTTCTTTGCTTGGAAGCTCATTTCCCCTCCTGCCTGCAGTTGTTAGCAGCCATGTGGCATCCTGACATTTCATCTTTATTAACTTCTTGACAGATAGCCTTTTGGGGCTTTCTAGCAGATTAATTGTTTTAAGGAAGCTTTTAGACTGTTAGCAGGGTTTCATCTTTTCTTTCCCCATTCTTTCAAATGGGAGACTCTAATAAAACACTATGAGATGTATTAAAATACTCTGAGGATGCCGGGAACATTACTCTTAGTGTCCCCCAGTTCCTCTGCTCTTTGCAGCCTAGAGCTGAGAGCAACAAGGTGGGGGAACACAATTTTGAACAGGGCACCAGCTGCAGCCATCATTGCACCACTTTAGTTAGATTTTCCCAGTGGCATTTTTCCAGGAAAAAAAAAAAAAGAGCTTACAAGCCTGGATATTTTTTTATAGTCAATGCATGTGATTAGCAGTATTTATAAAAACTGTGCAGAAAACAGCATCTCAGGAAAAGGAAAAGAATACGCAGATGCACTGAGCGAAAGGAGAAATTAACAGGCTCTGAAGTCAGCAGAAGTGCCTGATTAAGGATTTAAAAATCAGAATTTTGTAATTTGGCTGTGCTGTGGGTTTCTAAAGCACAATTCAGTGATGGCTTTTGAGGCCTACTGGAAGCTATTTTGTAAATGACTGCATGTGTAATGCCATCTGAAGATACCAGCAACATGAGTGTTTTCAGGGTGGAAAGAAAGCGACTTCACAAGCAAAAATGTTAGAATACAGGTGATGAACTCATGGTAGCCCCCTCAAATATTTCCTTTCCCTCCTTATAAATTTTGTGATTTCAGCATTTTCTTTGCATTGCCCATATGTTTCTCTGTCTGGTTTGTTTACATGTCTTTCCCTCAAACCAAGAGATAAGGATTTAAAAGAATATTTTCCCATTCCTATTTATTATAAACCACTAGCAAATTGCTCATTTCATAAGTAATTCAAGCCCAGCAATTTTTCATTAGCATAAGAATTTGAATTTCCCTTGTGCTTTGTTGCAGAACTAGATTTACTAGAACACAGAATGGGATTTGGAGATACTTACTATTAATCTGTGAGTTCAAATGCAGGTGGGCAGAATCTGAGGTGCTGTGACGACATCCTTGTTCAGGAGCTGCTGTTATGTTTTGGAAATGGCCCAGAGCTTAATGATAAGGATTCATAAACAATACTTTTCACCCGATGGCATATAGCTAGCTTATTTGTTCGGTCTCTGCAGACTGTTAGAAATGCGCACAGAGATGGTTTTCCATCCCTTTTTAGATGTAGTCCTCTCAGTTTAGCTGTGCTTATTTGAAACCATAAAGGGACCCCTTGGTAGTCTCCCTGTTGTACCCATAATGTGGTTTGGAGCACTCAGCACTACCAATCCTGCATCCACTGGAGGTAACAAACATTGTAAATTAGGGACAGTCTCTTCTGTTACATATAGGGGAACATAGTAGCGTGAGATTCCTCATTAGCTCTGACTACAGAAATACAGAAAAATAATTCCACTGCAGGGAGAGTGACACTAAATGACATCTGAACACAAGGACTTGAAAAGGGGTCAGTTTTTATCCAAGTGCTTTATGCATTTTTAAAGCACACAAATTGAATGAATATGTCTAAATATTCATTGCTTAAGGTGCCTTTCTCTGACATCAAAAGCAGTGTGCATAAATTCCTCATTTTACGTGATAGCTTTCATTATCTCTCCATCTGTAATCCACACCTCCTGCTAAGAGGGACAGAACTCCAGTGCTCATTAGGACTCTCCCTTTAGAGGAAGTCAGGTGAAAAAGCCCTCGTCTTTTATGCTACAGCAGAAGGTGAAAATGTCACCAGATGAACAATTCTTTCCAGCAGTGCTTTGGCTAGTCTCACCATATAATTGAAAATTCATTGTAAGCAATCAAGCTCCATTACTTCCCATCCAGGAATCTTTAATTTTTAGCCCCTTGCTCATCTGAAGACATACTTGCTGAGAAGAGGTGCAGAGTCAGCAGGAAAAATGGACAACACGAATAATTAAAATAGAGGTTGAGTTTCCATTTGCTACTGAAAAGAAATGGTTTGCACAAAAATAGAATGAAACAGGACACCAGAGATGCTCCAGAAGGATGGCTATTATGTCTGGTGGCATTTTCCCCTCCAGGAGGATTGTTCATGACAGGGAAATAGAGATATATGGTTTAGAATGGCAAGCTATCATTTTATTAGGTCGAAACATTCTGGTGTGGATAACACTAGAGAGATGTGTTTGGCAAAGGTAGAAACTGCTAATGAGTAGCAGCTAACTAATGAATAGGGATCTGCCGTGTGCACACATGAGAATTACTCCATGGAAAAGCACATATTACACAAAATATTATCTCAGTGACAAAGACAAGCACCCAGGAATCGTGAAATTGAAAAATTAAGGTTAGATTTGATTTTTAATCTAGTTGTGCTATTAAATGATACCAAGTACTGTGTTTTCATGGCTTTCTTCTAAATTCAGTATTACAGTTGGACAGTGCTCTTCTGTTCAGTACTTTTTCTTCCACTGTTCAATCTTTTTTACTTATTTTTACTTATTTTGCCAATTAAGCAAATCTTCTTTTGAAGAAAAGATTAATTTTCTTTTTTTGAAGAAAAGATTAATTTTCTCATAACACTTACCATCCCAGCTTCATATTTTTGCAGCTATTATTAAAATTATTTTCATGAACTCAGAGCCAAGGGGCCTGTTATCACCCCCCTTTTAGAGATGCAGCCATGAGGCACTCAGATTACAAAAGTCTTATTTTGAATAATTAAACTGTGAGAGATTTTAGAGAACTTACTTCTCAGTATGCAGAGATTTACAAAACACACAAAGCATGACCACCGTTAGTTTATTTGTATGGAGGGCTCAGCACATCTATAAATCAGAGTCTGAAAAAACTTCATTAATCTAGTGTATGACTATACCACTGGCAAGACTAGAGTCCAGTTTTCCAAACCAACATTCTTCTGTCTGACCTTGTCACTTTCTGTAACCTTTGCTTGGTACCTTCTCATCTTTCAACACCCGAAACACGTAAAGCAAGTGTTCTGCAGGCACCTCTTCTTCACAGAAAACAAGCCCAGAATATTCAAAAATGATATAGTGACTTTAACATATTGAATGGGACAGGAATTCTGAGAAGAACAAAAAAAAAGTATGTGGTTTTGCAATTACAGTCCGTCTCCTAACGCCTGAGAGGACTGAATAGAGAGCAAATAAGCAGCATCATTTCTCTTTTGCTCTTTTTGATTCTCTCATACAATAATAATATCCTTTTCCTCTACTTCATACACAGTAAAGTACTTCCTATACTTTTTTCATGCAGGTTTCTAATGGAAGGAAAAGAGATTCCATCACCAATTACGATCACCCACCATCAGCAAGGTGATAACTCCAGGCTCTCTTAGACTCTGCTACTGCCAGCAAGGGGGTGGCTGATTTTGGCAGCAAAGGCTCAGGTACGCTGAGTCCCTGGAGGTACAGCTAACGTGACACAGGGGTATGGGACACTCTGTACAGCAGATTGGCAGACTGTAGTTGTCAATCTAAACAAGGAGTTTGTTAATCTTCAGTGTATGTATATTCTTCCACCCACTGAGTGTTCTTCACTCTATAAATCACTGATGACCGATTATTTCACTTAAGAGCCAAAATGCCAAGGACCATATCTCAGGACAGGAACCATACAGTGTTTTGATGATGTGACCTCAAAACATCTATTATTCCCACAGGGCAAACTAAATGTGGGCTACCCCAGCCAGCTCAAGCTGGATGGGTGTGATGCTTAGCAGCAACCTGCAGCCCATACCTCCTTCACTTTGAAAGTAAACGGCAAATACCAGCGGGCCAAGGTCAGGTGAAAACGACGGCAAAACCCTCGTATCTCCCCTTTTGAGCAAGCAGCTCTGAATTAGCAGGTCGGTTTCCGGCACTGCCGCCGTCGTTCTGGCTGTGCACCACTCAGGTGAAGCGCAGGTGGCTTTGACTTGCGGTGGGACGCTGAGGCAGCACAACCCTTCGCTTCGGGAAGGTGTTTCCCTGGGCAGCGACTGCGCGTCGGGACGAGGGGCGTTCTCCCGGCACAGGCTCCCGCCCCGTGCCGCCCGCTCCGCCTCCCCGCTCCAAGGCCGCTTCCTGCGCGCCGCCCCGCTCCGGACGTGCGGCGCGGCCATGGCGGCTGTGGACATCCGAGGTAGGCCCGGGGCCAGGGCGGCGCTCGGGGCTCGCTCCCCGCGGCTCCGGGGCCCTGCCCGCCCGGCCTGGGCTCAGCCCCGCCCGCGGGGCAGAGCCTTCCGCGGGGCGGCCGCAGGAGGGGGTCGCTGTGGTGGTGCGACGGTCCTTGGAAGCTGGAACGGGCGGGCGGAGAAGCTGCCCAAAAAGCAGCTTTCTTGGATGTGCGGCAGGCTGGGAGCGTGTGCTCAGGGCCGCCTGGGAAAAACAACCTTAATTCTGGTAGACTCTGCCTTTTCAGGGGGGATAAGGAGGTCCTGCGGTGAGATGGCGACGTAAGGGAACAGCTGAAAAAGAGTTCCAGCTATGAAGTGTGGGGCAAAGTGGGAAGCGCAGGCATGTGTGTGGGACTTGCACAGGACCAGAGCTGGTAATCTTAAGAGCACTTCAGGTGAATGTGGTGAGACAGACCAGGTGTGAGGAAAGCCAGAAAGAAAGCTGAAGTAACAAAAATCAAGAAACATTTGGGTGGGAAGTTAGGGATTTGAATAAAAAAAGATTGAAGAAGAATTGATATTTGAATGGAGTGTTAAAGAATATTTATGTTGTAAACAAAGTAGAAGTTAAATTGTTGTGAAGAATTTGAGCTTTGAGAGAAGTGGGGGTTCAGAGGCCACAGGAAAAGAAGTTGTTTTTCTCCGTAAGAGTGTCTGAATGGAATAACATCACAAGCCTTTGTGGTGGAGTGTCAGAGAATGAACAAGAGCACATATTTAGGGAACTCTCATGAAGGGTCAATTTTGATATTGCCACAGAGGTTTGCTCCTTTTTTTATGTTCAAATTCTTAATGATAATGTGTGTTTTTCTGACTGCCTTGTTTGACATTACAAAAAGGAAATATAGACAATTAATGGAGGAATGCTGTATTAAGTTATTAGCTGATGTGAGAACCTTCTCACTCCAGCTCATTTAAGCTCCCTCAAAGTCTTTTATGTAATGTAGTTCAATATATTAAGTAGATTTTTGAGGCATACTTCTATTTTTAATCTTTCTGCAGTGGATTAACCCTGGCTGGGTGCCAGGTACCCACTAAAGCCCCTCTATCACCCCCTTCCTCAACTGGACAGGGGAGAGAGGATATAATGAAAGCCTTGTGTATCAAGATCAGGGCAGGGAGACATCACTCACCAGTTACTGTCCTGGGTGAAAGAGACCTTGGTTTGGGGAAATGAATTGAATTTATTACCAATTAGATCAGAGGAAGATGAGAAATAAAACCAAATCTTAAAAACACCTCCACCACTCCCTTCTTCCTGGACTTCACTCTTAAACGTGCTAACTTCTCTTGCCCAAGCAGCACAGGTGAACAGGGAATGGACTTGTGATCCGTTCATGCATGTTGACGCTGCCACTCCGTCCTCGTCAGCAGGAGGACTCTTCACAGTCTTCCACTGCTCCACAGTGGGATCCCCCCCACAGGAGACAATCCTCCATGAATTTCTCCAATGCTGTTGTCCCAAAATGGGCTTTTTCACCTGCAACAAAAAGCCCATCCACACAACAGAGTTGAGGTATCTGATTTATTGCTTTTAAATCCTGTACCAGCCTGTACTCCTAAGAACAAGGCTTTACAGGTATTAAATTCATATTGATACTCTAAGCAGCAATCAATACTGCGCCCAGGATGTTATTTTCAGGTTCCTTTGAGGTCTGGTTCATTGATAAGCAGATATGCGCTTTCCATGCCTTCTTCTGTGAGATGCATAGCTATACACAGTTCTCAAAAAAAGTTACTTGAGCATTTAGCTTGCATGGTAAGTTTTGTCCTAACAATGGAAGGGGACATTGTGGCATATAGAAACTCATGAGTCAGTTTAGTATGTCCAACTGGGACAGTCCATGAGCTGTAAGAATGGCCATACAACCATTTTTCCCTTTGCCCCAACAATCAGTATTCTAACTTTACTAAGCAGGCCCTTGCATCTGTTTATTACTGAATGTGTGGCTCTGCTGTTGATCAGAAGTCTATTGTTTCATTCTCTGGTTGTACGGGAGCTACAAGGTCTGCTAGGAATGCCTTGATCTTTTCCACCAGTCCCCTCCTCTTGTAGCCAGAAATAATGTTTACATCTAATTGTCCCTTCCTGCCTACAAAGAGTACATTGATTCAGGCCAAAGGCTGGGAGCCCTTTCAGACCCCTGCCTCCCCCCCACCTGTTGCTCTCCTTTCACCTTCTTTAGTACCATTCTCTTCTTCTTCAAAGTAAACAGGTATTCAATATAGCCTGCATAACTCCTCCAGTTAGGGTTATTAGTCAACATGATGGTTTCCAAAAGCTGATACATTCCAGTAAAACAGATTTAAGCCTAGCCACTGTGGTTAAGTATTTTAAAAATGAATGGGACTCGGATAAAGGTCAAGCTAATAATATTCCCTGAATTTGGGAACGGAAAGGTGAGAAATTAAGGTAGAATGCTGCATGATCAATGGGTCTACCTTTGAAAAACCATCCCAGATTTCTCTGCATGACACATCAAAACCAGTAGTGAAAAATGCAAAATTTTGCACCTCTGAAAAATGGATTTATTGATGTAATTTTACTGTGTATCCCTTTTGGCCTACCATTATGTGGGACTATCATTTAAATTCAAAATAGATATTACTGAAACTAAAACAACTGCATTTTCACCAATCCAAGAGAATTAGAATATTTTATCTCCACAAATTTTTGACATCGGGCCATGTGTGCTCTAAAATACAGGTCATCAAGAAATTTTTAATGTTTAATCCACCTTGGTCTCTGAAATTGGTGGAATTAATAATGCAGATTAATATTTGGCACTTCAACCAACCTGCTCACAATTTTAAGTACCTTCTGTGCAGGATGGATAGCTTGGTTACACAGGCAATCCTTCACTTTTCCAAAATTACCAAGATCTTTGCAGCCCCCAGAGCTGGGTCAGGATGGACAAGTGCGTACTGTCACAGCAAGCATGGCCTCTGACCTTTGGCCAGCTTTGGGCTACTTTGCCCAGGTGAGCATGGCCTGGCAGCTCTGCAGGGCCTGGCAGCTTGTGGGGCTGCTTGGTGTGGCTTGTATTGCACTCGGCATCGGGAGAAATGTGAACAAAGTGCTCCAGCTTGGGTCCCCCACAGGTCACAAGTCCTGCCAGCAAACCTGCTCCAGCTTGGGCTCCTCTGTCCAAGGGACCAGAGGTCCTGTCAGGAGCCTGCCCCAGTGTGGCTTCCCATGGGGTCACAGCCTCCTTCAGGCATCTGCCTGCTCCAGTGCAGAGTCCTCCAGGGCTGCAGGTGGATCTCTGCTCCACTGTGGATCTCCGTGGGGAGATGCAGGAGGACAGCCACCTTACCATGGTCTGTGCTTGGCTCTGTAGGACATGGGGAAGCTTCCAGCAGCTTCTCACTGAAGCCACCTCTGTAACGCCCCCTACCAAACCTGGTCAGGCAAACCCAGTACCCTGTCAGGCTACTTTGCTGTTCCTCTTGGTTTGTCAAAGCCAAGTGCTGGGCTGCCTGGCCCACAAGGCCAGGTTCAGCACATTGTGTGAATTCTTTTTTTTTTTTTTTTTGCCATGGATTGCTGGCTTGTCTTCTGAATTGTCTTGGAAATCATGACAGATTGGCAGTTTTGTCACAAGCACTTTTGCATCTGTGATGCAAATTCCACAAGAAATGCTTTGCACAAGATGTCCTATTTTTGAAAGGAACAGGGAAGTGGGAACGCCATTCTTTCTTATACCCAAAATAAACAGTACACCCTTCAGTATAGCAGCCATGTCAGGCTCATGGTTTCTTTTATTCTTCTTCATTTTTCCAAGAATAGTTAAGAGAACAATCTTGCTAGTTATAAAAGCAATTATAAATACTGGCACTTTGCAGCTGTGGATAATTGAGTCTTAGAGTCCAACCTTATATTCCATTTTATGATACATTTATCAGTCTATATACAGCATGATAGCTATATATATCTCTCTCGAAAGCTCACCTGACATTCCTCTGAGAAATGCAGGGATTGTTAATCATACAAACAAAGAATTTTTGTATTTGAAGTATAATGTGAGCGGTTATTATGAGAAGAATGCAAGTGCTTAAGATTTTAAGATTTTTTTGAAAGGAGACCTCTTTTGGATTTGAATAGCATTTGGAATAAACAGCGCTACCACGACTTAGGTGCTTATTAATGGATCTTAGTGCCATGTTTTTGAGATTTCCTTTTCTCTAGTGAGGAGAGAGAATAGTCTATGTGAAATAACATGAATGCTTCTGGACTTCTCTCTCCCTTTCCCTGCCCTGCATGAAACAGTTGGGTTGAAAATTCTGGGCTTAGCAAGGAAAACTGGTTTACATGTAGCTATTTCTGTTGCATTTTTCCTGGTTTGCTAAGCAGGTAATGTTATTTTATTAACTTTTCCTCAGAGAAGCTGCTAGTAGTGTATGAGCTGACATTTTTGGAACTGATCTGATGATCCTTGAGCATGCAGAATTATCACAGAAGTAAAATATTCTCAGTGAAATGATAAGTGGGAGTTCAGGGAACGTATATAATGCGTGAAATTTAGGGATTGGTTCCCCTGAGGAGGGAATTTCAGATCTTCAGTCAGTCTTCACTGACTTCTCATCACTTAGGGTTTTTTAATCTAAACAATGCATATGTCTTCCTGCTTTCTTGTGTCTTGGAAATTCTGTTTGTTGCTCCTGTGATTTAAAATCAATTTTATTGATTATTATGAATTTCAGGGGTCTTTTTCAAGGTTGCTGTTTGTTTCCTGTGGAACTGGTTGTTGACACTGGTTTCTTTGATGTGCCTGAGAAACGTTTTGCTGCAGTGTGGTAACAAAAGGCAGGGACTTTAAGTCATATTTCCCTAAATCTGTAAGAATTTAACTGGCCTATTATAACTTGTAGGTTATAAAGTGTGTTCAATTAAAAAGCTTGCTTCTTTTAATAATTGTTAGTGTTTGGTAGTTATATATCTGTAATATCCACTGAGTTACGGAACAAGTAATTTGCTGCAGGCAATATGACAGATTAATTTCATAGTCAAGAATAGAATCTCTTGTTCAAGATTACTGGGAAGTGTCTGCCCAAAGATAGCATCTTTGTGTTTGCTGTTGTTTTTTGGGTCTTTTTTTTTTTTTTTTTTTTGGTATACTGCTAAGGTACCTGCAGAAAGTTAAAAGTTACCAATTATTATTTGAACTCTATGAAATACTTCTTTAATTTTAACTGGTGTGTTTGTGTTCCATCTCCTTTCTCTGCTATAATTGTTAACTGGTGGCAATTTACTCTTGGATGTATTTGTAGTGTTTTTCACTGCTTTGGTGCTCAATGTAAATTTATTTTCCCAGATAATCTGTTGGGAATTTCCTGGGTTGACAGCTCCTGGATTCCAATATTAAACAATGGGAGTGTGTTGGACTATTTCTCAGAGCGAAGTAACCCTTTCTATGACCGAACATGTAACAATGAAGTCGTCAAAATGCAGCGGATGACCCTGGACCATTTGAAGTAAGTTGTAATTTGCAGCTGGTTCCTGTGCAGTATCCCTTGTCCCTCCATTCAGAGGCTTTGGTGATTGAATGGAAGCATGCTGGAAAGCTTGTTTTGTTCTGTGCTTTTTAGTCCCACCACTTTCCAAGGAGCCCATCTTTTTCTGCGTTTGGATGTTTTCTATTTCTTATACCATCTCAAGGAGGTGTTAAGCATGAAGGTTTCTGTGCATCTTTTGAAATTCCAGTAAATCACCCTTTAGATACTTCTCTGACATAGAAAAGCTGTCTTCTCTCATCCTCCCTGCTCAACAGAACCTCAGTAATGTCATGTAGTTAAATGTTTTTACAGTGGTGAATAGGGTTTATATTAGGGGATACTTTGAGTTCATAAATAGTTTGTGTGTCCATATACTGCTGGCTGTGTGCCATAATTAGTACATAATTCCTCCAAAGAGCTGGCTTTTTAGTATGGATAATAAGAGTAGTGAGTGTTGTAAATAAACTGATCACATATGGTTGTGTATAGAGATTGCATGTGCAAGTTAACTTTCTTTTCAGTTCTCCATCTGCTATGCTAAGCACAAGTGAGTTGTTTAAACTATTTAAAGTTCCACAATATGATTGGGAGATTGCACGCAGGGTTAGAAGTCCATTGGTAAAGTCACTTGTGCTCAGATGTGGTTGCAGAGAGGCTTTTACATCAGACACAGAGATGGTCACATCATACACCAGTTCTTTGTTGCTGTATTTAAATGACATCTCCATGATGATAGCTTGTTGTCCTTCTTGCTATTTATCTGTTGCTGATGTGTTCTACTTGTATAGTGTCAGGTTGTTAAAACTCCCTTTGTCTATGCACATAGAGTTTGATAGCTAGCTCAGGAAATCCTCTGCCTTTATTTACTGCACATTATAAAGAAGAGTTTTCAAAGCATCAGCACTTCATTTCTTTTTTTGCTGGGCCCTTTGGTCACTCTTCACATCCTACAGATTTACTTGGAGGAAGATACTTACTCTGGTTGCTTATTTTTCAGCCAGATGGTTGGAGTGGAATACATCCTTCTTCATGCTCAAGAGCCCATTCTCTTCATTATCCGAAAGCAGCAAAGGCAATCTCCAACACAAGGTACAGTCACCGACTTCTTGCCCCTGTTCAGAAGCCCAATCAGTCTGTTGTTTTTATCAATTCCTAGTGTGTCTAAGCACTTCTGCTTCCCCTTTGAGGCCTTGTGGTGGGGAGATCCTTTCTCCAGCAGTTCCCTGCAGTGTGCCAGCAGCAGGGAGTGCCATCTTGTGGGGAAATGGGAGTAGCGAATGAGAAAGTGCTGCCCTGTGCTACATTTTCCTACAGGAAATTGCCAATAGCATTCATTCCATGTCGTATTTATCTGTTAGGCTATGCAAGAGTGTCCATTTCTTGTTGTGATGAAGTCTTGTGATAACAGCACCACTCCTTCCTACAGTGTCACTTTCCGGTTTTTAAATCAAATACCTTAGCTTTTTTTTCCCATCTGCATGCAACTGGCTTCATTATTCCTTTTTAACCTTGAATTTGTTTGTGTGTGTGATTAATCAAATATGTAGCCACATCTCAATAGTTAATGGACTGTCTTATCTGTTTACTGCATGTTCATATAAAATAATTTATTTCAGAATAATCTTTGTAGGAAAGAAAGACAAGGTTAGTGCTAGTTATTTCTTAACTTCTTTTTTGGGGGGGATTTAGGTTCTGTATATACATTTTGGTCTTATACAGGGCTTTGCCTTGTCTTGTAATATTTCTTATTTGCTTATATCAGATAATGGTCCATTTACATTGCAGTTCCATTTACATTCCAAAAGATGTATGATTGATTCTTTAGTACGTTGAGTTCTTTCTTTCTTAAAAATTTTGAACATAGCTTCTAAAATTGAGTATGGAATTGTCATACAGCCCTTAATTTTTGGTTTTGACACCTTTCAGATTGAGACTGGAATTGGAGCTACCACAGTATATGTGTTTAGACTTATGCTGTAAGGCAGATATATGTTTGGTGGAACTTAACTGAGACTTGGTTGGTAACATTTTTCCCACTGTGACTGTAAAGTTTGTGCTGGGTACCTTGATTGAGTTGCATAGTTCCCTAGCTCAGATGTTACCATGTGTCTTATTTCATCAGGGTACAAAAATTAGTGTATTTGAGACATGGGAACTGGGATGTCAAACTGAAATTTAATGAGTTCATAGCTGGTGTGGAATACTCAAATACAACTGATGCAGGCCTGTCTTATGACTGCTGTGTGCTTTTAAAACAGATGTAGTTGTATTTTAAATTCTTAAAGACATGTTTTTGCCTGTTTGAATTGATATTAGAAAGATCTTTAGATCAATGATTAGAGAGAATTGCCTGTCCAGGAGAGTAGGCCCTGGTAGAGAGCTGTGAGACAGTAAAACTGCTGTTCTGTGTCTTGCTCCATTTCTAAAGAAGTGCTAAGCTTAGTTTTTCTTTCGAGGAGAACTGGCTGTAATATGCACCCAGCTGTCTGGGACTGCTAATTTAAGTAGGTGTCCAAGCTTCATAAAATGCAAGTACTGAATGAATTGTTAGTAGAGATGGAGGAACTGGAACACATGTGTGCACATGTCCTTAGGAATGTGAAGCTGAGAGCATTGCTATGGTTTCTCAATTGAACAATGTTTGGCAGAGTTACAGGGGCAACTGTAATGTTCCTCTGCACTGCAGCTCTAAAGAAGAAGAATTTTTGATTGGTCAGTAGAGGTTCCAAATCTGATGTAGCAAATGCCTTTGGAAGATAGTCTTCTTTTGGCTGAATGTTATTAATTTAGAAAAGCAATGTCCTGTCTGTGCTTAATTCACTGGGTCTGGGAAATGTAGCTGAGAGGACTGTAGAAGTTAGAGAAAGCTGAGTCCAGAAGAATGAGATCTTACATTATTGTGGGTTTCTACTGGTAGCTAAGGCTAGTGGAATTACTTCCAGAGCAGTTGACTTGACTAGTAGTAGTTCTAGTGTACTCTGAAAACCTCAGTTCTGTGAGGCAAATTATTTGCGTGCAGTAGGACAGGACTCTAAAGCTGATGCTTTTCTATCTGTAAAGCAGACATGGTTTTTTTTTTCTCCGTATCAGTCTGTGCCTAAGTGCAAATAAAGCACCTTGAAGGAAAAAGAGAAAAATTTGTGATGAGAGAAATGTTGCAATTTCTGCTGCTACGACTGAAGTTCAGCAACAAATACACAGTCTTCAGCCAGAGCTTTAAATTGATCCTGTGTTTTTCTCCTTTTCCTTCCCACAGTTATGCCATTGGCTGACTACTATATTATTGCTGGAGTGATTTATCAAGCACCTGACCTAGGGTCTGTCATTAACTCCAGAGTTGTAAGTGTTCTGTGCCTTTGATGTATACTGGTTTATATCTGTTTTTACTTTTGGTTGTCCTCCAGGCTGTTTAAATCTCTCCTTCACTATTTTGAGGAAAGGTCTTGTGTAGTAACGGTGCAGTAACTTAAAACAAACCCCACTGCTTAATATTGTGTGCATCTCACAAAAAAATGCAAGGTCTTGTAAGAGTGCAGTATTTCCCAGAAACTAGGATACATTGTTTAAGTATAAAGGACCAGAATAACTGAAGCTACACAATTGGTAGAATAGCATGAAGTTTGAATAATCAAAATCTTAAAAAAATATTTGACAAATACATATGAAACAGTAATTAAGTACATAATCAGTGAAGCTTGCTTTGGAACGTTAATGTTAAGCTAATGTAATATTTATTTTTAAATGAGGCTTATGTTTTTAAGTTGATGTGGTATTTCTTCGTAAATTGGATGCTCAAGTTTGTTTTGATTGCTTCTGTTTGTGTAAACTATTGCTTTTGCAAGTTTTTGTCTGTCAGTTTAGAAAAGCGCTTCAGAAAAGCCTTGTGAGAACTTGTTAAAGAAATTACATTCTCAGTCCCAAACTGGATGTTCCAAGTTCCCTTCCCAGAACAAAAATGACTATAGAATACTAATTTTAAAATACTTTCTTTCAAAATATGTGCTTTCTCCTTGAGTTTTGAACACTGCCTTGCATTCTTGTTTTGCAAGCTCACTGCAGTGCATGGAATTCAGTCTGCTTTTGAAGAAGCTATGTCCTACTGTCGCTATCACCCATCCAAGGGCTACTGGTGGCATTTCAAAGATCAAGAAGAACGAGGTATGATTGCTAGTTTCTCCTTCGTGCTTTGGGAGAGGAAAGGAATGTGGGGAAAAGCTTGAGGCAATGCACAGTGATGGTGGAGAGGTGAGATGAAGTGTCTGAAGGGTAAGTTAGGGCTCTCTACCAGGTGAAAGCAATCTTACCCTTCTGTGCTTGTGGGAATGAACATCGAGGCATGGGTGGGAGATGAAATAATGAACTGTGTGTCAATAAAGTGGGCAACTCTTCAACCCACTGGGGACCAAAACACATTTTCAGAAGCCAAACTAGTTTGTCAGGAGGTAAGAATCATCCTTAATCTGCCTTCCACAAAAAAACCAAAACAAAACAAAACAAACAAACAAACCAAACAAACAAACAAAAAAACCCCCAAACCCAACCAACAAACCTATGTCAGTAAGAAAATGCAGGTGAAGTTCAGAGTAGAGACAAATACCAACTTGTCATACAACAAAGAGCTGCTAAGAGAAAATCAATTTTAATACATCTTTCTCCAATATTTCTGTGACTTTCAGAGAAAACTAAACCAAAAGCCAAGAAGAAAGAAGAACCCAGCTCTATTTTCCAAAGACAACGGGTAGATGCTTTGCTTTTAGACCTAAGACAAAAGTTTCCACCCAGATTTGTTCAGGTATGACACCCAAAAGCTGCAGTTTTACTGTAACTTAGAACTTAAAAGACAGTCGTAAGTATTTAAACAGCTGAAACTGAATGGGAATTTCATGTATTTCTGCAACAGTAAGATGGATTACATAATAAACTTGACATGGAAGGCTGATATTAGCGTGTGGGATCTCCTTTTGTAATCACTGGAGTCATTAAGACCATGGCAAAACTATGAGAGTGAATTTTATTATACACCTTTCTTATCTGATCACAGAGGGTCTGTTATCAGCTATCAGATGTTGCTGCTGCTTCCAGTTTCCTGCTTTGTGAACTCAATCAAGCCATCACAGTATTTTGTTTTAGTTACTCCATTGTTCTGGAGACTCCTTAGTTAGCATGGAAATTCTTGGCATTCTGTGAAGATGTTGTGGTTACTTCTGATTGTCTTTGGTAGCCATTGGTTCCACGAAGTCTTCTGCTTGGGAGCAAAGGAAATTATGTTTACAGCATCTGACAAAAGTGCTCCTCAGCCAGTCCTGGGAAAGACTGGCTAACTTCATATTTTTGTCTTCAGTGTTTTACAGTTGTCAGAGGAAAAACTGGGTGTTATAAAATGTTAACTTAAAGTGTATTTAGTGGCCCATTCTACCCTCACCTCTTACATATGAGTGCATTGCTTGCATTTTATTCCTAAATTAATGGCAAGAAGGGTTGAGAATTACAACTTTGGTTCCACTGATATGTTGTTTTTTTTTTCTTCCCCCACAGCAAAAGCCTGGAGAAAAGCCTATCCCAGGTAAAACTGTAATATTCTCACAAGACTTAAGAAATAGACTCTGTATGCAATATCTTTCAGTTGCCATGTAAGCTCTTGGTGCTGCTACTGTGGTTTGGAATTCTGGCATTACCTAATTGTGCAAAGTAACGGATAAGAGGGAAGACTTTGAGTTGATTATAGACAACCTCCAAACAGGAAAGGCATGAACTGTATCACTTCAATGTCTTCCACCTTTTAATTGATATAGCCATGAATTTATTCTCTGCTTATTATTCTTACAGCTTTGAAATTAATGTTGCCCTTGTGACATTAACAATCTTTTCTAAATACTCTGAAGAGTGTTTTAGGAATGAAAATCTGAGGTTTGACTTTCTTTTGCTGTTACATCTTTAGTGGATCAAATCAAGAAGGAACCAGAACCAGCCCCTGAAGCTGTCAAGACAGAGGAAAAAGAGACTGTGAAGAATGCTCAGAGTGCTGGTGCTAAAGGACCACCCGAGAAACGAATGAGACTGCAGTGAAGGGAGAAGCTATTACACATCTGGATTAGTCAGTACTTGGAAACCAGAAGATTCTTGTTCCCTTTTCTTTATATTTAAGCTCTTCCACTGAGACTGACAATTCAGGGACTGAGATCCCTGTCAGCTTTTTCTGTAGAAACCTCTCATGCAAATGTTAATGTCAGGATGTGAGGTGCTTCAAAGGAGGTGTTTTCAGTGTTCATCTTATTTTGAATGGTGGCTTCTGCAAATGGCTTTTACATGGACATGTTCAGCAGCCTCCTGAAATCTTTACAAACTTTTGCATCCTTTGTGTCTAGGTTTCCTATGTAAAAAGACTTTTATATATAGAAAGGAATTGGAATTCTTGGCAAATAAAACTCCTGGCTGCTGGAATGCCTTTCTCAAATATATATTTTATTTGTAGCAAATATGGCATATGTTCTGGCAGCATTTTTTTTTTTTTGCTTGGACATTGGAATATATTGTGTTCTATTTTGAGGAGGAAACGTTAGGTTACCTGCAACAAATTGCTGGTGTGCTTGGGATAAAGATGAAAGATTTGATAATTGGACCCTCAAATCCATGTAGTTAGATGTCAAAATGGCCTCAGTTTCTAGATCTTCTTGGACACTGGTTTTACTTAATGGTTAAGCTGATAGTTTATTACAGAAGTTAATGTTTTAGGAGAGAGATTTGTGACGTAGAACAGGGTAAACCAGGATTTTTATGTAACAGAATTTTTCCGTTACTGTGGTCTGGGTTATATTTATTTCAAGAGACATAATCTGACATAGTTCACAGTACTGAAATGCAAAGCCAATAATTGAAAAGTAGTGGACAAGCATTCAACAACTAGCTGCACATAAAAGACTTCACAAGAAACAGTTTCTGTAGTTTTAAAACTAATAAGAAAATAAATCTAAGGGTAAAATAGATAGGTCATGAGTTTGGATGGCTATCTAGGAAGATCTTCTTAGATGGATGCTAATAGAAGCAGACATCCTGTATTCATTCCTTTAATCTGAGGTAGTGTATTCCAAGGTGTATGCTACTAATGCTGGCCACGCTTTCAAGCAATGAGCAAGGTACCAAACCACAGAATCTGAAGCACCTTTGGACAATAGTTGGTAACTTAAAGCTGTTAGGCCTGCCGTGTGCCCAGTGTAAGGTACCAGCCCGCTCAGGACCCTGTGGTATGAGACAGCAGAAGGAGGCTTTGAGCATTCTGCCAGCTTCTTCTTTCTTGCCCAGCCTCCTGAGGGGCAGTGCCTGTCTCTGGTAGTTTGAAATGTTAAGTGTTGCTGCCTGTGCCAGGGTGATGGTCAGCACTCAGAAGTTGGTGACAAAAGGCAGGATTCCTGACATCCGTATGGAATGGTAGAAGGGTGCACCTCCTGCAGCTGAGAAAGATAAGGGCCACAGCAGGTTGGACTTCATCCCAAATGTGCTTGCGGTGCTGAAAAGAAGGTTGTGAAGAGTTCCCAAAAGGTAACAGCTGCAGCTATGTTGAATCCCAGCACTATGTGCCAAAAAACCTGTATGCATAGCTGTGTTGCGCAGGACATCCTGCCTAACCACAATCCAGATCACTGTCTTATGGTTGTGTCTTGGTGGAGCTGTACCAAAATGGGGATGGTAGCCAAGTGGTAGATGTACTTGTAAGTGTTCCTTTTCCATTGCTATGAAATCACAAGCCTTTAGAAAGGACATGATGTGGGAAAATGGCTGCTGTGTAAGTGCTGTCTGTAATTGAGGTGCATTGTTGTAGGTATGTAGCAGCTGTGGTGTAGATAGGCTTGAGGCTTTTATACTTGGTACTATTAGTTTGCATCTATGTTATAGAATGTAGTGGAAGTCAATTCCCCCCTGGTTCTACCTTTTTTTCTTGGGGGGTTTGTATGCTGTAGTTGCTATAGTAAGGGACATGCTAAGGTCACCACAGGGAGTATTGCTGTACTTATTAATTTCAGACTCTAAGCCTTTCCAGATATTCTCATCTGTTTCTGATGTCCACTCACAAATTATCCTGTAATAAAAACAGCAGAAAAGCAAAAGCCAACCTTTTGAGATTTTAAAACATATTTTTCCACTTGCGGTCTACACAAATGGTCCCTTTGCTCGACACAAACATCTGTGACAAGGATTGTGAAGCTGAACTGGGGGCTGTCCTCGCTATGTCTGCTCGGAAGGAGAAGTACCCATTAATTTAGAAACGATGATTATTAAAAGCTAGGAACGTGTTTGTGGGAGGCTAATTTACTGGTTCCTTCTCACGGGAGCCTGTGTCCTGGCTCAAAGAGCAGGGTGGGCTGTCTGGAGGCTCCCGGGCAGTGCTCGGCCGTGCGCCGCGGCCGCAGGTGCCGTTTCCCGGGGAGCAGGCGCCGCTGCCCCGCCGGCCGCGGCCCGGCCCGGCCCGGCCTGCAGGGCGGCAGTTGAAGTCTCGNCGATGGGGGCGCTGCCGGGGCTCCTGCTGCTGCTGCTGGGCGTGGCGGGGTGCCCCGGGGCCCGGGGGGCCCGGCCCGCGGAGCCGCGCGCCGCCTGGGTGACGGTGCCGCGGCAGCTGAGCCCCCGGGCCGGCGACGACGCCCCGGCCCTTTCCTACTGGCTGAACGTGGCGGGGCGGCCGCGGGTGCTGCGCCTGCAGCCCAGGACGGGCCTGGTCTCCCGCCCCTTCACCCTGGTCACCTACGACCGGGACGGGGCCCGCCGGGAGGAGCACCCCTTGGTGCGGGACAACTGCTTCTATCAGGGCCACGTGCTCGGCAGCCCCGGCTCCCTGGTGGCCCTCAGCACCTGCAGCAGGGGCCTCCAAGGCGTGCTCTGGCTGGAGGACGATACCTACCAAATCGAGCCCGTCCCCAACGATCCGGCCTTTCGGCACATACTCTACCGCATGGAGGAGGCCAACAGCCCCGAGGGACCCAGCTGCGGACTGACGCCGGAGGTGCTGCAACAACAAAAGGCTGTGCTGCCGTGGTTCAAGGCTCCCAAGGCAGAGGAGGAGAACGAAGGGCTGAAGGAGTGGTGGACACACGTCAGATATGTGAAGTTGGTAGTGGTCGTGGACCACGTGCGGTTTGTGAAGTCAGGCAGGAGCAAATCCCAAGTCTTGAAGACCGTCATGCAAATCATCAATGTTGGGGACACTATGTACAAACAGCTTTCTGTCCGGCTGTTTCTTATAGGACTAGAGATCTGGACTCAAAATAACTTTATAAATATTTCCGATTCTATTCCCCATGTACTTAGTGAATTTAACAAGTGGAGGAAGACAGACCTGTACCCTCGTATGTACCACGATGTTGCTCACTTATTTGCATTTCAGTGGTTTGGAAGCCGCCTGGGACTGGCATTTATAGGGACCGCGTGTGATTACCACTGGTCATCGGCTGTTATTTCCCTCACTGAGAGAAAGTTGTCTGGAGTTTATGTCACATTTGCCCATGAGCTGGGCCATAATCTTGGGATGCTCCATGATAGTCCAGAGTGTAAATGCAGACGCAGGACTTGCATTATGTATGAAAACAATTCTGAAACTGATGCATTCAGCGACTGCAGTTACAAGGAGTTCTTTGACCTGATTGTAAATGGCGCTCCATGCCTTCGTCGACCACCAGCACCTGGCAGTTTCTATACCGACAAACATGAATACTGTGGGAATAAGGTAGTAGAAAGTGGAGAGGAATGTGACTGTGGTTCAGCAGCAAACTGCAGGAGGGATCCTTGTTGCCGCGCAAACTGTACATTTACAGCAGGTTCAGTCTGTGCGTCTGGAAAATGCTGCAAGAACTGCAAGGTCCTTCCAGCAGGAACAGTCTGCAGAGCAACTACTGACAGCTGTGACCTGCCAGAGTATTGCAATGGGACTTCCCCTCAATGCCCACTGGATGCATATCTACAAGATGGAACCCCTTGTGAAGATGGGATCTATTGCTATAAAGGAAAATGTTCTTCCCACAGTAAACAGTGCCAGCATCTCTTTGGCAAACAAGCCAAGGTTGCCCCTATAGATTGCTTCAAAGCAGTGAATACCCAAGGTGACCGGTTTGGGAATTGTGGTTTTCAGGACGATGTCTATTTTGCAAAATGCAGTACTGAGAATGTCTTATGTGGTAGGATTCAGTGTGAAAACATAGTCAAAATACCTTCCTTGCAGAACCATGTAACGCTAGTCCAAACTCCTGTTCGAAATAAAAATTGTTGGGGTCTCGACTATCACATAGGGATGCCGACAGCAGATGTGGGAGCTGTGCGAGATGGCACACCATGTGGTAGTGATATGCTTTGTATCAACAGGACATGTATGAGTGTATCAGTGCTGAACTACGACTGCAACATGACAAAGTGTCATGACAGAGGAGTGTGTAACAATCATAAGAACTGTCACTGTGAGTATGGCTGGGCTCCTCCATATTGTGAATTGACAGGATATGGAGGTAGCATTGACAGTGGACCCCCTCCAGAAAGGAAGACTTCTCCGAGAACAATAGTAAGACTAACACTATCTGGTTTTTTTTTAATGTGTATTGTTGGAGTAGCCCTTTCCATCCGTTATAGACAGAAAATAGGGGGATGGTTTACGAACAGAAAGGCCAAATCCCATAGAACACTGCGGTTGTTTCGAAGAGGGAAAAAACAAGAAGTTCCTAAAGCAAATGGTGAGTCAAAATCCACCAAAGGTCAAAAAGCAGTAGCTTGAGGATGCTCTTCAGGAAATCTCCCTTTAGCAGAGCCATCTGATAACACATCAAAATAATTCAAGGTTCTGATCTCATGTGATATCATTAAATGCAGAGTAAATGTTACCTCTCTGTATTTTCTTTTCAGTTAATAAATGCAGGCAGTAAGGCATGCTGTTCTTTGTACCCTGAGCTCTTAAACTGATGTAATTAAGTAAACTGCAGGTATTGTGTTTATGCTTCATATCTACAGTTTAAAAATGCAGACTTCTTAAAACAGGTCTAGATAAATTACTTGCTTCAATTTCCTCCTTCACCTAATGTTTTCTTAAATTCATTGAGAGAGATGTTTGTGAACATCTTCTGTCATTCATTAACAACCAAAGAGAAAAAATTGCAGTCTCCACTGGGTTCCTTCAGGCAAACCATTCTGTGTCTCTGTGATATAATTCACATCTGTGACACACAAACAGGCAAGGAGCAGTACTGCAGTGAGATACAGGTGTCTGTTTCACCAGGGCTTCCAGCTGTTTACAGGGAGCAGCCCTCAGGAGGGAGGTAGACCATAGGGAACAGGCTCTTTGTTTTGTGAAAGAGTAGAGAAGGATTTTCCAGATCGCAACTAGTAAGCATTGCATTTCTGAACCATAATATATATGTCAAGAGTGTGGTGACACCAAATCTGGCATTTCACAAGAACAAATTGTTTTTATTTCCTGGAAATTTTCCAGTGTCTTGACTGCTGGTTGCTTCTGAAGACTGCTGTGTATTTTATTGTTGCTAAGAGGAGCTGTCTGTGGGGTTCCCCAAATTAACTTAATTTCTAAAGTGTTTGGAACTATTCTGCAAGTCTCCCCTACCTAGAATTCCTGCAATATTTGATAGATGCTTTATCTGACTGTCTCAGGGGGTTTCTGTTGCATTACTCTGTGATTCTTTCTTCAGCTGTAACTGAACATGTCCTTGCAGCTCTGTAGAGTGCCACACAGAAGCATTGTCATTTTAATTTTTTTAACAAAACATAAAATATGTCTAACTTCTGAAAAATATTAGGGACATGGAAATACAATTCAATAAGTTTCATTATTATTATTTATGTTACAGCAGTAACTAGACCGTTCTATCAGACCAGCATGAAGTGGAGTCTGTAGTCCAGATCACAGTGAAAACGTTTTTTTAAAGGTGTTTCTGGATAAAGGGCTATATTGCACTTGTCTGCTAACAAAATAATTACTTGTATTTAGACAGCAAAGAGCTCACTTTTAGCAAACGTTCTGTAAAGGCAGGACAAGTACCCCAACCCTAGGGAACATTTGGGAAGAAAGATGTTGGTGACTCTACAAATTATGATGGTCAACTCTTGCCTCCCAAATATATAATTTATGTTTTTAGAATATGCATTTTCCTGTAGTATTTTTATGCGGGTTTTTTTGTGTCCTATATCAAAAAAGGGCAGATTGCATTATGATGTCATGTGAAATACAAAGCATGTGATTCACAGTTTTTCGCAGCTTTTTCTCTAGTGCAAATGGGTCCTTAAATAGTTATCTATGCTGTCTGCAGAAATGAGGTAACACATTGTTTAGGCTGTGCTTATGGTCATGATAGACCATGGATGGTTTTGAGTAGATGATGAAAACTTAATCCTGCATTTTTGTCAAAAGGCAAGGTAACTGCCCCTTGACTAACACCACAGATTTATTCCTCATAACCAGAGACCTTCTTCGGGGGGGGTGGGGGGAGTGGGAGGGGTGTCCTCTGAGAAATAACTATTGTAATTCAGATGTTGGAAACAAAGGATAGGAGACAGACAAGGAAGATGTGGATTAATTGGAAGATGGAGAGAAAAAGTAATAAAAGCACTACACCCAGCACCTTCCAGCTATCTATGCACAACTAGTACCTACTAAGACTTTTTATTTTGCTTTTTAAATACAAAAAGAGTAGCAGAAGTTTCAGGTTGCCACCTTGATGGCCTGCCATTGTTGATCAATAGTATACTATAAATTGCCAAGTATGGATCCATGCTGAGACAGAGAAACAGCAGAGTCAGGGAGTTCTTGTTTACAGACCTGCATACTGAAGGGACAGAGGTGTAAATGAAAGCACAATTTAGGCTAGAAAGCTTACTTGGAAATGCAGTTTTGGGAAAGATAAAGTAATAAGCTGTAATAAGATAAAGTAATAAGCTGTAGTTTCTGTTTTTCTCTATGCTTAAAGATAGATCTGAAAAAAACCAGGACTTAATTGGGAGGAGGCTTTCAGTGAGCTTTGAATAGGAGTATTTCTGTATACTTTCCTCCCATTTCTTCTTGGCCCATATGAGCAAGACAAACATGTATCTCAACAAATCTAGTCTATATTTTATAAAATGTGTGAGCTCCCTTTCTGAGGTTTTCTCCTTGAAAATATTGTTGTTTCTGATTTCAACAAAGCAATGAAAAACTGTTTCTGGTGGTTTGTTAGAAATGTCCCACTACTGTGAAGGTGTTGTGAAGGTGTTATTAAGGTGCAAGTCCAAGTTCAGTCCTAATCTTTCTGGTTTCCCTTTTTTTTTCCCTCCTGGTTCTAACTGCATTTTAAAATGCTTTAAATGGATGAGAGAACTTGGCTAATATGTAAGTCACTTGTATATGAAGAGGCAATTTGCAGATGTTGCTGCACCGTCTCCCAAGAGATGTGGGTCACTGTAGTATGTGAAATGGTGCTAGAGGAAATAAGAAGACACAACCTGGACTAGTGGAACCCCATCACACGGGGGGTTGGAACTAGATAATCTTAATGGTCCCTTCCAAACCAAACCATTCTCTGATTCTGTGAAACGGACTGTGCCAGTGCAGTAAGGGTATTGAGTCTTAGGTAGCTGTTAATATGCAGCAGGCCAGTCTTGATAGGTGAAGCCTGGAGCTGCCTAGGACTAAGTTACAATATGCCCATGTTTCTTGTTTGGAATCTCTTCCTGGCTAAAGAAAACTTTAAAAAACACTTAAAACAGCAGTTATCTCAGATCAAAGTAAAATTGGTTTTGTTCAAAGCCAAGAGTGTCATCTCTAAAATACATTAAATTGCTGCTAAGGAATACTGTGTATCCTCAAGGCGTTTGCTAAGTACCTCCAAGCGGCTTGCTCACTCTCCTCCCACCCCTCCCAGTGGGAAGGGGATTCAGAAAGAAAAGGTAAACCTTTTGGGTTGAGATAAAAACAGTTTAATAATTGAAACAACTAAAATATAATAATAACAATAACTGAGACTTGAGAGTAACAGAACCCAAGAGAAACAAGTGATACACAGTACAACTGCTCACCACATGCTGCCTGATATCCAGCCTATCCCAGAACACGTTTGGCCCCCTTACAGATAACTTCCCCAGCTTTTATATACTGGACATGACATTCTATGGTATGGAATATCCCTTTGTCCAGTTTAGATCACCTGTCCTTTGTCCAGCATGGTCACCTGGCCATGCTCCCTCCCAGCTTTTGTGCACCTCCTCACTGGCAGAGTATGAGACACTGAAAAGTCCTCAACTTAGGGTGAATGCTACTCAGCAACAACAACAAAGTCTATCACACGAGTTGTGGTTTTGCTTATCATTGCAAGTGTAACTGGACCTTAAATGCCTGTCTCCCACCTCTGAAGCAGGTGTTCCAACACTCAATTTAGGACAAAACATTAATGTTGTAGTAGAGATCCAGTGCCCAGGTTATCTCTCCCTATTAAATTCAGGAATCCAATAGTGCAGATAATCTTGGAACAAATGCAGCCAAAAACATCTGTTATCTTTACTGCAATACCAAACAAACAAAATGGTAGCGTAACACTGAAGTGTAACCAGATAAGCTGGTCTTCATTTTCATCAGAGAAGTTCCTGCAGCACATAGATGTGGCTGTCCACATAGTGCCAAGTAGTAAGGTGGTACAACTGAATCAGGCCTCTTCATTTTTCTGTTGTCATTGTCTGTAGTGATACACTTGTGGCATGTGCTGAAATAGATAAGGATAAACTTTTCCTTGCTATTTCCCGATAATCTATTGGTTCAATAAACCCTGAGGTACAGAGTCCCTGGTTCAAGTGGCTCCTCTGTTACACAGCAAGTTGAACTACTTTGCCCTTTATTGCTAGGTAATTATCTGTTCTGTAGAGTTCTGAGGAAATTTCTCTAATCCTCACACCAAACACCTTCTACAGGACCTAGTTAAGCATTTCTTGCCCCAGCAGCGGCACGGTGGTTCTATGCACCGTTTGTGTTTCTGAATCTAGATCACTTTATTGCACCGCAGGGTAACTCGGTGTTGGCATGGATGCTCTCTCTGCTACTTGCCTGTATTGGGCTTTTGTTCCTGCTGAGCACGGTCTCATCTGCTTTTCAGTTCGCTGCGAGGACAGTTAAAAGGGCTGGGAACAGGTCATACATCTCCCTTCTCTCCTACGCCTATCCCAGACAACTATGGCCTACTCCTTAACCTTCCTAAGGAAACCAGCTCCAGCCTGTGCAGCAAGGCAGGGCCAGGCACAGATGCCGCGCAGGGGCCAGGGAAGGTGCCGGGGGGCAGGAGGACGCCGTGCTGGGTTCCCCTGGGCCCGCTGCTCTTCCGCCTCTGCGGTGAGCGCCGGTGGCGGCCCCTGGCGCCGGTGGGAGCAGCCCCGTCCCGGGAGGACTACAACTCCCAGCGCTCCGCGGCGCGGCCCGGCGGCGGCCGAGGAGGCGAGAGCGGCTGCCCCGGGAGCCGAGTTCTCCTTCAGGCCGCAGTATGAACGGCAGCGTGGCGGGCGACGGCTACGCCGAGGAGATCATCAGCCTCACCCGCAGACCCTCAGGTACGGCCGGGGCGGCCTCTCCGTGCCGGGTCCGCGGCGCCTCCCGGGCCGAGGCAGCCGCGCCGAGGCCTGCGCAGCCCCCGGGGAGGCCGGAGCGGAAGCGCGAGGTGGCGGCGGCCGGCGGGACGGCCGTGGCGGGCACCGGGGCGGCGGAGGGAGGGTGCCGGCGGCGAGGATAGAAGCGCAGCGCCCAGAGGTACCGGGCCCATGGGCCTCCCCCTGGAAATAGCCGTGGCGGATGCGCTGCTGCGGGAAAAGCTCGTGCCCTGCGTGAGGGAGAGCTGGCTGGGTCAGAGTCCGTCCTCTGCGGGAGCTCCGGTAGAGGCTGGTGTCCCTGCGGACAACTCGCCTCTGGTTTTCCCAGAAGTTGCCACCGCCGGTGGAGCTGTCGCTTCCAAGCGAGGCGGCAGCCTCTGAGCGCCCAGCCGCGTTGGATACCCTGAGTCAGGGGCCATTTGAAAATCATGTGCCCAAGTGGCCGTCCCCTGTACTGTCAGCCTGGCGTTCATCGCGCAGCGTACATTGAGAGGCTTTGCGGTGGCGAGAGAGAGGACCACAGGCTGGAAGGAAGAGGGAATAGGGTAGTTCGTGGGGCATTTTTTGGCTTTGCTTTTCATGTCTCAACAGCAGGTGCACTCATGGAAACCTTATAGTTTTACAGGATTTATGGTGCCATTCAAATCACACTTTCAGAAGTGAGGCAAGTTGGCATGAAATGTACAGCTCTGGAGCAAAAGCCTGGCTATAGTGAATGGCAGGCTCCAGGAGAGCTTTTGGAGCTAGAGTTGTACTTTGGTGTGTGAGGCATTCTCTTTAATTAAAATGAGCAGGACCAAAGACGTGGCAGCCGTTCTGTTCTGCGCAAGTGCTGGGTGCAGCTGCTGACCAGCCTTTGCTCCAGGGGCTCCCCAGAGACCCCAGCACCCAGGGTGTTGGTGTGTGTGTTTCTCTGGGGTGGAGGTGGGTCCCGTGCAGGGCTGCTGTTGGTTCTGGCCCTCATGCCAGTGATCAGAACCCAGAGGGTGTGAGCCCAGGGAGCAGCCCTTTGCCTCCCATGCTCGCCAGATTGGCCTCTGGTCTGAAAGCTGTGTAGCCCTACCTGCATAGCCATGAGCTTAAGCTAATGAAGCTGTGCTTGTCAGGGAAAAGTGTGCCAAAATAAGCTGGCTCTGATGAGAAGGCTGTTTCCATACATCTGGGGAGCTAAAAGTTTAAGGAAAGGTGTAAGGGAATGTTAAAGGGCGGAGTTGAGAATGGTCTTGAGTGTGACCACTGTGATTGCAGACAAATGAGCAGCATTTGTCCAGTCATTTTGGTTGGCTGTGCATCTTTAGATTTAGGTTTCTAACTATGTTACTTGATTTGAAGGTCGTACAGCCCCTTACAGCCTCAATGCACTTGCCGTGTGAATTATTCATTTCTATGGAAGGAACAGAACATTGTTATCTGTGAAGTACAATTGGATACTGTAATCTCTTGAATTGGAGTTTTGACTGCAACTTTTAAAATAGGTCTGATGCTAAACATCTCTGGCAAAAGTTTGCATTGGTTGTGAATGTATTTCCAGTGGCAGGACAGTGTATATTTGTCTCTTCTTCAAATTTTCTTGCGTTCAGTCTCATTTTCTAATCCTGCCAGTCCTGATTTTTTAAGGCATTTTTGAGGGACCTTTTCAGTTCAGAGAGGGTAAGTGAGGCATAGGGAGGTCTGCAGCCTCAGGGAGGGTCAGAAGTTTAGCCCAGAGACTGCTTTTAAAACTCTGTGTTCTGCTTTAGGTCCCTTGTAGACAAGAGATTTAGTGCTATGTGACCTCTCCCCTTGCTCCTTTTCTTCCGTCTGTGCTGTGTCTCTTTCAGTGGCTGCATGAACTGGAAAGGAGAGAATAGCAAAGAGTTTAAGGTTTGATAGGGGAGATATTTTTAGGTAGAGTGGAAGTCTGAGTGCTGGAAAGGAAAGACACAGTGAAAAAGCCCTCTGAATACTTAACTTGGTCTAGCACGAACTGCTGCCTCTTTGTCACGAAGATCTGCCTCTGCTGATGAAAGCTGTGACTCTTGATTATTTTTCCAGTCGTGGGTAAAAAGTTGCAAAATGTATACTTTTTTATATATATGTACCTATTTTAGGGGTTTTATATATGAGAGAATCAATGTGTTCTGAGATCCTGATTCCTTCTTTCTGGCTTTTTAATAAACGTTGATTAAACCTTATACTTTCTGTAGTATTGATTTCCCCCTTTCCTAAGTTATTTGCTTTATGGCAAATAATTTTTAGGAGTGTGGATTTTTAATTTTTTTTTTCATTTTCTATCGAAAGATGTATTACTGTGCAGCCTTCCTTGGAATAGATATTATTCTAGTTGCAATGTCAGTATTTCTTCAATTTTATCTCACTTTCATTTTTTTCCTCACTTGTCTGAAGCTGCCAGGAGGGGAAGGAAAAAAAAGCTGTGACAGAATTGCTGCTAATATTTCTTTACTTCCCAGCTGTAGATGCACACTTAAAATACCATGACTCATTTTGTAAATGCTTTGATCTCCTGTGACTAATTTAAAATGCTGCTTCCCAGCAGGCATAAGGTGGTTTTACTTTCATTTGAAACTCTTCTTCCCAAGGTCTCCAGTCCCAGCTTCGAGAGAAAATAAGAAAGAAAACGAAAACAAATAAATCAGTCTGGCTGAACGTGGGCAGAACTTGCCCTCAGCTGTTCTTGACAATAGCTTTTGGATGACTGGTTTATGTCAGAAAAAAAAAGGGGTTTTTTTCCATTTACATTGATTGCATATTTGACTTTTTTTCTTTTTCCTTGGCTTTTCTTTTTTTTTTTTTTTCATTGCAAGCCTCATAGGGAATCTTTCCTGTCCCTTGTCATGCATTTTCACTTAGAGAGAAACTTGGCTGTATATACGGTGGGGAATGTGGTCTCGTAATCTTTGGGTTTCCAGACTTCAAATTCAATTTGTTCTTCTGGGTTTCAGTGAAACAAGAAGTCTTAACTTTAATCCAGAAGCTGGATCCAGCTAAATATCTGTAACTGAGGCTTCCTTTAAAGAATAATACAAAATGGCAAAAATGTGAAGTGGACATCAGTTCTAATACATGTATGTGTATTCCTTTTTGTTTTGCATTAAATCTGCCAACTTTGTCTTTATTTCCTATCATGTTTGAATTAATGAAACAGAACAAAGTGATTGTGTACAATTTGAAGTAGCCTCATGTAGCCTAATCATATTCCTGGAGGCAGAGCACACCATTTCCAGCTCTTGAGATGTGAAAGGGGAGCTTTTTGAGCTCTAGGTGCCAAGCTGGTAGCACAGTTCTCCTTGCCTGTTTCCTCATCTGTAGACAGGCTCTAATGCTCCTCACATTTCCTTACCCTGTTTCCCAGCTCACAAAACACTTGTCAGAGGTGATTTCATGTAGCTCAAAGGTAGTGGTTTACTGTAACCTCATGTGAAATGCAGAATACTTTCCTTTTCTGTCATGTTGTGCTGAAGAATTGTATTCCTGCGGTGCGCTGAATCAGCATCTCAGGAATGGTGGCATGCCCCTCAGTATTCCCCAGCACCCACCTGAAACAGCTCACAGATGTTTTGTGTAATGAAGCGTCTGGGGTCCTCAGGCATTTAGTGTCTCTCCTCTGCTTTCAAGACCAGTTTCATGAGAATAACTTTTCTAGACAATGGAAAGGTGGTTGGAAATTTGAGATTTGTGTGCTGTGAGTCTCTGCGTGGTGGCGACAGCAAGACAATATGGGAGGGTGCAGTCCCCAACAAGCAAGACAGCAAGAATGTTGGAAGCTTTGAGCACTTTCTCATCAGCTTTCTCTTTGGCTTACCGTAGGGTTGGGCTTCAACATTGTTGGTGGGACAGATCAGCAGTACATTGCCAATGACAACAGCATCTATGTCAGCTGGATCAAAAAGGATGGGGCAGCTTACCTTGATGGCCGATTACAAGAAGGAGATAAAATTTTAGCGGTAAGCCCTTTCTTCTGTTGTCCCTTGTGTTCTTGATCGGTGATGTGATGTGAGAGGCAGGTGTTCCATCACGGTGCATAGAGGAAGGATGTGGTGAATGAGTTAGATGATCCCAAGCAAATTCCTTGGAGAAGTTGTCTTGGGGATCTGGGGAGAGCTCTGAGCACTAGGGAGGTGAGTGCTTCTACACATGGGCTTATCTCTTCTGCCTTCTTGATTTGTGGTGCTGTGCTTGTAATTCCTCTGTGACTTGCCTCCCTAAGGTTTTAGAATCCATCAGACCTCTTGCTCAGAACAGATTATCGTTTACACATATGTAAATAAAGGTTTTCCACCTCTTCAGTTTCCATGTTTTGACTGGTAATCCATGATTTCTGATCCTTTTGCACAGGGGGAGTTTTAGATTATAAAACTTCTAGGCCATAATATTCTTCTCTTTATTTCAGCTCCTCAAGAATA
The DNA here is from genome assembly GCA_013400495.1 of Nicator chloris. Lineage (NCBI taxonomy): Eukaryota > Metazoa > Chordata > Aves > Passeriformes > Pycnonotidae > Nicator > Nicator chloris. The sequence goes on along the minus strand of WAAE01006231.1, from coordinate 4,907 downwards.
ACATAGGCTGCTTCTCCTTTTAGAAAATTGTTTTCAAGTGTCTGATGTTCACACCACTGGTTCTTCAGATAGCTGGCAATCATGCAAGAAACAAGCTTTACAAAGTGATGGGTGAGGAAATAGCCTCTCCCAGTATGATACATCACCTTTTTGTACTCCCTAACTTTATTTTACTCTTGCTTATTGTGTTCCACATGTGATCTTTTTAGTAGATCTATAGACTACCTTGCACTAATTGGAGCCTGTTATTGATCCAGAAAGTGATATTAAGTTAAACAGAGAATATTCTCTTTTTTCTTGACAGTTTAATATTTACGTCTTTGTTCGGGGTGTCTATATATGAAGAGAGGGGAGTCACTGGATGTGATCTTAGCGTATACAATTAGGGGTAATGGGGGTGAAAATGAAAAATTAGGATGAATTCATTCAGTGAATAAAATCAAGTGGATTATAAAATCTTATGCCATGATATATTATTTTAAATTAAGAAAAATCGTAACACTTGAAAGTGGATGCCAATAAGTATGTAAGTAATTTTTTTTGTTAGTTTTGCTACATCAGTGTACTTAGTGTGTTTACAACACTCTCTCAAACCAAGAGGTTTCAAAGGTACACCAGTAGAGGAAACAAGGGACAAGATTCAAAACAATAATTTTGCTGTAGCTGCTCTTTTATGTTCATTAGCTGTCAGAATCACACCTTTGATTTGTTTCCAGTAAAGCAACAGCATCAGAAGCTGCTGTTGACACAACTGTGGTCTTTTATTCTTATTTTGCTTCTAGGTAGCTACCTGTATGTTTTTGCTTGGAGTTTCTCATGTCTCAACATATAAAAACACATCATAATATTTAATTAATTAGGATCTTTATGATTATAGTATCATATCCCAAATACAGAATTTTGTGAAATGTGAAGATTTTTATGTCTTATCCTTCCTATGTTAGCCTGCATCATTAAAAATTTGCTTTTTTTACCTTCAACATCTGATTCTCCTTTTCCTTTTTTGCTAGATCAATGGCAAAGACTTGAAGGATTTGCGGCACAAGGATGCTGTGGAACTGTTCAGGAATGCAGGCTATTACGTGTCTCTGAAAATTCAGCGCAGGGTATGTTTTACCTGTTTCTTAGGGTCATTTCTGGCTCGGTTTAGACTGGTTTCTATGACTGGTGGCTATTTCATGATGAAAAAGAGTACTGTGTCCAGGTGCTCAGTGTGATATGTGCATTTAAGAATTTTGTTTGATTGACCTATGACATTCTCTCATTGCCTCAGCTGTAATTGTCTCTGTATTACTTTGTAACCAGTGTAACCTTCATATCAGTGAAAAGGTGAGTTTGGAGATGTCCCCAGGTCTTTGTTTTGTTGGAATATGTTGTGTTTGCTCACTGATCTCCTTTCTCAGAGATAAAGGTTTGTGTGTGAAGACAGAATATTAAGTTGCCCAGTTTCATTTCAGTGGCCAAAATCTTACTGGAGACAGAACTCCTTTTGTTTCAGAGACCATCACTCATGTCAGTGTTGAAATGTGAGTGCAGCCCAATGCTACAAGACAGACGTTGACATGCTGGAACATGTCCAGAGAAGGGTAATAAAGCAGGTGAAGGATCTGGAGCACAAGTCTGATGAGGAGCAGCTGAGGGAGCTGGGGGCGTTTAGCCTGGAGAAAGGAGGCTCAGGGAAGACCCCATTGCTCTTCACAACTGCCTGAAGTGAGGCTGTAGCCAGTTGGGGGTTGGCTTCTTCTCCCAGGCAACAAGTGACAGGACAAGTGGAGACATCCTCAAGTTGCACCAGGGGAAGTTTAGATTGGATATTGGGAATTTTTTCACTGAAAAGGTTGTCAAGCAGTGGAACAGGCTGCTGAGGGAAGTGGTTGAGTCACCATCGCTGAAAGCATTTAAGAAATGTGCAGATGTGGTGCTTAGTTTAATAGTAAACTTGGCAGTGCTGGGTTAACGGTTGGACTTGTTAATCTTAGAGGTCTTTCCAACATAAATGATTTTACAATAATAGGAAATATGGACTACTATACTTTCAATATACTGGCACCATTTTAGATGTAAAAAGAGATGAACCCTTAACCTCCAGCTAACATGGAAGTTGACAAAAGAAATACTGATCTACCCAAAGCAGGTTGGTGGGGAGAGGTGGCTTGAGATCCCTTTTCTACTCCCTTAATAAAGGAGTAAGTCTTCTGGACCAGTGTATAAGGCAGGTAAGAAAACCAGAAAGAATTATTGATGTCTTTTTCCTGGTAAAGAGAGCAGGAAATGGTGTGGTGGCCAAGTGCATCAAGAGGTGACTGGGTATGTGTGTGTCATGTATGGGGTGTGTCCTGCTCCACTTGAGTCCTAGTTTAGAAAGTGGCAGAGAAACATGAAGGTGCCTGGTAGTGACTGGGCAGCCTGCATTTAAGTTCAGTCCATCCTAAGCTGTTTTAACCCTCCCATGTGTGGAGTCTGCAGGTACCTGGGGAAACTACTTTGAACCTTTTTACAGAACTACCTGGTCCAGACACAGAACTGGGGGCTCTCTTGTTATAGGTTCTGACATAAATAATTCTTTTTCCTTGTAGTTGCAGCCACAGAATGGCCCTGTGGGTCATCAAGGAGATGGAGAATCAGGTGGGCTTCCTCTGGCAGCCATTCTTGTGCCAGGCCTGGCGCTTGCTGCGACAGCAGTCTGGATCTTGCTGAGGTATCGCCAGCGGATGTGAAGAGTTCACGTCTGGGATATCACTGCGTGTTTTACACAGCTATGATGTAATTTGATAGAGAATCAACGATCTTGTCACAGACTGATGCCAAAAAGGATCATTGCCTATCATCAAGTTGCTGCTGATGTTCGTATATATTGATTTTCTTGCAGGGTGCATAGAAGCAGAGAGAAAAAAGGGAAGGGAGAGGACTGTGTTTATGTAAAGAGTGGGATAGCTATATTGTTTGACAAATCTGAGGAGGTTTTGCCATCCTCCTCTGTTTTGCACCGTGAACTTTCAAACACGCTCATCTATTCCACATTTTAAGGTCTAACTTTTGGTTAAAGGGAGCGGGAGTTGGGGTGGTTTTAAATCAAAAACATTTTCTAGAGGCTTTGCCTTTTTTCCACAGAATTTTTTTCTTGAATCTAATGAATTCTGTCTGAACCATGAATAAAGATAAGCAATGCAAAGGGTATATAATTTTTCCCATTGAAGTTTTGTTGGTTGTTGCTAAATAAATGCCTTAAATGTGTAAAATCTGATCTGTGGTTTCGCAGGTAAAATCTTCAGTGTAGCTGCTGATTTAACAGCAATATGCAGTATTGGTGAGGTATTTTGCCAGTTGTGGAAAGATAGAAGATAGTCTGCTGCTAGAAGAAGATTGTGGTTCTCCAAGTGATTGCTCATTTTTGGGTCAGAGTTGTAAGAGAAAGCTTTCCGCAGGATGCTAGCATACTGCAGAGAGAAAAGCAGACAACTGAATCACAAGGACAAGTGGTGGCAAAAGATTCAGGCATGCTGAAGCTGCGGAAGAATCTTTAAATGAGTAGTGAAGAGTAGTTCCTCCATTCATCAGGTGGGTTGAAGTCTACATCTCTCAGGTTAGAGGTCTGTTTTGGGGGTTATTTTTTGCACAGGGAATACTTCAGATAGAATTTTGTGTAGCAGCTAACTTGCTGTCTGCAGTCAGGACAATCTTAAGATGATTGAAAGGGAGAAGCTGAGGGCAGGCTGGGATTGTCCTGGCTTTTGCTTTTTTGTGAAGTGTTACGTGATGTTCAGGAGACAGGCTGTCAGCTTTAAGCCAGGGTAAAGCTTAGCAGGTAAAACCAGAGGGAAGAGACCCTCCTCTGGAAAGTATATGGCTGAATTTGCCTGCTGGGTCTCATTTCCTCACTGTGATTTGAATAGTTTTAAATGCCCCAGCTGATAGGAGCTCTGTGGGGTAAGACCTGTTTCTCTTGTCTCCAAGAAATCAATGTGTTTTGTTGTTTTTGTAACAGAAGAGCAAAATGCATGGTCTGGTCTGTATGATGCCAAAAAAGAGATCACATATGCAATATATGTTTTCAAAGAAAAACTGGTGTCTTGGTGCTTTACTTCTCTCTATTCTCTGTTATTCTTGTAGAACATTGCTGGTGTGTTTGAAATTGTTGTGTTTGCTCAGGGCTGTGTTCCTGCTGTCTGCTGAAGTTAGAAGTGGTTATGCTGTTGAACATTCCTAAATCACCTTGGAACCTTCAGAGCGCTTGGATCACGTGAAATCTTCCTTTGGCCTATAGACTGCTCAAGTGTAAGGGGAAGAGGAAGCAGGAGGAATTTTGCTCCATGTTCTTAGGGCACTTTGGGAACAATATTAATGTTGACTGGCCTGGCCTAAGGCATGCAGTGACTTGCCTTGGCCTGCACACCTGTTGTGCCTGATAGCAGAAAGGCTGCTGTGTAGACAGATCTTTGCAGATACAGCATGAACCAGCTTGTTTGTGACCTGCTCTGAATATTTAGCTGTAGTGTCCATGTGCAGCACATGTGTGTATTAAGATGGATGATTAAAAATTGATGCTGTTGTATCACAGCCCTCAGAATAAAGATGCAGACAATAAGAAAATGGCCTGTCTTGTTAGCCTTTTCCTGAGCTGAGTTTCTGTGATGAGAAGGAGTATGTGGAAGAGGCTAGGAGGATGAGAATTTGTGGAAGGTAATGGTTAGTTTGTCATTTCCCATTGAAGTAAGAGAAAGCAAAACCTGTGGGATTTTTTGTTTGTTTCTTTAACCTTTCAGCTTTGGGACTTCAATACTGTTCAGACATTAATGCCATTTATATTGCAGGCAGTTTATTAGAGAGGGGGTGTCGCAGTAGGACACAAGAACGACACTTACACTTGTGTTGTTCAGAGCAAAGAAAAAAAGAGTGAAAGTTTATTT
>WAAE01006230.1:0-23560 GCA_013400495.1 Nicator chloris | reverse complement strand
TAATACAAAGATCACTTCAATGAAAAAGATGTTTATGTGGATACAACTGGTTTTTAACCTAGAAAATAAAAGTACCCACCTGAATGTAAATCGATTTTAGAAATATTTACTGGGAAATATTTATTTGTAGTATTTGGGCAAATATCACATAACTGGTTATAAGATTTCAGCCCAAAATTAATAACACATATAACAAGCAGCCAATGTCACCAATGCTGTACTTTATCACCTAATACAACAGGATTTCAGCAAGATAAAAAAAACAGTCATTCACATTATCTCATAGACACATTCTGCAGAGCATTATTTTCATCAACCCTTTGCCATTGTTATTATTCATCTTTATGGGAAAAGTCAACATACAAGGCATGATAAAACCTTCAGGATACAACAAAAATACTAAGATGTTTTAAATTGACTTCTCAATTCAGTTCCATAGAAAAAATATAAATAACATTATCACCAACTGACAAGTAACTTATATCACTGAAATAACTTGCAACATTTTTTTGTCAAACGCTTGTTACTGAAAGGTGTAGATATTACAGAAAACAATCTGAAGACCTCAACAGTCAGCCTTTTTTTACAGTGTCAGAAAACACCCACCCTCTTGTTACACCCTGATTAGGTAACACTGAGTGCCAATGCTAGGTTTCTTCTGCATAAATAGAATAAAAACTAGTCCTAAAAGTCTTGTTTTGTGATGTCTCACATTTAAACACTTAAAATTTCATGAATCACATATGCAAAATTGTGTTCCGAAATCCTGAAGTTTCCAGGTGACATGGTAAACGTGCTTGTTCAGAAAAATAAAATATTCTGAGGAGCTAACATGAATGGCATCTGCCCACTTGCCTGTTTGCTCTTTGCCAAACTTTCAAACAAAGCATCTCACAGCTTCTTCTGTAAGCCATAGGATAAATGTAATAGTAGGTTCTCTTTTCTCTGCCCTATTCTAGTTCCTCAGACTGCACCCCTCTCCCTCCAGCAGAACTCTGGGGGTGAAAGGCACTGTCCTCACACCCACCACACTCCTGGTCACATCTACACACCTACAACACAGGACTTTGCAACAAAGCAGAACAATAGTGCAGAGGCATTACTTCTGAAAACTCTTCATTTAAAGTATTTTGATGTAAAAATTAGAACCCATATACAAAAAAAACCCCTACATCCATCTGGGTCAGTCCTTCAGTTTCACCTTTTGAGAACAGTAATTTCTGGCTTTTTGGCTGATGCAGTGAACAACATCAAGACACTGAAACAGCAGCCTTTAAAGATGTTCCCCCTGTAGTGCTACATTCAGTTCCGGGCTCTTCAGCACAAGGAGCACATGGACCTGCTGGAGTAAGTCCAGAGGAGGCCATGAAGGTGCTCAGAGTCCTGGAGCACTTCTCTGCAGACAGGCTGGGAGAGTTGGGGCTGTTCAGCCTGGAGAAGAAAAGGCTGCAGGGAAACCTTAAAGCACCTTCCAGTACCTGAAGACGGCCTCCAGGAAAGCTGGAGAGGGACTTTTCACTAGGACATGCAGGGGCAGGATTAGGGGGAATGACTTTAAAGTGACAGGGGGTGGGTTTAGATCAGATATAAGGAAGAAATCCTTCAGTGGGAGGGTGGCAAGGCACTGGAACAGGTTGCCCAGAGAAACTGCAGCTGCCCTATGCCTGGAAGTGTTCAAGGTCAGGTTGGATGAGGCTTTGAGCAATTTGGACAACTTATGGTAGTGGAAGGTGTCTCCACCCACAGTATGTGGGGGGGTTGGGACTGGATGATCCTTGAGGTCCCCTCCAACCCAAACTACTCCATTATTCTATTAACATTACACTTGGAAGCAGCAAGGTAACTACCAACATACCACCCAGTCACCTGTAGGCAGGTACTAAAGAATGTCTAACCAGATTTAAACACAAGCTCTCTCGAATCGTAAGTGCAGCTGCCTCTTACTTGAGATCTTTTGTGTTCAGGTCAGCTGCAGTGCTCGGGGGAGAGGTTAAAGACATTCTCTCTGGCCTGAATCTTAAGCCAGTTTATTATAAACAGATTATAATTTAGATGTGCAAACATACACCATTGTGAATGTAAACTCACACTTAATTGCCTTATCAGGGCCTAGACAAAGATTAACCCAGCTGTTTAAAATAACCCTCCTGAATGACTGAAAACACTCAGTTTCACTATGTTTTGCCCTCTCCAAAGCCAAACGGATAACAAAAATGTTCTGGAAGCCCTATCTTCAAATAACAATTTGTTTCCTTAGGATTTATTAAGTTAACAAATCCCTGCACTTCCTCTTACGTGAAAATTGATGCAAATCCACAGAGTCAGCAACATGATTAAAACCCCAAAAAGACACAGAAAAATAGACCTTAGCACTAACTCTGTGACCTTTAATTGGGCTCTTCCCTTACTGCTCCAGTTTCTAAGCACCTTTCCCCTTGGCATCAGGTGGTAAGATTAACATCTACCTCGAGTAGCTTTGTTTATTCTGTCAACTACATGAGCTGTATAATGGGTCAGAGATTGCCACCTCTCTCATTTGAGGATGACCAGATTAAAATTGTTGTGTGGAAGTTCATGTTATTATAGATGCCTGCTTCCTGCATAAGCTCCAATTCCCACAAATTGTGCTGCAAACTAAAGTCAACAATAAAAAAATACCCCAAAACCTGCAGATCACAATCAACCACAGCAGTCTCCACCCTGGAGGTTGTCTGAAGTTTTTCAGATAATGGGGCACAGGAAGCTAGACATTTCAATTCACACTATTTATAAGTGTGAAAATTCAAAGGTCAGTGAACAAACTTCATTTAGCTCCTAGTGCAACAGGAAAACAAAATCCGGCTAACATTGCCCAAGCCCACGCAACTCTACCTTCTGAGAGTAAGTGTGTGATGTGTGTGCATATGCATACGTATTCCTTTCTCCTCCTAAGGTTTAAATTGGGAGAAAAAGAGAGAAAACCTAGGAAGCCATGTATTCACATCCAGGGGATGACTGTGTTGCACTGAACAACCAAGCAAACCCAATGGCAGATACTTCGCACCACTGCTCCTCCTTAATAACCAAATGATACAAGGTACAGCTGGAAGAACATGACTTGGTTTATTGTACTCTGCATATTTGTTCTAAAGCTTCAAAACGAGCAGCCATTTAAAATGAAAACAACATAATTAGTGTAGGAATGCTGTAATCCATGAACAAGAATTCTCATTTCTCTTTATCTCGATCATTTGATTTCAGAGGTCTTCTCTGTTATTCTCCCACATCCACTGTGTCTGTTTACATTTCAAATGGCAAGATAAATTTTCCTACCCAACTGTTTTCAGCCCCCCCAGATTTTTCAAGGGTACAGATCCTTCCCTTTACTTCTTTTCAACTTTCCAGTCTGAATTTTAAGCATGAGGTAAACCCTTGTTCTCTTTGACACCAGTATCCAACCCAATCCCTACAAACTTGGAATGCAACTTCTCCCTGTTACCTTTCTACAGACAATCAGGATCTTTATAACCCAGTTCACTACACTTGAGAACCGAAATTAGCGTGATGGATGTTCTTCCATGAGGAAATTTATTTAAACCATCTCTTTCTTTATGAGATGTTTCACATCAACCTGTTCACACCTTTCAAGGCTGGGATTCAGGAAGCAATGGAAAACTCAAATACTATACTTCAACTGACTTGATAAACTGAAAGAACAATTCTTCCTGAAAGTTTTCTAGCAGAGGGTTTTTTCTCTTTAACTTGGCTTTCACTGGAATTTACCTGTTAAAAATAAACTTACTTAACAGGACAATGAATCAAAGTAATTAAATTCAGTGTGGTTGTGTTTTTAGCCTGTTTACTTTGCTGACTAAAAAGAGAGGAATAAGGACGAAAATGAAGCAAAGACGTGTCTGTTTCCTATATTGTAAGTATATTTTTACCACATCAGGGCTATAAAGCATGGCAGATGATCTCATTATAGAGAACTATATTTTTAGGAACTGCAGCAAATTTTCAAAAGTCCTGCAGCAGCTATGAAGAACGGAGGTAGAAACAGTAAGTGCTGTACTGTGCAGACAGGACAATGTGTTTTACCCGCTGCTGCTTCCTTAACTTCAGGTGGCAACTATCCATTCTTGAGCCTCAGTCTTCCACCCTTTGCCAAACATAATCTGTATCTGTATAGGGCCAATTGTTTCAGAGATTTGCATTTCCCAAACAGAGATGCCGAGAAAAGGTATTGTGCAATAGACTCTTTGGGTTGCTGGGTCTGGGCTGGCAGCAGGACAAGAGCTGCTGAGATGATTTTGGCCGGAGGCCAGAGCACAGTCTGCTCTGACAGAGCAGAGATACCGATCCAAGCTGTTCAATCTCAACCCTTCACCACTGCAGTCCCTTCAAAGTCAGGATGCTGCCCACCCCTTCAATGCACAGCCTTTTCACCTTGCTTCTGGCCACCTCTTGACTTCAACCAGCACTTCGTTTCCCATGGAACCCAGTTATTCTGCCCAGAGTGCCAGAAGTACAGCTCCAGTGCACAAAACTTCTAATTCAAAGTAAGAGATGATAAACAGCTAACGTATTCTGTAATAAACAAAGTAAATACAACTCAAATATTAAGGGAACATCATGCATACTTTCACCCACAATATTGGCATAGATGTCTTTAGGACAAACAGGAAAGAAAAACATGTTCAAAAAAACAAGAAGCGATTGTTAACTCAGTCATGTTGACACAAAGCCCCATCAACTATGTTATTTTGAAGGCAGTTTAACTCAGTAATGAAACAGATTTGAAATTTGCCTTTAAATGTCGAAATGTTTCCTACTATTTCTTCTCCCAACTATGACTTCAATACCTGGGACTGTAGGGAGCTGTTTTAAGGAAACAACACTCAATTTCCGCAAAAGCGGCTTAAGGAAGTTGTATTTTTCACATTCCTTCTAGTACTTCAAATATGTGTAATGTCTCAATAAAGATTTGAGGGCAATTTCTCAGTATACAAGTGTGAAAAAGTTTGTGCAGAGAGACATTTTGGTCAAAGATTCTAATTTCCTCCGCAGAGTTTTTGTCATCCACACACCGTTGCAGCTGCAATAACACTACATAACCCTAAATGACACTGTTTGTTTTTCTACTATAACAACCCAAATTGCCTCCTCTGGTGACTAATTAAGCCTGCTTATTATTTCCTGTCGGGTGGGACCTGGCAGTGGTGTTTATGTATTTTTAAAATTTAAAATTGCTGAAGTTAAAATTTTCAAGTATTTTCTGTCATGAGCAGATGCATTACGTGACAACAGTATAAAAACTACAGAATATTTAGGAAATTAAATCAATCTCAAGTACTTGAGATTTCACAAGTGTGGTGCTCTACATCAGAATTGTTGGGTACATAATAATTTTATGAAATCTAGAACCAAATTTATTACAGCAGGTAGCTACTAAATCTGAAGAAAAAAAAATCATAGCATAAGAAAATTTCCTTGGCAAAGAGTAACTAGACTACCTAAAAGATATTCTATTAACTATGTTTGCAAACAGAATTTTTGTTTTATTCCTTTCCCAAGTGTCAAAGTAGTGAACTAATATGTCAAGAGGAAATACTAAAATGCCATAAACATACAAACTGTTATTCCATTATATTGTTGGAATAAAGTTAGAATGTTTTTGTTAAAACACATTCAAAGCAACTTAAACCAAAGGAATAAACAGTATTCAAATATATGGCAAACATATCGTGGTACATGTATAACGCTAAGTAGATGTAAAAATACTGAGGTTCAACACAGAAAAACAGCTGTAGTAACTACATTGTATTTTAGCCATGTGGGGTGCTAATGTTACTTGAACTAACCTGAATATGATGTTAAAATGCTGTTACTTTTTCCTCCAGATTAACGTCGATCAGTGAATGCTCTTTACAAATAGCTCTAGTTCATATAAAAGCTGCCCATTGAAGTAAAATTTTAACTTAAGAAGCCACACACACCCATTTCATAAGCCTGAAGTGTAATGAATCATTAATATTAGACTGCAAACCTTTCCCTTTTGTCTTTTTTTGGCGGTGGTCGACGGGGCACGGAAAGAACAGTGTTTCTGAGCAGCTAAATGACATGTAATCCCCAGATTGCAGAAGTTCAGTTCACACAAGGTTTGCTGTATCACCAGGTACAGTCACACAGGCTCTGGGCTCCTACTGAAGACATAGTCCCTCACTTCATGAACAGAAAACAGCGAGGGCTGTTACCACTGCAATCATAGAGGTGAACTAAGGGGTTCCCAGTGTCCTTTCGCTTCTGAACAGCCACTGAAATCGTAAGGGGACAGAAACAATTGCTTAAATAGCACCAATAAGAGGAACCAAACAGGTGGAGCTGAGTCCAGCACCATCACAGTTACACCCAGTTTTCAAATCTACAGACATGAAGTGGCTAACCAAAGTTTAATTTTTTTTGCTTTTTCCAAAAAATTGTAACACGCCTGCAGTCTCAGTGGTGAATGGTAACCTATGACACAACAAAACTCACTTGGACTAAACTAATAGGACCAAAAAACCCACCTGCTTCCTTTGTTTATACTTTATTTGTGTGCTAAAATCTGTCCGTGTTTAGGCGGATGGAAATATGATCTCTAGAAGAAACCAAAAAGCCAAACCCAAGGAAAAAAAAAACCCCAAACAAACCCAAAGCTCACAAGTCAGACCTACTTTACTCTTGACCTGTTGACAGTTTGCTTTGAGGACACAAAGAAGCATGGGGGTATTTCAGTTTAGTATTTTAAATGAAGGGGAAAAAAAAAGTGTATCTGTCCGTCACTGCTTTTCAGAAGAACACAGAAATTGAAAGGGGGAAATAATGCTTGGAGCAGCAATAGTAACTTCCTCCCCACACACGATCTGTCAGCTCCACCTAAATGCTAAACAAAGGGTTCTACCCTGAGACGATAATAACTCGAAACATCTTTGAAGGCCTTACTTTCGAAACTGTCAACAGTACTTCATCAGAATACATGTTCAAATGATAGCACTGAAGAAGGTCCACCAAATTATTTCTATGCTCAAAGTTAGATGCAAACTTAGTGCCTGACTGACCTAAGGGCACAGTTAATGACAAACATAATGATGATCTTATCAACATAGAACTTCATAAAAGGTTCATGGCTTATTTAAAGGACATCAAATTACAACTTCCACTTCTAAAATACGTCTGTCAGAGCTAAAAACTACCAAAAGCAGGAATTGCTTTTTTTCATTACCTGCCTGAAACATTCATTATCTTCTCTTTGTTTTATAATAGCTGTGTTATTTTGTCAGAGAACCAAAGGAAAGCTATCAGCATGTTGAAAAAAAGGATTTTTAACTAACTGTAGAGTAATCATTAGTTGCTTACATAAATGAGTAACAATTTTCTTTATGACTTATACTTTTCAACTCAGAGTTGGCAAACACTTACAGCACTGAAAGATGAAAGTATTTCAGCAAGTACAGTTTGAAGTAATCTATGAAAACACAGGAATTAACCAGCATCTCTGAAGACCACAGGTGAATTTTCTCAACACCAGTTACAGCAGAAAGCCAACTGAAAGTTAGTAAAAGATATATTGTCTTTCACTGTATCTTTGCAGCTGCTAAAATGAACATCTACTTTGCATTACAAGCACCTTTGATAGTAAAGACTCACAGGCCTTCAAACTTAGTTCCTATCCCTCCAGAGACAGCAATATGCCCAATAATATGAATTCCTAACTGAACGTATTTCTGGAGTTTGCATGTATTCATGACAAAGTGGCATGGGAAGGTTTTGGGAAAGGCAACAATGAAAAGGAAACTCAAAAAGCTATTAACTAGCAAATTTGTGTCAGCAATATTTATTTGTAGGTATCTATTACTGAAGTCACATAATACCATCTCAAGGAAAAAAGTAAATTAAATTTACTACTGAATTTTTAGAAGTAAAATTTTACAGTAAACTTACATTTATTATTAAAATTAATTTCCAAAAGTAAAATACATAGTAACAGAGAAACAACCAGAACTGCTATTTTTCAACAAATGACGCACGAAATTTTCAAACGTGCACATAAATGAAACACCACTGTCTGCTTTCCACCCTCTCTCCCTGTTCCAAGACACTCCTCTTCTCTGTCTCAGCACTTCTATCCAGCAAACTTTTCTGATTTCGAAAAAAATACTACAAAAACATTACCAAGGTGTTGCCAGAACAAAGCGACAAGAGATAGAAAGTTTATCTGCTACAACACTGTTTTTTAAAACACACACAACACAATGCAAAGTGATAGAAAGCCGTTCTGTTTTACAACCTTAACTCAAAATGTGTTCATTTCTTGCATGAGAAAAAAACTGCATTTTTGATGACTCTACCACTGACTGACATTTCTTTCTTTATAAAGGGGACAAAGAGTGGGAAGAAAAGAAGCTTCTTCCCTTCAGTTGAGTATTTCAAGCTAAGCTCTTTAACATATCTTGCACGGATTTCAGCACTGAGATTCCCTGAAATCTCCACACACTGTGGCACATCCTGACAAGAGTATTTCAGCATAACTGTTTGTTAAATTTTCGGGCCAGGGAAAATTACAGAACAAAGCATCTGCTTCTGGATGGTTACAGGCTGCTTTTTTCTCTTTCATTTTCTCATAAACAGTAGTCATTTCTGTAGATTACAAAACATTGCAGACAGGATGCTATCTTAGAATGACGTCTTGGTTAACGCTTTCCTAGAATGGGCAGCTACTTTCATGAAAGAATACAAATGCTTTGACTGAAACACTATTTCAAAAGTTGATACTACGCAGTACATAGCAAAGAGACTCCAATATCAATAAAATCGAAGTGCTCTATTTTCAACCCTGTTCTGTGAGCTTGACAGTGCTGGTGGTAGCAGCCTGCTGCACGTAAGGCACAAGGCAACAGAGTGAAGAATTCATCCACTTTTCTCTGTGAACAGAGTAAGTGAAAAGAGGACTTCTGAAGCACAAAACATGCCAAATATAATCAGCATTTTTAAACCATTTTAAAAATCACTATAACAATAATCTGTGTTTCCTTTAAAATGTTACTCTTAAGCAAAGATTTTGAGCATTTTAAGACAGGAAGTTGAAATGCAGCAGATGATCTCTTGCCTCCAAAGTCTTATTCCCTAATACTCCCAGGCACTCAGATTTACTTATTTGAATGAAAATACGCAGCAGAACACACATGATGATAATGGCCCAAGAGGACACACAGCTCATGTCACAGAAACAATACTCCAATCCACATGCATGTAAAATAAGTCTGTAGCACTCCTCCACCAAAGTTACCGTCAAAGCAAAAAGCACGAACAGATGAAAAAAATAATTGTGATGATGAGAAGTTCGATATTCTTGGGTTTCAAGGTCAAGCGTAACCGAGCAACCAGTGCAGTAATACACCTCATCACGACGAGAAGTTTTCGGTTTTATCACTTACAACTAAATTACCTTCTAAAACCTCACTATTAGACACCTTTTAATACAGTCTGGGGCTGCATCCAAGACAAGTACACCCAGAGCTGCCAGTATCAACCCACGTTTTCGTGGTGACCACCTGCACCCCCGAGCCGGGTCTCAGGCTCAGCACGTACGTGTGTCAGCTTCGAAACCAAAAGCGACAAAAGCAGCAGCTCCTTTGCCTACGAGCACCCGCTAGGCGAGCGGCAGAAGCTGGGCTTGCAAATTTTATTCCCTTTGCTGTCACAGACACCCCTTCCCTCGCCAGGAAGACCCCTGTAACACACCAGCAGCAAAGCCGTCGCGGGCATCCCGCCCGCTCCCCTGGCTGGCTGCAGGCGAATCCCGCGGCAATCCCTCCCGGCATTCCAGCGGGAGCTCCGGGCCGAGGTCCCGGGCGCGGGGCTGGAGCCGGGCACAGCCTCCCGCGGCAAACCTGCGCTCCGGGGGTGCTGCGGAGCTCCGGGGGGGCGGCGGCGGAGCTCCGGGGGCTGCCGCGCTGCCCCAGCCCAGCCCAGCGAAATGCCCGCAGCCAGGCGGCGCGGCGGTGAGGACACGGAGACAGGGGAGAAAGAAGGCAGCGAGCGGCGGGCCAGGGGCCGCCTGGAGCTCACCGGGGCAGAGCTGGCGGCGCCTCTTCCTCGTCGTGCTGTGCCGCCGGCGGTCCCTCAGCGCCGCGCCATGTAACCCGGCGTGCCGCCTCCCGGCTCCGTGCGGACTTTCCCCCTCCTTCCCGCCAGCCCCACCGGCGAGGGCACCCGCCCGGCACCGGCTTGCGCAGCCTCCGCCCCTGCCCCCGGCCTGCCGCACTTCCTGGCTGGAAATTCCCGCTGACGCTCCGGCAGCGCGGAGGGCCGCGCGGGCGGGGCTGGGCAGGGGGAGGCGCGGCCGCGCTCCCGCGGAGGCGGCGGAGAAGGAGCCGGGGAGCGCCCGTCGCCAACGCAGCCCCTGGCCACGAAATCCCTGCAGCCGGGGACAGGCCCTCCCTCTGGGGTGAAACCGCGTGAACACGCGGGTCCTTTCATGCCGGGGCAGTTAGCACTGCCGCAAGAATAATCCTGTCCTCGTCCACGTTCCTTGGCCCACGGCGGCTTTCGCGACACCTCTGTGGAGACGGGCCAGACCCGGTGGCTGCCAATGTTTTTTTGACCTCTTAAATATAAAGTTTCGAAGGGGAGAGAGACTCTGCATGGAGTGAATTTAACCCCCCTCACGCAGTGCCTGGCTGCTGGCTGGCTTTCCCAGGCGCTTCACCGAAGGGGATTTACCGATTGCTCACCGCCCTTTGCCTCAAAACATCCCTGAGCAGGGAGCACAGGCTGCACAGCACCATTCTGCTGTAGATTAACACAGTTTCTGACAGAGCGGGCTCCCAGGTAACTTGACTTCTGTTGAGCAGTGCCAACCATCTGTAATACTCTTAATACAAAAATCCAGGTTTGCAGCCCAGTAACCAAGTTTCCCGGACACATTTAACCAAAGCTAAAGCGAGTCAGCTAGTGCCACGTTTAATTGGCACAAATGCCGTGTAAAACAAGGTCAGATATCTTTATGCTGAATCTTAAACGTCTGGTTTGCTAAAGGTGAAGAGTGCCTCAAATAAGCATCCAGCATAGCTCCCCCAATGTGTGTTTGCACAGAAAGTCAGCAGCAATACCTCTGGGGAATTTTGTTATGCTAGGGCCACATGGCATGGGGCTTCACAAATGAGACTAAAAAATCATAATTTAAAAGAAGGGTTTAAAAAAACCCAAACATATAAAGGAACCAAAGTATGTGACAGTTGCTTTTTTGTGTTGAAGCAAGGAATTGTAACCTAGAGCAAAAATACGTTCAAAAGAAATAGAGTCAAATCATAAGCCACCTGTTGACTGCAACAAGATGAAAGGGGTATTTTTATCAGAAAGGGAGTAGATTCAGATTTCGTGCCACATCTCTGGGTTGGAGCAGAGAGATACTATTTAAAATGAGTGCTGAGAGTGCAAAAGAGAGCTTGGAAATGCAAAGGATTTTTTCTGCTTTCTTGAGAACTGAAATTTCCTACATGTTACACATACATATGTATGAGGAGAGAGTAATTTCCTTTTTTTGGGTTGCCACTCATACTCTGTGGTGCAATTCTAAAAATGCACTCCCCCATTCTCTTCCCAGTACAAACTGGGAGTTGAGAATGACTCAGCATTTCCGAGTAAAACATGTTTTCATTATTATATGGGGATATTCCCGGACATTCCCAATATTAATTTTTTTTCAATGGAAGAAAATACACTGAATTAATAGGACATGTGAGGAAAGAATTGTGTCCCAAAGCCCTTGAAGGAGGAAGTCTAGATGGATTTTAAATACAAAGAAGTTTCAAAATAAGATTCATTTGAAAGGAAAGGTGCCATGTCACAGCTAATCAAAGGTATGCTCACAGGGCAAAACCTGTATGAACAAGTACCAGGAAATCAGATGAGATGGATAAGTTCCAAAACTTAAGGAGACTTACCTGGTGGATTTATTTTAAAAGGACACATATTCAAGTACTCAGGCTCACCTTTCCCTGTGAAATCTTAAGCAGCTTCAACAAAGATCTAGGTTTTAAAATAAAATCCTCTTCTCAACTATATTTAAAACATAAATTTGCCTTTTTTAGAACTTAATACTATAACTGAAATGTTATTTCTGCTGAAACCCACAGTAGTGCCAGGCTGTAAGCCCACACTTCGGTAAAATTATCTTCACAGGACACTCTAGATAAATGAACTGCTCTATAACACAGGATTCCCACTTGAAGAGCCAAAAAATCCCATTCCAGCCACTGAGGATATCAGGCAGAAAGTGCAGGCTCAGTGGTTTGCAGTGATGAAGTGCTGCCCATTTCTGAATAACACTGGTTTCCACTGTTGCCGGCAAGTTACTTCAGTACGTGGACAATATCAGCCCAGAGACGAACAGCGAGTGATCAGACCTGAAGCCAAAGGAGCAGATGCCTGCTGTTGAGCTGAGGGGAGCATTGTGAAATGGTTGTAGCCATGCCTCTGGTAGCTGGGCACGTGCACTGAAGGAAAGGCATTCTAGCTGTACACTTCACCAGGCTCTTTCACCTCAGTCAGGTGGGGTACATTTAAGTTTCCTGATATGGAGATGCAATTCAGAAGCTGAGTCTGTTCTCTGTTCTCAGGTTTGCTCTGGGAATACAGATCCTTTTCTTTTCCTTTTCTATTTCCTTTTTAATCCTCTAACTAATGATAGATAAACATGTAAGACAAGCTGAGATTTTTAAAATAATCTTTAATTGATACGCCTGGATTGGAAAAATTCATGGAATTTCTTACATTATTTTTCTTCTGTTTCTGAGGTATGTACTGGAATCAGGATAGGCTCTTTCCATTCCCTTTGACATAGTAGGTTTGATGCTAAAGCAGGAAAAGATAAAGGAAAGTCTAAAATAGCTACTGAGAGACACTTCCTTTTAAAGCTTTCAACTGCCCATCTTAATTGAACTACTGTGCCGTACTATCCAAATCTATTTCTGGTCAATCCATTATTTCTTCCTCATCCAGATAATCCAGAAGCTCTAACTTAAAAACCAATTTGCCTTACATGGTGGCCAGTGACCACCTTAACACACTCCAGTCTCATAGAGGTTGTCAGTGTTTAGCCAGTATTTGCCGTTGTTGGCATTGCCATTGTCTCCTATGGCTTGAATCCACCACTAACACAGGAAGGCAGTATGTTAAAAAAAAAAAAAAAAGTTGTATTTTTAAGATGGTGTCACCATTCTGAGAATATATAGGAAGGCCTGATGAAGTTGACAATAGAAACTGTATTTTAAAAAGCATTCTAAATAGCCAAAGTACATGTGCAAAGCCAACCATGTGAACTGCAGCTAGCAGGGTGTAGAGTTCAACGGCGCTGCTGAATCCCCAGGCTGCAGCATTCACAAGAAGTACTTTCTGTTATCTCTGTCATTTTTGGTGGATGATGAACTGACCTCAATTCATCACATATTTCATCAGATTCAGATGGACACAGCAACACCCTGCACGGCTCTGAACAGTGTGGTGTCTCCTGTAATTACACAGGCCACATCCCAAATGCACCTCTTGCTTGCTTCCTCCAGAACCACAAATCAGACATGGCATCTCATGTTACCTCCACTGTGGTTCAAGCATGTAACTCTGCTGAAAGACTCCCTTTTTGGTGTTGTGGGGAAGAGTACCAGAGCTGAAGCAGGAGTTTTCAGTAACGAATAACTGTTGGGCAGCAGGTGCAGGGGAGTTAATTTAGTAGACTTAAATAAGAGAACCACAAAGCTGTAGACATGGCTGATACCTGTAATTAATAGAGAAAGGGGAACCTTTGGAGAGAGCTAGAAGTAAACAAGAAAGGGAACACTGTGCAACATTTACTTATAGCTGTGATACCGTATAAAAGACACTTCCTAAAAGACATTGAAAGAACCAAGCAGAGAAAGCAATTTGATGTTTATAGTTTTTGGAATGGTTAGCTTAGCCTCCCCTCAGTTTGTCTGTGTAATGCTCAGACTTCTTCCTTGTTTTCTTTTACACTGGCAGATAGTAAGGAGAGTTTCAAAGCAAACCTCTCAGTTACACCAAAAATGGTGGTTTATATGTTCTCTGTGAACTTGCTGCAAGGTAGCTGCTCTCATTGGAGCTACCTGGACCACTGTGAGAAATTGTGAGCTGACCAGCTCATCAGAGCCTTGAAGCTGCATGATGCAGAACATCCATTCCCAAGGTGTTGCCTAGGCTGGTCCTACTTAGCAGCCCAGGTTTAGTGGCTGAGCAGTGTAATACTGTACAACAGTACGTGCATGTATTGACAGAATAGAAAGGGTTGTGTTTGTACAAACTGTTTCGAGAACCATTAGTGTAGCACTGGAGCAATGTGGAGTTCCTGCAGCTTAGAGCCCAAAGCAAATTGCTCCAGCAAGTGGTACTACAGTCAAGAGTTGTGCTGTCTGGTAATAAATCTAATGAACTACCAGTCAGTTCTCCATAATCTGGGCCTAATTCAGATTGTGAGTGATTCACGCATCTGTCACTCAGCTATTTAACACCTTGATCAGCCACTGAAGCTCAAGGGATGGGGTTTTGCCATTTTTCTGTGGCAGCAGGTTCTTACCAGTCCACTGCATTCACTCCCTTCTCTTCGCACCTCCTCATGTTATGGTTAATATCCTGTGCTATAGTCAGTATTTAATATATGAGTTCTCTTCATAGTATTTTGCATATCTGACTGATACATACTTTTAACTTCTATCTGATCCATCAGAACCCAGTTCAGGGGCCCAGTTGTTTTCCCAAGGGGCGTATGTTCTTCCCATTTCATAGCTGTGGCTTTAGTGCCTCAGCAATGTTTCACCCAGTTCGCTAATGCAAACAAAAGCAGCTGTTTGTTGTCTTTGTTACTTTCTTCTGTCACTTTCATTAAGTACGTGCTTAGTTCAATTTATTAGGTCATTTTGGGTCAGGTGTAGTGAGTAGGACCAATGTTAACACAGTATAGAAAGTGGAATTTAGCTCACTTGATTTATATTGCTGCTGTTTTATTGCTGCAGCTCAAGGAAAATTCCAGATAGCTACAAATGTACAAATATATAGGGAAGAGATTTCTTCTGCCACAGAAATGTCAACATCTAAATATGTAATGGAAAAGAGATTATGAAAACTGAAAGTGACATTCACTACTGTTTGAACTCATGCAGTGATTAATTTCAGTCTTCTGCTCAATTGTTGGTAGAAGTAAGTTCTGATTTCCCAAATGTTTCTGTTTCAAGTTTTAAGCTTTTACTGCAACTAGTGATATTCTTCTTGAAACTCCAGTCCTGGAATATCTGGATACGGCTAGTTTTTTCCTCAGGTTTTGATGAAATCTTAAACCTTATCTTTGAAAAAGCCCAAAGTATCTATGTTCAAAAGGTATTTTTAAAATTGATGTGATTCTCTTTAGGCAAATCCTGTGGATTTAGAGGACTTTATAATTTTATAATGATGGGGGATTAACAACAGTGAGTGGTGAACCGAGACAAATCGCTAGTGTAATGGATCAAGCCTTCCAAAAAATACAAGATTACAAAAGGATTACTTCGAGGGCACTAAAAAAGGCAGGTTGTCTCCTAGATTTGATTTCTCAAATGTTCATGTTTTTTTAACTTTTGTTCCAAAACTATGAGGGTTTGAAATGTTTTTTGGTAAAGTATTCTAGACTTAAAGCTGCAACAGCAGAAACAATACAGGCACTACCTAAGGTTGTGATACAACCTTATGCAACAGGCTGATGAAAAGCGAGACAGTATGCAGTGTAATGACAGAAAGAGCCAAGTGATAGAGCAGGGTCTCAGGAGTGAAGAGGGATTTCAGTCTGTTTTTAACTCTGCACAAGAAGTAGGTGGAGGAAGCAGGGTGTTCTCCTTATTCTAGTTTCTTTCTCAGTTCCCTTTGTGATTTACTGTTTGGAAGCGGAAGCCTGGCTGATAGCGGGACAGTCTTTGATTCTTTCTCTCCCTGGTGAAAGAGCATGGTACAGAAACTTTTAAGCCATAAATAAAGATCCTACCACCAAAGCTAGGAGTGGTATGACCATGTGATTCTGCTGTTGTTCCCAAGCCCATTGTCTCGGATGTTGTCATGCTTCTATTGCCTGCCTTGCTTTCCAGGCTGAGGAACCCTACACAGTGCTTCAAACATTCAGTATGTGAACTTGTATGGGCTCAGGGTCTCTGCCCTGCTGAGGCCTGACCTGAAAGTGCACGTGACTTTTCTTACCTGAGGGCAAGGAAATGGAATTGCAAAGCCTTCAAATGTTGCTGTTTACCTAGACGTCCAAATAAGAATATGAGACTTCGGTTTAAGCCCTTGGGTGTATTTACAACAGCTCTTCCCAGCTTTAAGCACTGTGCTGCCAACAATTGGCTGCACCCAAGACACTCCCTTTGATAGCATAGTGAGAACTCTGCTGCTTGTGTTCAGATCAACAGCAAACTCTTGTTGACCTACCTGGGTGTAGGGCTGGCGGCTGAGGGAGGATCCCTGCCTTCTCTACAGACTTGGAAAGTGTTCTGACAGTGGGCTCACCTGGCTGCAAGTAGAAAGGCATCTGCAAAACTGTAGTATTTTCTTGAAGCAGCATTTAGCTTTGCAAGGTGTGTGCTGCTCAGCAAGAAAATAAGGTGTGCCACAGTGACTTTATGGGTGCTTCTGGGTAGGTCCAGCTGGGTCTGCTGGAATTCTGACAGTGCTCTAGACAGGTTAGAATGATGTTCTTGTGACAGAAAAGCTGTTCTTGTTCTAAGGATAGGGAACAAAAGCCCAAAGAAATGAAGATTGAAGGGATGAATGGTAGGATGAATTTGAAACACAGATTCATTTTCCTCACAGGTTTTGTCACTACACAGTACACCTTATCTTGATTTCTGTGTGCCACACTCAGACAGTTCACTTGGCTCTGAGGCTTACTGTGTCTTGTCCCATCCCATGAGAATACTTGGAGGAGGTGGTTGTGCCATTAGAAGAAAGTAATTTGTCATTGTATGATACTACAGGACCTGCCTGACTAGAAAGGTTGGGCACACTGCTGTAGTACTTGCTATTTTCAAAACAGTTACCCCTGTTGACTTCATTTGCAGATATGAGAGATTTTAGTAGTTCTGTGACTAGACTTCAGTGTCTTAAGTCAAGCACCTAGAAAACGAGAAACACTGACTACCTGTGAAAAGTTTGGATTATGTGATGTGACAAGGAACTCTAGCACAGGAGACCTTAGAACTCCCTTGGTCAGGATTAAGGAACTGATGCTGTCTCTTGCAGCAGTTACCTCCTTGTTTGTTATAATCCTCCCAGTTTTTGCCTGGAAATTAATGAAGGCCCTGTAGAAAGCAGTCTTTTTAATGTGCAGTTCTTCTCTAGAGCAGCCCTATCCTAACAATTCAGCTTGATGCAGATGCCCTGGAGTAGCAACTTTCACACAGAGGGAAGAAGTTTTTCTAAAATTGTAAATGGAAAATAATCTCCTCTTAATAAGAAGTTCCCATCAATGGTTTAATGGTTCTAGAAGAATAATCAGCCCCATTCATAACATGAAGAGACCCTTGTGGTTAGAGCAAAAGTCTCAGAACGGGGTTCTCTATGTTATCTTTGAGTGTAACTTCAAGGAAGAGCAATGTGACCATTTATGTTAAAGGCTGGAGGGAGAAGGGAAGAGCTAAAATAAAGGCAATAGCCAGTGACCAATTCCTGTTTAGCATTGCATATAACCCTTAAGTTATTTGCATTTTGCAAACAAATTTCCAAATCCTGATTTTGCTCACTTGGATAGCAAAAACTTATTTTGATTCTCCACTGGCATGCAGTAGTGTGATTTTTCTGGTTGCATGAAACACCCATAGTGAGTAGCTGCCACAAGTCAGTCTCCTGATCTGCCAATAGTTTCACTAGGCTGTGCCTTTAAGAAGAGCAGCTTTAAAACCTTGAAATAAGTCTTACCTAAACTTGAAAGTGGAAGAGACAGAGCCAGTTTTAATCAAAGTATGTATGACTCATCTTTCAACCTTTATCAATGTTTTGTGTGACAAAGTCCCATAAGCAGCATCTCTAGCTGAAAAAAAAACTCTCCCTGAAAATGGAGCTATTGATTTCCTCTCTAGAACATGCTCTGCTTAAGAACAGCACAAGCTGAACCAGAACTGTTGAGCAGGAAGGTAAATCCGAAAACTGGACTACCAAGCTATAAACGCTTGACGCCTTTTATCACAATAACCTGTTTAAAAAGTCTACCCCCACTAACTTTCATCCAATATGACCTGAAACTGTCAGGCACTATTGCATCTCAGCCATTAAGAGGTCTTTGGTGTTACTGAAATTGAAGAATTCTCCTCCTCCTCACCCTTTTTAGAATAGAAACATTTCTTAAGTCGTTTATGACTTCTCCCCACAATATGAGGCACACACACGTTTCTTGTCAAAAAATACTGTAAAATCATGAAATAGTCAAGCAGCACTGCAAATGAGGACGCTGTCGTCTCAAACTCTCAGGAGCCTCCTGAGAAACCCTCCTTTCCCGAGGATTCCTGCAGTGTTTCTCAGACTGTGATTCATGTCTTTAACTGAACAGGTCAGAGATTCCGGTAGAGAAGCCTGATCACATGCAGTGCATGCCCAAACCTGTTACAGCTCTTTAACCGGGGGCCAAAACCAACCACAAGTGTTTCTGTTTCGTCACCTCACCCCTAACAGAAAAAACAGCTATTGCATTTTATTATGCTTGTTGTTAAGTTCTTCCAATAGCTATGCAAAGTGCCTCTTTTTCCATGTGTATGTCAAAGCCATATCAACATGAAAAAATTTTAAAAAGCAATTCTGACTCCTTTTAACTTCTGCATGTGCTTCTGTGCCAGGACTGCTATAAGGGCCTGAACTAGACTCAGTGTAGAAAGTGCGTCATCAACAAAATACTTTGCCAGGTTATCACTGGCCATTTCTAGAAAAGAAAGCTCCCACTGATTTTGAGTTTTAATCTTTTTTGCTTTGATTTGCATGGAAACACTTGAAAGATGCATTAGAGAACTGACACAATGGAAATAAAATGAGAAGCACATACATGAAAGTAACATCTCATTAATGGAGACCACCCAAAATGTAGTCCTGCCCTGAAATCTGTAGAAGAAATAGACATACTATGCTTTTAAGATCAACCTTAAAAGGCATTTGGAATTTGAACAATCTCCAAAATTTCCGAATTTGGTAATATTCACATCAGGCATTAATTTGTTAGGTAAGTATGTCTGAGCTGTGATGTGCAGCTCTGGAATCTCCAGACTTGCTGAAGTAGATCTGAAAAAACCTAGGCAGCATGTCAGGCTTCCTACATCTAAACTTGTTTAACAGAGACCAGAGGGAAAAAATAGAGAGGGAAATTCTGAGTAAGTGGAGTCAGTATTTATCAGTATCTGTCTTGGGCACACAAGAGAGGAGACAAACTTGACACAGAACAAACAAAAAAATCCCCAGTGGATTTCCACCTAATCCCTGGCGTTAAACAGACACTCGGTACAATACAGCCTGTCGCTGCATGAAGGTTTTCCATGGAAGAACTAGATGTCAAAGAATCGTAGCACCAGCAGAAGATCATCAAGCTAAGGAAATTACTGTTAGAATAATAGCTTTCTAAACATTAAGTAGATTTGCACAGAGAGGAAACAGTATGTTTGGGGATATCAGTAAAGGCATACTGGCACTCAAATCACCTAGTGAAGATCTGTCTCATCACCTTGTAGGAGGCTACTTCAGTTATATGACAGAAAGGCTGAAGAGGTCTAACAGGACTTGAAGATTTAGTGTTCTCCAGCAGTTACAGAGTGTGGTGTGTCAGGAGGACTGTAATAACAGAAAATATCTGGGGTTTTTTCTTCATTAGATATGGAATGTCTGACAAGATTAACAACAGGGTGAGTCTGGATAAATGTTCTTTGGTTTAGGGGCTGTGTACCTTTTTTTTTTTTTTTTCCCTTCCTTTCTTTTATTTTCCTGGAAAACTATAAATGCCTTTTTCTTTTCAGAGGAAAAACGGTGCTGTGATGAGAAATCTTTTTCAGAGCCATTCTGTTTCTGAAGAACTCATGTACTTTGTGATTCTGTGGGAAGGAATGTGTTTAAGCTCCCGAGGGATTTAGGGCTACGCGCTGTGGAGAGAACACTAAATTGTGAGCCTGGCTCCTAGAAGACAACATCTGTACCCTGTGAGGGGTTTTAAGCTGTGTCTCAACAGGATTCACCAGAAGGAAGAAGAGATGACAAGCACAGCCAGCTTGTGTCCAAGGAAATCCTCTGCACAGAAAACGAGCAGAGCAGTTGAACTAAGTGAGCCTGGAGGATATTTAGTAATAGCAGGAGCAATGTGAAGCAGACTGAGGGCAAATGTCAGGGCAAACAGACTCTGAGTCTTTTCCAGACTGTATTAGGAGTTGTCTGTAGGATCAAATGCAGGGGTCTTGTTTCCAGCTATATGGACAGGCTTTTGAGAAATGCTAGAGAGGAACTGATTCTTGTGGTAAAATGGGTCACATTGACACAGGGAGGTTATGGCATCAAATTTTTTCTACATCTGATGTAGAAAACCAGAAAGGAGAACCTCCATAGGTGATTTTCTGAAAAGTGCCTGGTACAATATGTAGTGCTAATCAGATTTGCAGAGCTAGCTTCCATATCCAGCTGAGAAAATGATGTCAGAAGGAAAGTTTGAAAGGCTTTGGGAACTGGTCATGTGAAAATACAGTTATAGCAAGTGCATGCCCTACAATGT
Organism: Nicator chloris; assembly: GCA_013400495.1. Classification (NCBI taxonomy): domain Eukaryota; kingdom Metazoa; phylum Chordata; class Aves; order Passeriformes; family Pycnonotidae; genus Nicator; species Nicator chloris. The sequence continues at coordinate 2,781 of WAAE01006230.1, read as the reverse complement.
GTAAGGATCCTTGTCCTCCAGTTGCTTCAACAGAGGACCTGCCCAAGCTCTTCCTTCCCACAGAAACAAGTTCACCAGAAGCTGACAGATTTTGATCCTGCAATTGATATGGGGTCAGGACACTATAGGATGTGATCCACCATCCACAAATTGTGCAGGGTATCACAGTTGTACCATTGTGTTTCTTTATAAAGTTTATGCTCCTAAAGCCTTCCTTTAAGAAGATGAAGGCAACAGAGATATTCCTTTAAAACTCTTACAGCTAAATTCACCTCTTTCTGCTGATTTGTAAAAAAAAACAGTGTATTTTTTTTCAAATGGACATAATATTGTTAAGAGACCTAAAATTACTCCATAACTTTGGTTACTTTTTACAGAATATGAAATGCCATAGGCTTATGAGAGCTTCAACTCACTGATTTGACTTGTGTATAATTTGTTGTATAGTTTCTACAGTTTCTACAGAGTTCATTACTATTTGATGCAAACCATTTCATTTTTGCCAGTATGGATACACCATTGTTGTTTTATTTATGGCAAAGCCGGCTTATTTTTATTTGCTGCATTGCTTTTTCTTGTGTTTTAATATAAAACTAGTTTTAACAGCAAAATGGCCCCCAAAACACTGCCCTCAAAATTAATTCCAATTCTTAATAAATCAATGGTGTTTTCATAACAGACACTAACACCAAGCCTAACGAACCCTTAAAGTGCAGCTTCAAATATTTAGACAAGAGCATAGTGTATATGTGTGGGAGAAAGGGAACCAGTTCTCTTGTGTAGGATTAGAGGTTCATTTTGCTGGGCTGCAGCTTTCAACCTTTCTGTGCCTTGGCCTCGTACTCTGTTTGGCAGGGGAGAACCAACTCAAAAGGTGATTGTGAGGTTGTATCTAATAATGTTAGTATTTGGGGTTTTTTAATTTATTGTCAAGTTGTGGAACATTAAAAAAAAAAAAGAGAGGGAGAGAGCTATGGACAAATCAATACTGCCTCCAGCCCAAATTCTAATACATTTCACTGAAAAAAGTATGGGAATACATGGAGGTAGAGCAAGGAAAATGTATGATTGCTCATTTAGTGAATGGTGGCTTGGAGTGGGAGCAATAAAAACGATGGTATCAAATATATAAAGGTAGTTACAGTGTATTTGGATAAAGTACAAGTGTTGGTACGTGAAATAAGGATATGCAGACTACCCAAATGCTGACATCCTTGTGGCTGTCCCTGATATCACAACCATAATGTTCTTTATAAAACTACACGTAAAAAAGTAACTGTATTAACACCATAACTGTATTAAACTCATTAAGTGAAATAGAAAGGATTTCATGTAAGTTTAGTTGGGTCTTACTAGCTCCAACCTTGTGGCAACCAGGCTAAACCTGGGTAACTCAGCAGAGAATCAGACTCCTGTTTCTTGTGTCCTTGTCACTAATCTGGGCTTCTCACTGTTTCTATCCTGAATGTGGAATCACAATCCATAAAAGTGACTTTAAAGGTTTCAATTGATTTTTTTTTTGTAAAAAAATGCCTATTTTAGCCCTTGCTACTTGGCAGATATTAAAAAAATTACAAAGGTGGATGATTTAAAGGAAAACTGTACAATATTGCTTTTAGACATCAAAATAACTATTTTTTTTATAACTATCAAAAATCCAACCATAAATCATGTCCTGAAAAGATTATAACAAATGTCCCTTACTTCCCTCCAACATTAGACCAGGAACCTGATTTAATTTGGGGGGGAAGAGGAATCTTTGGAAATAAGCACATTTTGCATCCTAGAATTTTGACAACCAGAGGGGGAATGGTTTGGGTTTTTTTTTTTGTTTTGGGTTTGTTTTTTTTTTTTTTGGTCTTGATTCTGACTGTCCTCCCACGACCTGTTTCACAAAAAAGGAAGAACGTTGTTTTTTTTTAGCAGCCAGAAGTGTTTGCAAGAGGGACCCAGGAAAAGAAATACCTGTATAGCTACTGCCACCTACAGTCTGACTGAAAAATGGCTTCGGGAGAAAAAGCGGCACAGCGTTAATGGAGTCTTAAATGTCCACCCAGAGGGCACAACCAATAATAATGCAAAAGATTTAAAGTAGATTTAGGATTCACCTATTATCCTGAAATGTCTTTCTGAAGGAGGTCTTAATCAGGTCCTGTTTGCCTAGCCTTCGTTATGTGATAGCTGATTTTTCTTGCAAATACTGATCACATAATAATGGAATAGTTTGGGTTGGAAGGGGACTTTAAACATCATCTAGTCCACACCTCCTGCAATAAACGGGAATATCTTCCACTAGATCAGCTTGCTCAAAGCTCAGTCCAGCCTGGATTTGAATGCTTCTAGGAATGGGACATCCATAATTTTTCTGGGCATCCTGTTCAGGGTCTCACCACACTCACGTTGGTGATTTTCTTCCCAATAGCCGATCTAAACCTACCCTCTGTCACTTCAAAGCCATTCCCCCCACATCATGTGGTGAATGAACCCTTTTAGTAGACACCAGGTATAAAGAGGAATGAGTTACTGCTGATACCACGGAGAGGAATGCTGTTGTACAGGTGAGCAGATGTGTCCCAAGAAGCGTGAGGGTTCCAAACAGCTTGAAAAGGGATCATGATCAGTTCTGCAGTAGCTGTCCCTGATTTTCCTGACACTGGGGTTGCAAAAGGCTGAAGCAAGAGATGAACCAGAAGTATTCCTAATAGATCATGAAGAAAACTTGCTACAAGTGGGAATTCAAAGCTGTGCTCTTTGTTCAGGTGCCCTGTTACTGCCAGTAAA